>JAPKLY010000015.1:1905939-2004600 GCA_026898435.1 Prunella vulgaris | reverse complement strand
CCTACCCTGATTTTTCATTTCAAGTATACTTTTGATTATGCATCTTTATCATCCATTGCCTCGCACCCCGAGATTCTTTATGAGAACAACCATGACTAGCTGGCACTGTAATAACTTAGAAAGTATTGTGACTCAAAATGAGCTTAATTCTTGGTGTGGAATATAGGACATGCCCAATGATGTTCACTACTACATATCCTATTCGAGTGAAAGGACGGGTCAAACCCCAATAGGAATGATAGTGGTGACATATGACATGATGGAAGTTGGTCTTTGTTTTCCTCTTCATTCAGCCACGTACGTGCTTCAATATTCGAAAATTGCCCCCATACGACTGATGTCTAACTTTTGGTTTTACCTTATGAGCACTCTGATCATCTTTTAGGAAATTCTGTTTGTATAAGCCAATGTCATCTGAAATGGACTATTTTCGATATCTGTTGTGATTGGACTCATGAACTTGAGATTGTTATCTGAGAAATCCATGAGGATATCACCTTGCTAGCTACCCATATGTTAGCTCTTCAGACCGCAATTATGGGTACTCAAGCTCCAACAGATATGTACCTTCGACGCATAGCCCTCAAAGTGAAGAAAAATGTTGGGACAAATGTTGCACATGTGCAAATGGAAAAAGGAAAAGAGAATGACGAGTTGCAAGGTAAAATTTATACTGCCGTGCAAGAATTTTCCTATGCATCGCTTAGACTCTTAAACAACTGCTCAATAAGGATCAAATCAATAATGAGGTCCAATTGAGGATATTGTGCTCTGTGATGAATGCTCGATCTACTTTGCTTTTGCGGATGCAATTTGAGTCGCTTTGCATGCTCGTCAAGTATGGACTCTTTATGCCCCCACTCATATTGTGATCAATTAATATCATCAAAACAATTTGATCACATAATATGAGCTCGGAGTTGAAAATGTTATAAATAATGGACGTCCAAATTTTTTATAAGACTATCTTGTCCTTGTACAATATTTAGACTTTGCAGTTATGCTCTCATAAGCTTGTGCTAGGGAGATAATTAGCTCGCCTAGACATAAAATTTTGCCAACTTTGATTGCAAGATAATTAGCTCGCCTTTGAGTTGGTGTTGCCCGTGTTGAGAGATAATTAGTTCGTCAAGGGACTTTATTTTTAAAGGATTATCCTCGTCAGCTATATTTGTCGAGCTAAATCCGCCGCGCCTCACACTAAACTCAATTTGCAAGATAATTAGCTCGCCTTTAGTTTAGATCGGGCGACTTTGTCCTAGGGAGACAATTAGCTCGCCTGGACATAAAATTTTGCCAACTCTGATTGCAAGATAATTAGCTCGCATTTGAGTTGGTGTTGCCCATATTGAGAGAGGGACTTTGTTTTTATAGGATTATTCTCGTCAGTTATATTTGTCGAGCTAAATCCGCCACGCCTCACACTAAACTCCATTTGCAAGATAATTAGCTCGCCTTAAGTTTAGATCAGGCGACTTTGGCTCCAAACATAGTCATGCTCGCTAACTTCAAATAAAGCTTGCGCGAGAATACTTGGAACTCGCTAACTTCAAATGACGCTTGCGCGAGGTGCTTGGAGCTCGCTAACTTTTAGTGAAGCTTGCGCGAGGTATTTTGGAGATTGCTAACTTCAAACGAAGCTTGAGTGGTACTTGGATCTCGCTAACTTTCACTGAAGCTTGCGCGAGGAGTGTTCACAATAATTTTGTAAAGACAAGAGTCATTTTATTCATATATAACAATATATGTACATGTCCCCCAAGACTTTACAAAATGGTCATACAACTTTTTAAGAATGAAATCCTCTAATCTGATCTTGGAGTTGAAGTACTTCTTCTTGCTATCCGATTAGAGCTTATGCATATTCTCCCAGCTCAAATTGGAGGTTCCACTCAAAAGAAATAACATCTTCGTCTTCCAAGTTGACAACTTCAGTTTGTTGGCGATGTGGAATTTAGTTTCCTCGTCCTCTTTTCAAAGGACCTTGATTAGTATTGTCTTGCCTTGGTGCTGGCCGTTTAACAAATTTGTTCAACCTTCCTTCCTCAAACAACTTCCACAGTTGTCCAAGAAGATCACAACACCTGCTTGTATTATGACCAGGGCTATCATGATAGGCACAAAATTGTTTGTCATCGGGCTGGCATGGCACATTCCGTAGTGGGCGAGGTGGTTCAAGCATATCCTTGCCTTTTATAGCATTAAAAATATATACTGGAGTTTGATTAAGTATTTCAATGATACCTACCTCATCTCCTGCGTTGAATCTTTTGAAGGTTTCTGGAGTTTTGGATTCTCGTCCTCCATTTCTCTTTTTGAATGAAGACAGATTCTCTTGTTTTTCATCCACCTTTACCTCCCCCAATCTCTGGGTCAATAATTTTTTACGGTTAATGAGATCATCTACCCGTCTCCCACATTCCACATATGTAGTGGGAAGGTCTTTGGTAAGACTGCGGAACATGGGGGAATCTCCCCTAAATCCTCCAAGTAGAGAATGAAGCGCGAGTTCATCGCTCACAGGCTCACCACCGAGAATGATCTCATCAATTCTATTGATATAATGCTCATCTCCCTCATCCTTCTATTGTCGGACTCTCATCAATCGATGGCGGCATTCCGGCTTGTTGATTTTGGCAACGAAATATGATACAAACTTCTCCCCAAGCTCAGAGAAACTATGGATGGAATGAGGAGGAAGATTTACATACCATTTATAGGCTAGTTCGCCTAGAGTGAGAGGGAATTGACGGCATTTTGTTGCATCCATCGCACCTCGGCCAGTCATATAAATCCTATACTTAGAAAGATGAGTCTCTGGAACTGTCCTTTCCTCATAGAGAGGAGCTTGGAGAGGACTTATCTTCGATTGGACCGGAGCATCTTCCAGCTCGATGGCCAAAGGCTCATTTTCCGAGCTTAATCGCTTATGAATATATCCTTTTGATTTCATCTTGCCCTCTACCTCGGCTAACCTTTTTTGTAAATCTTGCAAAAGGGATTGTTGGCTATCTTGCATAGCCACTGCTGGTCTTATCACCTCAACAACTGGTTCACCAAAATCATAATGAGAAAAATTCCCAGGGCCCAACCGATCATGAGCTGAAATTCAGGGTTGGTCGCGTCTAAGTAAAGCACTCTGTGCAAAGCTCATTTGTTGACTGACCGAATTTCCAGGTTCAGCGCTTCTTGAATACGAGATTTGCATTGGAGTATAGTTAGAGGACCTTGTCAATGATTCTGGAATGGAAGAATCTTGTGGTATTTCTCGTTTGGCAGGCCATGATGAGGATCTCCTAAAGAGATCCAAACCAAGTCGGTTGAAAACCGAACGAGATTCGGATTCCATTGGTTTTTGATAAAAATTGTACTTTTTCTTCGGAGCAAAGGATGGACTCCGTGCTGCTCTCATTTCCATGGCTTTTTGTCGGAGTTCCCGGACAAGTGTATCCACTTGCTCGGGAGACTCAAAGTCTTGCATAGATATAGGAATCAATTCCCTTGTCTGATGCCCGGTTGTGGTCTGAGCACGCTCAGCCACGAGGGCTTGGTCCAAGGTATGTGCATTTCTATCAAACTGATTCTCTTTCGATTGAGACGTGGAATATCCAGCAGAAGTATTGTGGAGAGTATCACGGGGAGTATTAGCAGCCTTTGATTTTATCATTTTAATGATGAGTTGGAGAAGATCTTCGAAGCTAAAACCTTGAAGGTAGTCTTCAAAACTTTCTTAGAGACTTGAGGATTTGAAGATGAACTTCAAAATCCGAGTCAAAATCCTTAAGATTTGATGATTTTTGTATTCAATTGGACCCTCCTTCTAGCGCCAATTGTTATTACCTGATTAAATCCTTATGTGGCTGGGATCAGGATAACAAATAAGTATGTAAATACTTACTTAATCGTGCATAAAAAATAAATAACACAGAGATTTGTCTAGGTCTTGTCTTGCAAGAGCCAGGACTTAAGTGTAGTCTTTGTATTGATCAAATTCGTGGGATCTTTACAATGATGGCCCTAAGGCCATATTTATAGAAGATCTCAAATATGGTATGTACACCTATTATGCTACGTTGGTCAACTAGACCGTTACAAATGTTATTACAGAAGTCTTCTCTCCATAAAAGGTAGTTTCCTTGTGTGGAGATTGAATGACATTAATTATGCCATAAATTATGCATAATAGCTATAATTCCTCTGTAAGGGTTGACCATGAGCTTGCTCGTGCATGTAGGTGCTCGACTTGCTCGTGCACGTAGGTGCTCGACTTATTTGTGCACGTAGGTGCTCGACTTGCTCGTGCACGTAGGTGCTCGACTTATTTGCGCACGTAGGTGCTCGACTTGCTCGTGCACGTAGATGCTCAACTTATTTGTGCATGTAGGTGCTCGACTTGCTCGTGCACGTAGGTTCTCGACTTGCTCATGCTCGTGAATCTTTATCTTGTCCATGCTTGTATAGATGGGCTTTGTTTTTGCTCGCATTCTAAGTTCTATCATATTGTGTTTGGGCCTCGTCCAATCATTTATGGGCTTGGGCCCATTGTAATAATCGTACCACAACATAATAATAGTTAGTTAATTAGTTGTGAATTTCTATTAGTTAGTTAGTTAAAATAACAAATTCAGTTAGATAGGTGGTTTAGTTAGTTATCTTTCATTGTATAAATATACAAGTTGTACACACCTCTAAGTAAGAAATGAAAGCAAAAAATTTATTCAACATGGTATCTTGATGCCGATTTTCAGATTTTGAGTCGTATGTTGAAGATCTTGATCAGCCTTCTTTTAATATCTTCATCATTTGATCACTTCATATCTTCATTCTTTCATCATCTCATATATTCTTACTCACACTTTCACAATGAATGCTACAACTACTCTTTCCAAAATTCCTACATTCATTACTCTACATATTCCTTTGATTCATGGTAATTATTTTTTCGGAGATCTCAGATCTTGACATTTGTGAGAGCACCGACAGTGATTACGCGATCGATGAACATTATGGGCATTATGGAGGGATTTGCGCCCATGGTGGCTGGATTTTTGCACATTATTTTTGCACAGTTGTTGATTTTTCAAATTTATTAATATAATATTTTGCATAGTATTTTTGTACAAATTTTTATATTGTATTAAAATTTATTGAATTTTAAATTTGCATAGATTTTTGAATATGCTGCTATTCAATCATATTTTTTAATTTTATAACTTGTACAATTTAAATTTTAAATTTCTGTAATTGAACCAAAAAAATTCATACATATCAACATGTACGTGAACAAAGTACAAAAAAACAAAAACTAAATCACAAAATTATCATTATCTCAATTAATTAATTAATATGTATTATTAAAAGTATTAATTAGATAATATTGACAATAGTTTATTTAGAATCTTGATAATGTTACTTTATTTAATTAGCAGTTCCTATGTTTGTTGGTATGAATTCCAATTTATTAGAGGGATGTTGAATTAGTTGTTTAATTTTTATTTTTTATGAATGTGAGTTTATAAAGTATTGTTAGAAAATTGTTGTTTGAATTTATTTTTGTGAATTATAGTTTATTAAGGTTTGTTGAATTATTGTTGTTTAAATATTATATAAAATTTGAGTTTTATTTTAATTATTGAATTATTTTTGGTAAATTAAATAAAAATTTATTACTATTTGAGTAGTATTTGTATACAAAATTATCAATTAATAAGATAAATTTAGAAACCAAATATAATGCTGATATATTAAAAATTATAAAAAGTTGGGGCTAGAAAATATGTGGCCCGAATAGAACCCAATTCGGCCCAGAAAAACACAAGAACCCAATGGGATGGCACCAAACCAGCTCGATCCGACCCATTTGACAGTTCTATTCAAAGTAGGGGTGGCAAATCGTGTAATCGTGTCGTTTATCATGTCGACACGATAACGACACGACACGACACGATAAGGTGAAACACGAACATGAACACAAAAATTTTCGTGTCAACACGACACAACAGGATAATGACACGAAAGTTTATTTATCAATTTTAAAAAATTAATAAATAAATAAAGACACGAAACGACACGATGAGAACACGATGAGGACACGAAAATTAATAAATTTTATATTTTATTATCAATTTTAATAGTAATATATTTAATATTTTGTATTTAAAATTTATTGACGTGCTACTATCAGATACATATTAGTAATGTATATCAGATCACTAACAAATTAATAGGTTGCTAACGGGTTAATGAGTCATCTGTTAATTTTATCGTGTTTAACGGGTTGACACGACACAAAATATTCGTGTCCTTATCAGGTCGACACGATAAGGATACAAACACGATAAGCCTAAACACTAACCTGCAAATTTCATATCGTTTTCATGTCGTGCTATCGTGTCGTATACGAAATTGCCACCCATAATTCAAAGGTGATTTGATTGACATGCATAGGCTTTGGACAGAGGGATTGGGGGAGTTAATGACGTAAACAACAATCTAAATCAACCATTTTGTTAATATTTGGTTACAGGGGAAATAAATTGTATTTTCTTCATCTCATAGAAATTTGCATATTTTCTTATTTTGATGTTCTACATAAATTTACATACTACTAAAATATAGTATTGATTTTTGTGCACACTCACAAATATATACACATATTTACTCATATACTATTCCCTCCGTCCCGTAGGAATTTGCACCCTACGGGACGGCACATTTTTTATGAAAAATGTGTTTTACATATAAAGTAGTGACATATGGGTAAATATGTGTATAGGTTTGTGAGTGTGCACGTAAATCAATGCTTCTTTTTTTAGTAGTGTGCAAATTTGTGTGAGACGTCCAAATATGGAAAGTGTGCAAATTCTTGTGGGACAGAGTAAGTACCATTGTATATATAAAATACATCATTTAAAAAAAATGTAACATCACATAGGATGTAAATTCTTACGGAATGAATGGAGTAATAAATTTGGTTATAGGGACACCAAATTGCTATATAGTATTATTAAATACACTATAATGTAAATTACTCAATATTTTATTTATGTTCCTAACTTATTGTATCTTATACGTTCCAATTCTGGAGAGATCATCTCAAAGACAACTATGAGTTTTGTAATGTGTGTGAGCTGATAATGGATGATGTAATGGGTATTTATATATTGATTTAAAAAGTAATTATATTTATAAGTTGATTTAAATTATTTGTACAGATGTGTAATTTTATTTTGTACGAAATTATAATTTTATTTTATATTACATAAAATTAATTTGTAATTAGTGTCATTTTTAATTGTTTTGTAGTTTTTCTTTGATATAAAGTGGACTGTTGGATTAAAATAGAGAAAAAATAAAGTTTGATACAATGTAAATTTGAATTAATAGATTGATTGTATTAAATTTGTTATTTAATGTAGAGAGAGAATGAGAGGTAGAGAGAGAAATAGTGGGAGAGGGGACGGGAGAGTGAATAGGTTTAGTTCTTTTCAACCCATTTCCGAGCGCTTTCTGGTGAGGCATAAACCTGGCCCTAGGAACCCTAGCCACAAAAAAAATAATGGATTGGTCTCAAGGAGGACTAATTGGAATAACGTATGGGAATCGGATAATCGATTTGTGACCTTTTTCTTTCAGAACTTTCCAGATGCAATATCTTCAGAGATGTTGTACACTAGGTTCAATGAAGTAAAGAAGGTGAGGGATATGTTCATACCACAGAGAAAAGATAAAAAGGGTAATCGTTTTGGTTTCGTTCGATTCGGAGGACAAGTTAACATAAATGCAGTGGGAGCAAAGCTGAATGAAATTTGGTTTGGCACCTACAAATTAAGGGCTAATCTCTCAAAGTTTTCTAGAGGCGTACAGAATCAAAGAAATGTTCACACACACAATAAAGAGGCAGGGATGCAGAAAAAACACTACGTACAATAGAGTGTGTGGCGAAAGGATAATGTTTCCTACATGCAGGCGCTTGGAGGGCCTTCTAAACAGGATCTAGTGGAAAGGACTATGAACGTCAAGGTGTATAATCCCAATGAAATAGAAGTGAGATTTGCAGGCATGCAATTCTCGACGACAGATGAGGATAAAAAGTGACTGGAAAATTGTTTTGTAGGGAAGCTAAAAGATTCTCCCCCTTGGCCAGAAATAGGAAATATGATTCAAGATGAAGTTGAGAAAGATATGTCAATAAAATATCTAGGAGGTGACATGATCTTTATACAACCACTAAGAAGAGCTACAGAGGAGGATACTTTTGAGGCATTATCCAAATGGATTGAGAGTGTTGAGCAGTGGAATGATGAATTAATAAGCAATAGACGATTGATCTGGACAAATTGGTTTGGGTTTCCTCTCCATGCCTGGAACAGAAGATTCTTCAATTTAGTGGCATCAAGATACAGAAGTGTGGTAAAAATTGATGAGGATACGGAATCAAATTGTATATTACAATACGCAAGGATTCTCATGAGAACATCTGCCCCTGAGATGCTAAAAAACCCCACGGCAATTTTGATTGTTGGAAACATTTTTTTATATTCGGATCAAGGAAGAAATCAAAGATCACATTGATAAAGACAACATGTGGCCATCTGATATAGTTCTAGACCAACAAGATGATTTTTGGGAATCAGACGAAGAAGAAATTGAAGATGATATTTTTTCTTCAGCCGACGACGGTGCGAAGGATGCCATGATGGAAGCTAAAGAGTCGCCGGAATCTAGAAAAACTTTTAAACCCAGCGACTCAGCATTTATTGCGCCGCATATTGATAGGTCAGGCCAAGAGAATATCGAGAATTATCAATTAGTGATGGCCCCACCAAATAGAGATTCACATCTTCCTATGATTGGAGGGACATCTCAGGAGGGGGGTATTAACTGCGGGTACGAGTTAAATGGGACCCAACAAGAAAAAAGCCCACGCTTTCCAAAATATGGGAGAACAAACCCTATGAAGGATACTGATTGGGAGCAGGTGTCGAGTGGGTATTTATCTAAAGAACACAGAAACGAGTATGAGGCCCAAGTGCAATTAGATAGAGCGGCCCATTGCGATCCAAGCAAAATATGCCAAGATACTTTCCCAACAAATGTCGAAGATGCAGGCTTAAAATTTATTTCTGGACCAGCCAAGGAATTTTCTATCGAGCCCAATCCCACACTTATTCTGAATGCAAGTGAGGGTATGTCTTCGGCCCATGAGGCAGACAACAGTATGATGGAAGAGGTAAGCCAAATCTCTTCGATCCCCAATTTTTCTAGAGCTATTGAAGGAAGTATGGCAAATGAAAATTGTGAAGAAAATAATGGTGATAATACTTCTCAAAAGAAAGAGAGATTGACAGTTAAAGCAAGGAAAAAGAAAAAAAGAAATGTGTTAGATATAAGTTTCGAGGAAACCAGACTTGAAATTTACAAGAGAGAAGAAGAAATTCATCTTGAGGCAGATGGTGCATGTGAATTTGGGTCAAATTTGGGACTGGAATTTAGGGGCACAAAGGAAGAAAATAGAAAGATTATGGAGACATTGGAAAGAATGGATCGAATGAACAAGAAAGGCAAGACTAAGCGTTCAAAGAATGGAGACAAGAGTGTTATCCAATGAAGATTTTGAGTCTAAATATTAGAGGAATTGGGAGAAATGAGAAGAGAAGGGAGTTAAGGGAGACACTAATTAAGCATAAAATCGACCTCTGTTGTGTACAAGAAACCAAATTGGAGAAGATGAAGGTTAGTATATGTAGATCTATTTGGAGTGCGTCTAATTTTGATTGGGCATGTGTGGATTCTGAGGGACAATCTGGGGGATTACTGACTATTTGGAATGAAGCGGCATTTTGCAAAATTAGTTCTTGGTATATTAGAAATATGCTGGTTGTCAATGGGTATTGGAAGGAGGATGGCACTCTATGCACCATTGTGAATATTTATGCTCCGAATCTACCGGCAGAGAAGAAGATATTATGGGACATCATTCTCTCGTTTGTTGAGCAGCAAGGCAGCGTATGTACATGCATCATCGGGGATTTTAATGCAACTCGCAGGGCTTGTGAAAGAGCAGGGAGTAGTGAACCAACAGATACCAGAGATAGTAAGGTATTCGAGGAGTTCATAATGCAAAGCCAACTCACTGACTTACCACTTGTGGGGCGATCATACACTTGGAATCGCCCAGATGGTACGTGCAAATGTTGGCTGAAACATCCTGATTTTAAACCTTTTATTGCTGATAAATGGGTTAACTATGATGTGCGTGGATGGGGTGGATTTGTTTTAAAAGAAAAACTGAAGCGCCTGAAGATGGATTTGAAAAACTGGAATAAGGAGATTTTCGGTGTTGTAGACACTAAAATTGAGCAGAAGAAATTGGAAGTTGATTGTTGGGACAGAGTGGATGATGCCATTGGACTTGAAGAGGAGGACATTGTCAAAAGGAAACAGTGCACAGCTGAGCTCTTGAGATCACTTATTTGGAAGGATAAGATGCTTCACCAAAAGGCAAAAGCCAAATGGATTCTTGAGGGAGATGTTAATTCAGCCTTTTTTCATAGTTGGATCAAGCGAAAATACAAGATGAATGGAATTGAAGGAATGTATTTCAATAACATTTGGATAGATTCTGTTGAAGGCATTAAAGCTGGGATTTTCCACCACTTCAAGGAACATTTTAGTGCAAAAGGACCATGTACCATCAGAATGTCGAGTGATATGTTTTCAAAAAAATTAGGAGTCTGCGAAAATGAATTTTTTATTGTGCCATTCACTGAAGAGGAAATTAAGAAGGCAGTTTTTGAATGTGACCCGAACAAAAGCCCAGGGCCTGACGGATTCTCTTTCGGATTCTTTACAGAAAATTGGTCGCTGCTGAAAATAGAGATCATCCGGATGATGAATGAGTTCCATAGGTGGGGTAAAATCATTAAGGGAATGAATCCTTCTTTCATTGTTCTAATCCCTAAGAAAGAACGAGGTAATTCTCTTGAGGACTTTCGACCTATATCTCTTATTGGCAGCTTGTATAAAATCATTTCAAAAATATTGGCTGCTAGAATTAGCAAAGTTCTTAACACGCTGATAGCTGAAAAATCAATCGGCATTCATTAGAGGAAGATAAATTACTGATGGGATTGTTGTCCTTAACGAGATTATTGATGAAGCGAAAAAGAAAAGGAAAAATTGGAATATTTTCAAAGTGGATTTTGCCAAGGCATATGACTCCGTAAGTTGAGAATTTCTACAAGAGATGATGGTGGTGCTGAATTTCTATCAGAAATGGATAACTTGGATCATGGAATGTGTGTCATCGGCAACTGCATCCGTGCTCGTTAACGGCAGCCCTTCTGGGGAGTTCAAATTGGGAAGAGGCTTAAGACAAGGCAATCCTTTATCACCTTTTCTTTATTTGATCATCGCTGAGGGATTAAGTATGCTGGTCAACAAGGCGATCAATAAAGAACTACTAGAGGCGATCACCATTGGCAAGGATAAAATTAGAGTTTCTCACTTGCAATACGCGGATGATAACATGTTCATATGCCCAAGCAAGGGGAAAAATATCAGAGCAATCAAATATATCCTACGGAGTTTTGAAATCATGTCTGGCCTTTGTGTAAATTTCAGTAAAAGCAGTTTGTGGGGAGTCAATGTGGAGAGTGGCTTGCTGAATGAAATGACTGGAATACTGAATTGTGAAACAGGGGTGGGAACACTCTCATATCTGGGATTGAATGTGGGTATTAATCACCACAAAGCCGCCTCTTGGACGAAGCTTGTCGATAAAGTCCGAAGTCAATTATCCCGATGGAATGATAAGCAAATATCTTTTGGAGGGAGAATTATTTTAGTCCAAGCAGTCCTTTCGAGCATACCAATCTATTGTTTGTCCTTCTATCGTATGCCTAATAATACCCTTAGAGAGTTGATTAGTCTTCAAAGGAATTTCCTATGGGGGGCTGTGAGAATAAAAGTAAAATACCTTGGGTGAGTTGGGATGAGATTTGTAAAGAAAAATCTGATGGGGGTTTAGGTATAAAAAATTTGGGGTTGTTTAATCAGGCTCTTTTAGGAAAATGGGTATGGAGATTTCTAAATGAACCGGGCAGATTATGGGCAAGGGTTATTAGGTCTAAGTATGGAAAATTTGTGAGTGAGGAAGTCGAAAGAGTTAGAAGTCAGAGTGAATTGAGTCGAAGGGTGGGAAAAATTAGAGGAATATCGAGTTGGTGGAAGGATGTATGTGAGTTATATGGGAGTAACGAGAAGGGGGGGCTGTGTAAAGAATTTAAAAAAATTGTTGGGGATGGAAAGGGTACCTCATTTTGGAACGAGAGATGGGTAGAGAGTGAATCATTGCGAGCCAAATTCAATAGGTTATATAGGTTAAGTACTCAAAAAGAATGTTTGGTGAGTGAGATGGGTCATTGGGAGGATGTTGGGTGGGTTTGGAATTTTAAATGGAGTCGCAATTTGTTAGCACGAGAGGAGTCTCAAGTAAATCAATTGTTGTTTTGTCTTAACAGGTACAAAATTCAGCGCGACAAAGAAGATGTGTGGGAATTGAGCTCTTCAAAGAATGGAATGTATTCTACCAATTTGGCATACAAAAATCTGGTGATGCAAAATAGTTCAGGTGTTTATGACATAAAGTTGAGAAAGGCTGTCAAAAAATTATGGAAAAGTTATGCACCGAGCAGAGCACAAGCTATAATCTGGAAACTGCTTCGAGGAAGAATGGCTACAAAGGGCAATCTGATAAAAAGAGGAATTAATCGAACTGTTGGCGATCCCAGGTGCACATTTTGCAATAAAGAGGATGATAATATTTCACATCTTTTTTTTCTTTGTGAGTTTTCTCACGCTATCTGGACAAAATGTTATCAATGGCTTGGAATACATATGGTTGCTCATAATAAGCCGATTGAGCATTTTCTTCAACATTCGTTGATCTTCAGGAAAGGAAAACAAGAAAGAATAGCACACACCATATGGATTGGAGTAGCATGGACAATTTGGAGCGTCAGGAATGATTTGATATTTAAAGATATGATAGTGGATCCTAACAGAGTTTGAGACGAGATCAAAGACAGGGTATGGTCGTGGCTTACGGTAAAAATGAAAAGAATGAAGAGCATTTCGATTCGGGAGTGGACCCAAAATCCAAAAACTTATTGTACTTGAAATAATTATTGTGCATTAAAAATTTAGTTGTAAGGCTTGCTGGGGATTTTTAAAAATATCTGTAAAATTTAGCTTTGGCGGATGGAGTATTACTTATGCTCCAATCCCTGGTTCCATTAATAAAAATTTTATTTACTGAGCAAAAATAAAATTTGTTATTTATATTCAAGGTTAGATACTCAATACTCCCTCCGTCCCGTAGATATTTGCACCCTATAGGACGACACATTTTTTAAGAAAAATATTTTTTATATATAAAATAGTGGCATATGGGTAAATATGTGTATAAGTTTGTGAGTGCACACATAAATTAATGTTTCTTTTTTAAGTAGTGTGCAAATTTGTATGGGACGTCCAAATAAAGAAAGTGTGCAAATTTATGTGGGACAGAGCGAGTATTTAATATCGTATTGTTTTTTTTTTACTTTTTTTTATTGTGCTATCATATATTTCAACATTTTGTGAAATGCTAAATTTTATGAAGTTTAGATTTTATGTGATGAATTGATTTTGTAGTTTATGTAATATATCATTATAAATCATTTGATATACATGTTACATAAAATTTTTTACTCGATAACTGATTTTTTCACCGTCGATTAGCGGGGTTCACTTATTTAAATTAGAATAAAATTACGTATAAATTAACAGATTCAACGTAGAAGTTGATATTAAAAGAATTTCAAACCTATATAAATTTTTGAATCTGACGTGTATTGATTCAATCTTGAGTTTGAAGTGTTTTCTTTTTAAATTAAATATCTCAATAATTTTTCTGCATCTCCAAAGGCTGGTGTATAGCTTATGGGGGATTAATACCAAAATTATCCCATTATTTTTTTATTTTTTCGATTTGATCTCATAACTATGTAATATTTCAATTCAGTCTCATAACTATTTAATGTTTCAATTTAGTCTCATAACAATTCAAATCTAACCAAAATAGTCTCAAGTCGCCGGAAATAACATAAAACGACATTATTTTACTCACGTGCCGGTCACGTGTTATATTTTTCGGTGGAATTGGCTCACACGACATGTGAGTAAAACGACGTCGTTTTTGTCATTTCCGGCGATTTACGACTAATTTGGTTATATTTGAATTATTATGAGATTAATTTGAAATACTCACCCCGTCCCGCATTGCTTTTGAACACACGAATTAAGGTAAAAGTAAAAAAGTATAAGTGATGTGATGGAAAAAGTGAAAAAGTATAATGGTATGTTTGTTTTGGGATTTAAGGGGTTGTAGCAAGTCATGACTTTGAAATCTAACTTTGAAATCCTGATATGTGAAAAGCTTGATGAATAGTAAAAGTGTGTGTTTGTTTTGGGATTTTAGTAGGGTGAGATATTACTTTATGTTAAATCAAAGTCTGATAATGATTGATTTTATAGGTATAATAGGTATTTTATGAGTATTGTGTTGGAAAGAGTAATAATAAGTTTAATAGGTATTTTTATGTGTGGATTAAGTTTGGGATGTGAAATCTGGATGTTACATCTCAAACTCGTGTACAGCGTGATTGCAAAGTCCTACGTCCATCTGTGCTAGTCCCAAAACAAAACATACCCTAAGCGATGTGATGGAAAAAAGTGAAAAAGTAATGAAAATAGTGTAAAAAGAATTGAAAATAATAATAAAAAAGTGAATAATAATTTCCAAAAAAAGTAAAAAAGTAAATGATCAATATATAGTGGAACAGACAAAAATAACAGAATAAGCAATTTATAATGGAATGAAAGAAGTATTAAATAGTTATGAGATTAAAGTAAAATACTATATAGTCATAAAACCAAATAAAAAAAGTAAAAAAATTATGATAAGATTTTGGTATTAATCTATAGCTTAGCTATATAAGCAGTGTGAGGCTGGAAATGATGTTTTGATCCATTTGTTTGCACAAGAAGGATAAGATATATACAACACTGTACACATACACTTACAATAATGATGGGAACACGTGGCAGCAGATTAGAAAGGCCTAAGAATGATAGAATGATGATGATGTAAGCTGAATGACGTAAACAGTAACACTATCGAACAGTACAACCGATTTTCTTTGACAAAAACTTCCTACGAATGAGCCGACGTTGAATTTGAATTTATCGATTATATTTTTTTGCATCTTTCTTAAGAAGTAGTAGTATTCATTTTTTTATTAATTTTTGCACTATACTAATTATTTTTATATTTTTCCTCGTCACATCACTTTATACTACATCAATATTTTATATTTTTCTAAATATTTATACTAATAAACACATATAGTGAGACAGATGAGTAATATTATGTAAGTATATACAATCACTATTATTATATATTATTTTTATTTTTATTATTATTAAAAAAAATATTATATATACATGACAGTGATAATAATTATAAATACAATTATATGAATTTGTGTAAATTCGAATTTATAAAAAACATGTTTTTTTCCTTTTAATATTTTGTGTAAACAAGTTTGATTTTAAAATTAATTTATAAGTAATATATTATAATATAATAAAAAATATTTTTTAGTAAAAGTTATTTGGATTTATTACATACAAGGGTTCACTTGGGACCCAATAGACAATGTAGGGTTCAACTTTTTAAAAGTATCAAAGAGGGGCTAACTTAATACAAACAAGGGCTAATTTGTAATAGTACCACTAAATCTTCACTGATCATTTCTGAATTTTAAGTACAATTTTTTTCTGAATCTACAGCAGTCGTCTACCACTTAAGAAATTAATTCCATCAATTACCATTATGGCTTTTGAATTCAAATAAGAAAGTTGGGCCAAGATTTCATTAATGACCCATAAGACATACATCTAAACCTAAAATTTCAGAATCCACATTGTAGTCTTGGTTCTCTTCCTCAGTCATTACGACGGATTTTCGGCGGCCAGGCATCGCTGCCTTCTCCACCTCAACTCCCGACTCCTCCCACGCCGGCGCCGCCCACGCCTGTGCGCTACATCAGACTCAGTCGTAGCTTCGCCTCCCCGCTGCCACACGCGACGCACCCCCTAGGTTGTTTGTGATTCCGATGGGATGAGGCGATTTTCTGATTCCGATGAAAGCTTCCACCATCGTCGGGATATTTTTGAGCAAATTTTGAGGTATTAACGTTTGATCAAATTTTGAAATATTTTTGAGCAAATTTTTTATTCCGATGAAAGCTTCCACCACCGTTCGGTTTCTGGTGATATTTTGAGCAAATTTCTAATGCATGTGTAAATTTTCTATAGTTGAGTACTAATATAATATACTGGAGTACTAAAATTTTATATTAGAGTACTAATATAATTTACTGGAGTACTAGTATAATATAGTGGAGTACTAAAATTTGGAGTACTTAATTTTGGTTCTGGATTTTTAACTTGTGTTAAATACATTTTTTCTCCTTAGGTTTCTTTCCAATTTGATACGATTATATCAAATAAAAGTATTGGCTGTTTTGTTAACATGAAATGCAATGATCGCAGGCTATGTTGAAAATGGTAGGGGAGATGATGGTTTGAATCTTTTCAAGAAAATGTTGAAGAACGGAATTCAGGGCAATTCATCAAGTTTAGTTGTGGCCGCCCTTCTGAACGGAGTCGATATTCCTGCCGGAATCTCAGATATTGATTTCCGCCGGGAGTGAAGAAGAAGGTTTAGTTTCCGCCGATAGAGAGTTTTAGTAAATAGGATAGATTTGATACATTTGAAATTTTAATACAATAAACAGAAGTCTAAAAAATATGTAGTATAGGTAATAGGTGTAGGTTTATAAAGTTAACATCTTGTCAAAAGAAAAAGCTTACCTCTTGTACTATTGTCATAGAATTTAATTTAGCAAGATTTTGGAGCAAAAGCCCCTCTTTGATACTTTTAAAAAGTCGAGCCCCTCCTTGTGTTTAGGTGTTTAAGAAAGCCCCTCCTTGTTATTGGCCCAAGTTATTTTTTATAGATATTTTAGTAAAGTAATTAATATCATTTATAATTAATATTTTTAATAAAATAGATTTTACGAGAAAAATTATTCCCTCCATATTTTGGCTTTCCAATAATTGGTCTCCACTTAAGAAAGAGACCAACATTACACTTCGAAGAAAATACAAGAGACGACAAACCATATTTAGCTGTTTTCTAGTACTTTGTGTAATGAAATAATTACGGGCAGAAAAAATAGTTTGATTTATTAATTAACTAATTATTAATTTCACAATTTGTCTTAATTAATGTATTTGATTTATTAAGTTGTTTCTACTTATTTTCTGTGGTGAAATTATGTATCCTAATGTTGTTTACTTTAGGTAGGGGCAAAAAGTATGAAAAATTTTATGATAAATTTATTATGAAATTATTTTAAGATATTAAATATTTGGGTTAATTCTATAAAAATCACCACTTTTTACTCAACTTTCAATTTAATTCTGAGCTTCACGATTATTATAAAAAATCTCAACCTTTTAAATAATTTGAATTTGATACACGTTTTTTTATTTTCGGTCCGCAATTGATGGCGTGTCTCGCAGGAACGCGTGAAAGATTGTCACGCTGGCGTACACGTATTAAATTATATTTTTATTTTTTTGTTTTCATATCATATCTAATATATACAAAAAAAACAAAAATTTATATTAATTTTTTTTTTAATGAGAAATACAATGAAAAAATATATTTTTACACCGAATTCTAGGTAGACTTAAAACGACACTCAAAAATGTCTTTTTAATATAACTTTTATTATTTTTTGTGTATATGATATATGACGTGAAAACTAAAAAATAAAAAATAAATAGATAATTTAATACGTGTACGCCAGCGTGACAATCTTTCATGCGCTCCAACGAGACATGTCATCAATTACGGACTGAAAATAAAAAACGTGTATCGAATTGAAATCCTTTAAAAGATTGGGATTTTTTATAATAATCGTGAAACTCAGGATTAAATTGAAAGTTGAGTAAAAAGTGGTGCATTTTTATAAAATTAATCCTAAATATTTTATTAAAAGTATGAAATTTTGGTCAATGGTATTATATTTTAATTGTTATTAAATTTTTTTTGAAATTTTTTATACTTCTAATGAATTTTTTATTATTTTTTATCATATATTTAATACATTAAAATATTTTCATTATAAGCTTATCATGAACCATTTTGCAGCACCTCCATTTCGCATGGGCGAGGGATCGGTTCCCCGCCTTCAGATCGGGGCTTGGGCGACACGACGGCAGGGACTTGGGCGTGGGCGAGAGATGTCGTCTTCAGATCGGGTTTTGAGAGACACGGTCGGGGCTTGGGCTTCTGCTTCCAGATTGTATGGCGGTAGCTATGGCTTGGGGCGGCGATCGTGGCGCATCTGGACGCGGATGACATCGGGGGCAACTGGGTATAGACAGCTATCGATGCCCCGTCGTTGGGTAGCGTACCAACGGCCATAGTTGTGAGGGAGGGAGGGAGAATCGGGAGCGGTGAGGGTGTAGAGATAGGAAAGAGAAAGGGTAAAGTTTTGAAATGAGAATGGAGGTGTATGTTTCATACGATTTTAATCTGGGGGAAGGGGAAGGGTGAGGGTGGGTGGGGTGTTTATTAACATAATTTAATGGGGGTGTGAGATGGTGCCCAACTCTATTTGTAACATGAGGTTTTTGTTATTTTAATATGTAATTACTCTATTAAAATTGACCCTGTATGTAACATAATCTTCTATTATAAATTTTTCTTCTATTTTATTTTAAAAAAGATTATTCAAATTGATCCATTAAAGGTATAATGGCCATACAATTTTCTTTTAGCAAAAAAAAAAAAAAAAGATACAAAAGAATATACTCCCTTCATTCCAGTTTTATTTACATGTTTAACTTTTTAATATTTTTTAAATGGAGTTAATTTTTAATATTTAAATGAATATAATATTTTTTATGAAAAGGTATTAATTAATTAAAGTGAATGAGACCATATAAATATATTTTTTTATGTAATTATTAATACAATGATGTCTAATTTAGAGATATTTGTAGAGATGAATAGTGGCAGTAAAATTGACAAAGTATAATGTGAATGCATGATACACACAATAAATATCATAATGAACAACAATTCTAATAAGTATTTAGAAATTTGGTTGATATACAGATAGATGACATAGAACAATGTATATGAACAAACACCACAATATATATACTATATTTTATTGAATTAACACTGTAAATATCATGCATACCACAGTCTATAAACTTACACTATATTGTATATTGTTATTACCTGATTAAATCCTTATGTGGCTGGGATCAGGATAACAAATAAGTATAATAATAGTTGAATAATCGTGCGGGAAATATAAATAACACAGAAATTTGCCTAGGTCTTGTATTGCAAGAGCTAGGACTTAAATGTAGTCTTTGTATTAGACAAATTCGTGGATCTTTACAATGATGGCCCTAAGGCCATATTTATAGACGATCCTAAATAAGGTATGTGCGTCTATCTTGCTAAATTGGTCAACTAGACCGTTACAAATATATTTCAGGAAGTCTTCTCTCCATAAATGGTAGCTTCCCTTGTGTAGGCATTAAATGATATTAATTGAGCCCTTAATCATGCATAATAGCTATAATTTCTCTTGTAAGAGTTGAACATGAGTTTGCTCGTGCCCGTAGTGCTCAACTTGCTCGTGCACGTAGGTGCTCGACTTGCTCGTGCCCGTAGTGTTCGACTTGTTCGTGCACATGGGTGCTCGACTTGCTCGTGCTCGGGGATCCTGATCCTGCACGTGCTTATATTTGTGGGCTTTGTTTATGCTCACACTCCAAGTTCTCTTGTATTGGGTTTGGGCCTCATCCGATTATTTATGGGCTCGGGCCCATCGTAATAATCGTACCACAACAATTGTCCCCTACTTTTGATAGGCTCAAATCTTTGATGTGTAGCATATTAAAAGTAAGTGTTGAGCAGAACTGCCTGAGATTAATAAGAGGTCTTGTCCGAAGATATTCTGAAGTAGTTGATGTTGTTTCGCATGCCTCTGAAACTTAAAATTTAAATTTTTCGAGACAGAGACGACTTCACTACTACTACGTAGACTATGAAATCCTGTCTCAGAAAAAATTTAAAAATCCAGCAACTCTTTAAGGCGTACCTTCGTGAAATAAAATCCAAAAAGTCCTATTTTTTAGATGGATCAGTGGAATCAAATATGATACATAATTCCTCAGATCGGTTGTAAAAATTATTTTGGCCCAACCTACAAGCTTAATTCAATTTTCAAATTGAAAGTAGGTTGTCGCAACATTATAAACCCATGAGAGTAATTCAATATTCTATTTCATGATTAGGAATAAATCCTAATTAATTCCCATCAATTAATAATAGATGAAGTTGAATTAATCCTGCTGCTGACATATATATATTTCCCATATATATGTATACCTTTTCCATATACATATATATTCATTGAAGCAATCTCTGATAATCATTTCCCAAAGTCAATTGCCAATCTTTTCAACTTTAATATACATATACATGTATGTCCAGTTGTCCACGCTCAAAGATCAATTCCGGCCCAAACTTTCAAAATTTGTGACGTAATTTTTTTATTTATTTAAATCATCGATAGACAGATTCTCGTATGATTAAATTCACAACGCTTTTGAGATTTCTACTGCAAAAAAAACCCCAAATCGCGGTTGAAAATTTTGACTTCTGACATTTCTGCTGCAAAAAGAACCCCAAATTGCGGTTGAAATTTTTTACTTCTAAGATTTCTGCTGCAAAAAGAACCCCAAATTGCTGCTGAAATTTTTTACCCACCTTACGCGACAAATACCAGCTTGTTCTCCAGCACGCAAGGCGTGATATCATTTCAGTCAATGTCGAGATCTCCTCCTCCACCGTACTCGAACAAGCGGACTCTAAACTGGAAAACCCGTGCAATGCCTACGACGATAACATGCAAGAGTATAAGCGTGCGGCCTCGACCCAGAATTTCGTGCAACGCCGCGATGGGAGCATTTTCCACGCAAGGCCTTCCGACGATGGAACTGTGTTGGAATACGAATGCACGACCTCCGAACTAGAACTCTCGTACGACGCCGGCGACAGGAGATTCCACTGTGTGAGGCTTTCCCCTGACCAAAAATAAACAATTGATCACGGGTGTAGGTCTTCTTTTTCACCGCTTACACTGTCGACGACAAAGTTCCTCTTCTCTAGATCGGAAGTCCGACAGCGTCTCACATATAAGATTGGAATATCTCACACATCCTTGTCGACATATCGGTGGCTAAACCTCACATATAGTGGACACAGCCATTTATTGCAGGTATGTGTATATATGTGTACAAATAATCACACCCTTTTTTTTATTTCGTTACTTCAATGGCCAATTACGGTGGTTCCTTTGGCGACACCAAACAACCCCTATATATTCTCGTACCTGCGGCAGACAACCTCAAACAGTTCTCACGACTGTCGGTCAGGTGGTAGATAGCAAAGAAATCTAATAACATTGTTTCTGATATTGTGGTTTCTTATTTCTCTTGCTTTGAAAAATCTAATCTTTTGGGTAATGAATTGCTCGGAAAGATGAAGGATTTGTACTCATGTGTCACTTTACACGAGAGGTCTCAAGTACAAAATGATTGTAACATGTTGCAATATTCTCCTGGATTCAACCGTGGTGGGCCCTTTCTTGTTGCAGGTAATATATATATTTACACATGTAAGCATCTAACCCCCTTACCGTCCAACACCCTCCGGGCTTACGACGGAAGGGGAGGCGATCTTCATCAACTAACGACATATGACAGTCAGCTGCAAAAACAACTTCACCCACTACGGTGCTCAATAGTTGAGAAAAATTCACCTCTTACCGTCTAACACCCCCCCGGGCTTACGACGGTAGAGGAGGCGTTCTTCATCAATCAATGACATGCGACAGCCAACTATGGAAAGAACTTCACCCACTACGGTGGTTGATAGTTGAGAAAAGTCCATCTAATTCTGTCCAACACCCCCCGGGCTAACGACGGAAGTGGTGACGTTCTTCCTCATTAACCTCTGGTACAGGTAAATGCATTTATATTTATACATTTTAGTAAGTTCTTTTATTGTTATGCACTTGAAGTTGAATGAACTAGATGGAGAACCACTTTTGGATGCTAATGGCTTTAAAGCATTAAGTCATCCACTACGCTAAGCCACTAGAAAAAGGATTGTTGCACAGACTCTTGTTGATTTTGAGCTCGCACAAATGAAATGAGAGCAAGAGGTGTCCGACTTCTTCTTGATATGATAAAATTTGGGACGGATTTTTGTGCAATGTGGGTTGCTCTCACCTAGGACATCTCTGTGATATGGACGATGACTTTGATAAAATGGTATCGGTGTCGATGAGGAATCTTCCTATTAACACGACCAGACTTCTGACAATTGTAGATGACTATAATCACAATTGAGCGAAATGGGCTTCCAAGATTAATTCTTTTGACATCGACTGTGATGTTGAGCGGACATGGTCATTATGAAAATATTTTATCGCTGAGATCGTCGGTCCTACCCTGAGTTTTTCATTTCAAGTATACTTTTGATTTATCATCCATTGCCTCGCACCCTGAGATTCTTTATGAGAACAACCATGACTAGCTGGCAGTGTAATAACTTAGAAAGTATTGTGACTCAAAATGAGCTTAATTCTTGGCGTGGAAGATAGGACACGCCCAATGATGTTCACTTCTACATATCCTATTCGAGTGAAAGGACGGGTCAAACCCCAATAGGAATGATAGTGGTGACATATGACGTGATGGAAGTTGTCTCTGTTTTCCTCTTCATTCAGCCACGTACGTGCTTCAATATTGGAAAATTGCCCCATACGACTGATGTCTAACTCTTGGTTTTACCTTATGAGCACTCTGATCATCTTTTAGGAAATTTTGTTTGTATAGACCAATGTCATCTGAAATTGACTATTTTCGATATCCGTTATGATTGGACTCATGAACTTGAGATTGTTATCTGAGAAATCCATGAGGATATCACCTTGCTAGCTACCCAGATGTTAGCTCTGTGATCAATGCTCGATCTACTTTGCTTTTTCGGATGCAATTTGAGTCGCTTTGCATGCTCGTCAAGTATGGACTCTTTATGCCTCCACTCATATTGTGATCAATTAATATCATCAAAATAATTTGATCACGTGATATGACCTCGGAGATGAATGTGTTTTAAACAGTGGACGTCCAAATTTTTTATAACACTATCTTGTCCTTGTACAAAATTTGGATTTTGCAGTTATGCTCTTATAAACTTGTGCAAGGGAGATAATTAGCTCGCCTAGACATAAAATTTTGCCAACTCTGATTGCTAGATAATTAGCTCGCCTTTAAGTTGATTTTGCCCGTGTTGAGAGATAATTAGCTCGTCAAGGGACTTTATTTTTAAGGGATTATCCTCGTCAGCTATATTTGTCGAGCGAAATCTGTTGCGCCTCACACTAAACTCAATTTGCAAGATAATTAGCTCGCCTTTAGTTTAAATCCGGCGACTTTGACTCCAAACATAGTCATGCTCGCTAACTTCAATTAAAGTTTGCGCGAGAATACTTGGAACTCGCTAACTTTAAATGATGCTTGAGCGAGGTGCTTGGAGCTCGCTAACTTCTTCTGAAGTTTGTGCGAGGTATTTGGAGTTCGCTAACTTCAAATGAAGCTTGTGCGAGGTATTAGGAATTTGCTAACTTCCATCGAAGTTTGTGCGAGGTACTTAGAGCTTGCTAACTTCAATGTAGCTCGTGCGAGGAACTTGGAGCTTGCTAACTTCCACTGAATCTTGCGCGAGGTACTTGAAGCTCGCTACTTCAATGAAGTTTGCGCGAGTAGTGTTCACAATAACTTTGTGAAGGCACAAAACCATTTATTCATATATAACAATAATTGTACATTTCCCCCCAGGGCTTTACAAAATGGAAGTGTAACATCTTATTAAGCATGGAATTCTCTACTCTGAATTTTTTAATCTTGCTCTTGGAGTTGAAGTGCTTTCGTCCTGCTATTTGTAGTGATAAAACCATGGGCGAGTCCTCCCAAAACTCCGCCAGACTGGAGCATGTGCATATGCCTACCAGCTCATATTGGAGGCTCTCTCTCGAAAAAATCATCATCCTCAACATCTAGGTGTGCAACTTCAGTTTGTTGTTGTTGTGAAAGTCAGTTTTCTCGTCTTCTTTCACCTCCCCCAATCTCTGGGTCAATAATTTTTTACGGTTAATGAGCTCGTTTGTTCGTCTTCTGCATTCCGCATATGTAGTGGGTAGGTCCTTGGTTAGACTGCGGAACATGGGGGAATCTCCCCTAAATCCTCCAAGTAGAGAATGAAGCGCGAGTTCATCACTTATAGGCTCACCACTGAGGATGATCTCATCAATCCTATCAATGTATTGTGCGTCCCCCTCATCCTTTTGCTGCCGCACTCTCATCAGTCGATGATGACTTTCTGGCTTGTTGATTTTTGCAGCGAAGTATGAAACAAACTTTTCCCCAAGCTCAGAAAAGCTGTGGATGGAGCGGGGAGCAAGATTCACGTACCATTTGTGAGCTATTTCACCCAGAGTAAGAGGGAATTGACGACATTTTGTTGCATCTGTTGCACCTCGACCAGTCATATAAATCCTATACTTGGATAGATGAGTTTTCGGATCCATCCTTCCCTCATAGAGAGGAGCTTGAAGAGGACTTATCTTCGATTGGACAGGAGCATCTTCTAACTCGATGGTCAAAGGCTCATTGTCCGAACTTAATCGCTTATGAAGATCTCCTTTTGATTTCACCTTGCCCTCCACCTCGGCTATTCTTTTTTGTAAAGCTTGTAAAAGGGATTGTCGGCTATCTCGCACAGTCGTTGGTCATACATGTTCATTAGCAGGTTCTTGGTAAGCATAGTGAGGATAACCCCTTGGGCACAATCGATCATGGACTGAAATACGGGTCTGATCGTGCTTAAGCAATGAGCTTTGTGCAAAACTCATTTGTTGTCTGGCCGAGTTTCCAGGTTCAACTTTTCTTGAGTATGAGATTTGCATAGGAGTAAAATTAGAGGACCGAGTTAATGATCCTGGAAGGGAATAAACGTTTGGTATTTTCCGATTGGCAGGCCATGAATACGATCTCTTGGAGGGATCCGAACCAAGTCGATTAAAAACCGAATGAGATTCAGAATCGGTAGCCTGCACATGATCACTTTCCCCTTTGTGCTTCTCCACCCTTCTTATTTTATTTTGGCGGAGGTTGTAGTTTTTCTTAGGAGCAGAGGATGAAGCTCGTGCTGCTCTCATTTCCTTGGCTTTTTTCTGGAGTTCCCGGACAAGTGTGTGCACTTGCTCGGGAGATTCAAAATTCTGCATGGGGATAGGCATTAATTCCATTGTCCGACGCCCGGGCATGGTCTGAGCACGCTTAACCATGGGGGCTTGGTCCAAGGTGTGTACGTTTCTATCAGTTTGATTCACTTTCGAATGAGATGTGGAATATCCAGCAGAAGTATTGTGGAGATTACCACAAAGAGTATTATCAGCCTTTAATTTTGTCATTTTAATGATGAGTTGGAGAAGATCTTCGAAACTACAACTTTGAAGATAGCCTTCAAAAATTTCTCAGAGACTTGAGGATTTGAAGATGAACTTCAAAATCCAAGTCTAAATCCTTAAGATTTGGTGAGGTATGTATTTGATTCGGCCCTCCTTCTAGCGCCAATTGTTATTACCTGATTAAATTCTTATGTGGCTGGGATCAGGATAACAAATAAGTATAATAATACTTGAATAATCGTGCGGGAAATATAAATAACACAGAGATTTGCCTAGGTCTTGTATTGCAAGAGCTAGGACTTAAATGTAGTCTTTGTATTAGACAAATTCGTGGATCTTTACAATGATGGCCCTAAGGCCATATTTATAGACGATCCTAAATAAGGTACGTGCGTCTATCGTGCTAAATTGGTTAACTAGACCGTTACAAATATATTTCAGGAAGTCTTCTCTCCATAAATGGTAGCTTCCCTTTTGTAGGCATTAAATGATATTAATTGAGCCCTTAATCATGCATAATAGCTATAATTTCTCTTGTAAGAGTTGAACATGAGTTTGCTCGTGCCCGTAGTGCTCAACTTGCTCGTGCACGTAGGTGCTCGACTTGCTCGTGCACGTAGGTACTTGACTTGCTCGTGCCCGTAGTGCTCGACTTGTTCGTGCACGTAGGTGCTCGACTTGTTAGTGCACGTAGGTGCTCGACTTGCTCGTGCTCGCGGATCCTGATCCTGCATATGCTTATATTTGTGGGCTTTGTTTATGCTCACACTCCAAGTTCTCTTGTATTGGGTTTGGGCCTCATCCGATTATTTATGGGCTCGGGCCCATCTTAATAATCGTACCACAACATAGACCTATACTTATTGTTATTACCTGATAAAATCACACATACAGTGCAACATCAAAAATCACACATCAAAATGTATGCTACCAAGTGAATTAAAATATTTTATACATGAAAATTATTTTTATGAATTTATTCACATAATAACCTCTCAATATATTGATAAATAACTCTCCCTTTTGTAAATATCGTTTACGTTATCCTTCTTGGCACTAGTTAAGTTAATGCCTAATTAACGTATATAATTTATATGAATTAAAAATATTTATAAATATCTTCTAAATTGTATAAGAATATTTTAATAAACCATACGTACCATTCTTGGATGCACTGCAAACATTTAATTACATACTTTCGTTGTTTTTGTATAAAGCAATAACTTAACTAATATGCATGGGGTGGAAATACATAGAAACAAAATTCAATATAACTTTAGTTTCGTGTTTGTATATCAAACAAAAAGTAGTATCACATCACATCCTATCAACTCTTTAAATTCTAATTTTATTTTTCTTTAAAAATAAAATCTCATTTATAATTGTCCTTCGATCCGAGCCCAAACCGAACCCCATTCACGGCAGCTCCAATGACCAACCTCATTAAGCGAGATTCAAAGCTCATACGACTGGACCTCGCCTTAAGAGGTCCAATGATGCTCGAAACTATTTGGAGCCCAGCAAGTTGAAGGAAGGAACATTCCCGAGGGAGTTTACTGAATAAGGGTACATGAGAGATCCAAATGACAAATAGAGAGCTAGACCTTGCCTGTTAAGCTGCTAGGAAAGAGGTCTCCCCAAAGTCAACTAATTAGTCTATATTGAGGAAACATATCAATTAGTCATAAATAGGGTACATGTAAACTATGTCTTATTAGGTAAATCAATTATTGTAAGTTGATCTTATAACACCATCCACGTGGTACAATCAACCATTGGTTGAGGTCTGTCCACAAGAATAGATTTTTATGCAGAATAGTTAAGGTCAAATCCATGTATTTAATGCAAGATTAAGACAAATTTTTAGTCACTCTAGTGTATATTTGTATAGTATAATAGAGCCTCTAAAGGGCAAATAAAGTATCACAGCCTTAAGTCTAAGACTAAAAAAACTTAGAAAATCTCTCTTGCAATTATTTCTTGCATTGATAGCTTTCTTATCATCTTGTTCTACATTCAAAACTCTTTATTGTTCATATTTGTCAAGAACTCTTGTTTATCTTAATCATTATTACCCATATTAAATCCACGAAAAACTCATAACCTTTATTAGGATACAACAGTTAACATTAGAAGGAGGGTGATCTAGCCTCAATTAAAAAAATACCCCAGGAAACTCAAAGAACACTCTTTGTTCTTTAGAAAATTTGTCTTCATCTTCAAACCTTCATATCTGCAGATTTAACCACTTTTCCTATATTGATGGAGAAATCCAAGTCTAAGGCCATCATCGCGACTTACCAATAGTCATCTTCTGCCACTTTGGATACCACTACCAAACCAACTCCTCCAGCTAAATTGGCCCAGACGATGCCAGTCTGTCACCCTAGAGAGATCCAACTTATTCTCATGTCAAGAGTGTTGGAAGAAATTCTTAATTGAATGTTTATGTGGCTGGTTACTATTCTAATTCTTCCAAACAATAATCAAGATTATGTTATGAAAAGGATTATAGAGGATTTAGTAGTGAGAGAAAGTAGAGAGATAAATTTTCTTGTGTATATTAAACTTAGAGAGAGAATGAGAGTACAAGAGACCTATTTATATGCTTGCATGTGGTGAGGTGGCATGTTTTAAGCTTAAATAGCCTAATTAACTGACAAGTGTCCTAACACATGTCTCTTTAGCCACCTATCATGCTCTAATTACACTGTTTTCATCCTACTACATTATTATTGGGGATCTACTTAGCTATTGCTCCCTACCTTGAGTAGGGCGAGCTCCTCTGCCTTTTGTCATTCCGAGGTCCAGCGATCGTAGTAAGGTGTGATCTCTTGTCTCCTGCTCTCGGCGAGCTTCATGCGAGCTCTCTCTTTTTTACTGTGTTGACTGGTGAATGGATGATGAAGTGGCATGGCAACCTGGAGCGAGCTACTGGGCGAGCTGCTGAGCCTTAATCTTTTATTTATGATAACTCTCCCTAATAAGCTCGATCTAGCTCGCCTACCAACATTTGTCTCCCAGCTCTCCCATATATGGGTTTTCCAATATATGGGCAAGATGTTTTGCCTCTTTGGGCAAGTAAGTGTGATGGCGAACTGGTTTCCAAGTCTTGGCAAACTCCTATGCGAGCTATCCACTTGACGGCAGCTCGGCGTACGTAGTTCAGAATTTGAGGCATTATTAACTTTATCACATCCTTTCATGCCTTAAAACGTGTGTCAATAATTACCAATATTTCAAATTCTTTGCAACTAGGTCCCTGGTCTCTTTGAAAATTACTTCTCGCCACATCTTCTTCCTATAAAAGGAAAAAACTTCTTCATTTATACTTTTTACAATTCTCAGATTCTTAAGACGATTCTAAGCATTTTTCGGCAATTATTCATTTGCATTGTTGGATTTCCATCCGATTCCTCAAGGTAGTAACACCATTCTTCTTGCTCTTTGATCTCTTCTTTATTTACTAATTTTTAGTCTGGTTTTAGAAGTTTTTTTGGAAAACCACCATTTTTTCCGGCCAACTTCAACATCTCCTGTTGCTCTCCTCAATTTTTGACCATCGGAGATTCAACCTTCGTTTACTTAGCCTTTTCATAAAACCCTTAAATTTTTTAACTAGTTTCTAATCATGTCTTCGAGATCTTCATCCTCGAGTCAAACTATTTCGAACTGTAACCCGGGTAAAACACCTATGACTGGGGATGAAACTATTCCTCAACTAACTCCGGTGATGGTTGGCTCAAGCTCTGAGGCGACCTCAGTAGTTCGTCCAGTGTTAGGCAAGCTTCATGGAGAGCCCCGTAGTGACCCAGATGAAAGGGCGACTTGATCTGGTGGGCTCTCCCTTGAGCTTGTACACGATCTAGAGGGCGAGCTGTGGAGTGAGGGAAATGATGAAGAGGTTGCCGAGTCTGGCGGCCTCTCTGGCGAGCTAGTGCGCGAGTTCGAGAAGGACTCAGACGATGAGGAGATCACTACGGAGTATCTCTAGTCGATCAATATTCCGATGCCTCAGGTCCCATAGCATAATAGTCCTACTACTGTCGAGCACGACTTGAACTGGCACGAGTATACGGTGAGGTATGAGGCGAGCTTCCCCACACCTGAGCGAGCTATGAGGGAGGTAGAGAGGGCCAACAAAACACAAAGTGTAATCACTGCTGATATTCTTCCCAACCTCCGCAAGGCGTACCTCGCATACAGTTTCTCTAATGTTTTCGCTTTCAATTATGCAGCTCAGGACATGACAATCACCATCCCACCATCGTACTATACTCTTGTCCAGAAGATCCTGATGGCACCGAATCATCCCGGGAAGAAGGGCCCACCGTCTGCTGTCTTGGCGGCCCAAAAGAAGACCCAAGGAGCTCCTCCCCTCAAAGGGTAAGGCCAGAGGCTCCGCCCAAGGGCTTACTCAAAAGAAGATTCCTGCCAAAACTCCGACTAAAGCTCCTGTTACCAAGGATGTTGCTAAGAAAGGCTCTAAGCAAGCTTCTATCCATCCTCCCTCACCATCTAGAGGCCAACTTAGGAGGGGAGATGGGACGTTTGTGAGTGATGAAGAGGAGAGAGCTCGCAAGAGGGAGAGGGTAGCTGTTCACGACTCAGACTCTAAGTGAGCTGGGCGAGCTGCCTCTAGCTCTGGACAAGGAGTTTCCGCTCGTTCATTTGCTCCCACTCCTACACAAACCCCACCTCTACCACCTTCACCTTTTGGTGTCCAGGTGGTGGACAATATTCTGTTGGGATGGGATCCCGCTCGATATGGGTAAGAAACTTCTTTAAATACTGAAGCAGGTTAACTTCCTTTAAAATTTTCTAAGTGTTCTTTGTGTCGTTAATTTATAGGTATGCTCTGGATGTGCATGCTGAGAGATGCGGGGTTTTGCAAAACTTCGCCCGTTCAAAACCCCTCGTATCTCACCGCGACCTTCCTACTAGGGTAGCTTGCAGGACCATCGAGGAAGCGCCCAAGCACTGGACTCAATCCCAGTTGGCCATAATCGAAAAGCAGAAGCCGACGGATAACGCCCACCTAGCTATGCATTATGCCAGCAGAGCTCTCCTTGTGGCTCAGAAGACTATCGATAAAATCCTAGAGTCCGACGAAGCTCGTCGGGAAGCACAAGGGGCCTTTCTGAAGTTGGCCGAAGAAAAGAAGAAGGCCGAGAAGGTGGCGGACGACAAGGAGAGAAAAGCGAAGGCAGCTGTGGCGGGCGAGTATGGCATCTTGAAGAAGCTCGAACTTTTGGAAACGGAGCTCGCCCGTTAGAGGGAGGAAGCTGAGGTGGCATTGAAAGCCAAGGATGAAGAGTTCGCTCGTCGGTTGCAAGAGGTTGCTGGAGAGACGGAGATGAACAAGTCTCTCCGTGCCGAATGTCCAAAGCTGAATGGCGAGCTGCGCTTCTACGCCACTAAGATTGCCGACCTTCAATTCCTTGTGGATGTATCGGTCTCACCTGAGACCCTAAAAGCTGCAAAGGGCGGAGCTTTGGATTTTGGCTATCTTCTTTGTTATGCCGAGATCCTCCGGGCTTATCGGTGGGCGGTGGACCAGAATGAGGATGTGTGGGAGCGACTGAAGGGCGAGTACCAGGACTTTATGGCGTCAACTTCCATCCCACCTGGTTCTGTTGCCTAGATTGGGGACTTGGCAGATCTTGGTGTTGATCTGAGTTTTATTCCAGATCATATCAGGATTACGGGTGGCTCATATCCGCCTCTAGACACCGAAGCCGCAGGTGAGGAAGCTGGTGAAGGTGAGGCCGAGGTAGCTGGTAAGCTACCCACTAAGGGAGGTAAACAAGAAGTCGAGCTCACTGAAGAGCAAGATGACGAACTAGTGGGGATATCAATGCCGACACTAGTGGGCTAAGCCCCATCAGCCAGATACTCACTATCTCTCCTCCAGCTGGACAGGAGGTCGCCCTAGAGGTCACCCCAGAGATCGCCCAGGAGGCTGTCCCCACAGCCGATCCACCGACTGCTAAAGAGCTCCCAGCTGCCACCGATCCTGCTTCCATCGCAGCTCCACATTCCTAGGACTTTTGCTTTTTATTTTTTGTTTATGTTTTAACTCCCGCTTTTTGGCTGAAACCTTTAACAACCAATCTAGCTTTGAATTGTGGCTTTGACTTGTGTTCATCTTGCTTTATCCTGTACACCCACTTATTCTTCAAAGCATATTTTCCTTTTGGTAGTTTCACCAGATCAAACGTGTCATTTTCATGCAAAGTCTTCATCTCATCTTGCATTACTTCCAACCATTCGTTCTTGTGTACTCCTTGAATTGCTTTTCCATAGCATTCAGGCTCTCCCTCATCAGTCAAGAGCACATACTGATCAGGAGGATACATCCTAGAAGGTACATGAGCTCTGCTGGTTCTTCTAGGTGACTCTTAAATCTCATGTTCTGGAACATTAGGTGATTGTGGCTGATCGGTATCCTCTTCATTATCGAAATCAGGCTGATCCTGATTCTCCTCTTCAGCTTCTACTTGACCTTGACCATGAGGAACAATTTCCAAGTCAATTAAGTCATCACTGGGTGTAGAAACTAATTTGTCCACTTTCTCGATATCTCTAATGGTTTGATCCTCAACAAATACAACATCTCGACTTCTGACAAGCTTCTTCTCCACAGAATCATAAAATTTGTAACCGAACTCATCTTGACCATAACCAAGAAACACGCACTGTCGAGTCTTCACATCTAGCTTAGACCTTTCATCTTTGGGAATGTGCACAAATGCTTTACATCCAAAGACTCGCAAATGATTATAGGAAATGTCCTTTCCCGACCAAACTTTGTCCGGAACATCAAAATCTAAAGGAAAACATGGAGTAAGATTTAAGACATGTACAATAGTACATAGAGTCTCACCATAAAATGATGTAGACAATCCTGCTTTTGACAGCAGATATCTTACTCTCCCGACCAATGTTCTGTTCATCCTTTCAGCAAGTCCATTCAACTGAGGAGTCTTTTGATGTCGGATACCTTGGTGCTTGCAATACTCATCAAAAGGACCAATGTATTCCCCTCCATTATCCGATTTGATGCATTTCAACTTTTTCCCAGTTTGCCTCTCAACTAAGGCATGAAGCTGCTTGAATACATCGAGCACTTGATCTTTCGTCTTCAATGTGTAGGTCCACGTCTTTCTTGAGTGATCATCTATAAAAGTCACAAAATATAAAGCACCACCAAGAGTTCTTATTTTCATAGGACCACAAACATCAGAATAAATTAAATCAAGTATACCTGATGCTCTGGAAGGAATCAAGGTCTTGAAATCAACTCGGATTTGCTTTCCTACCAAACAGTGAGGGCACTTCTTCAGAGATGCATTCTTCAAGTCTGGAATGAGATTTCTCTTCTCTAAAATCTTCAATCCCTTCTCACTAATGTGGCTGAGTCTGCTATGCCACAACTCGATTATCCTTTCATTTTCAATTGCATTTATTGAGCGATCAAGTAACTTTGCTTGCATCAAGTACAACGAAGAATGTTTTTGGCCTCTAGCAACAACCAAAGAACCTCCAGTGAGCTTCCACTGACCATCAGAGAACAAACTGCAGAAACCATCATCATCAACTTTCCCAACAAATATCAAGTTTAATCGAAGATCAGGCACATGCTTCATATTTTTCAAAACTAGTGTAGCACCATTGCTAGTCTGCAAACATACATCTCCAACACCAATGGCTTTAGCTAATCCATCATCACCCATCCTAATATTTCCATAGTCACCTGACATGTAGGATGTGAACATGTCTCTACGAGATGTGGCGTGTATGGATGCACCACTGTCAACCACCCAACTACTCTCATGATATGCAAGATTAACAGCTTCATAGTCATGAAAGATAAGAAAATCACTTGTTGTAGCAGACACTCTATCATCATCTTTTGCTTCTTTATTCTTCTTTTCTTTTCCTTTATCTTTCTTATCATCTTGCTTGGGTTTTCTGCAATGCTTCGCTATGTGTCCTGGAGTGTGACAATTCCAACACTCAATCTTGCTATATATGTTGGATTTACTCCTGCCTTTGTGTTTGCCTTTTGGACCTCTACTACTTCCCACCTCTTCTCTGTGACCAATACCTCTAATTGCTGAAAAGAGCCCTGCGATTTTCTTCTCATTTCCTCATTCAAGATGCTGCCCTTAACCAAATCCATGGTAGTGGTACCGTCGGGGGCTGAATTAGACAAAGATGTCCTGAATGTCTCCCATGAATCCGACAATGTACCGAGAGGCCACAAACCTTGTACTTCATCTTCACACTTGATGTTCATTCCCGATAATTGATTAATGATGCCTTGAAATGAATTCAAGTGATCAGTCATAAGAGTTCCATCTTTGAATTTCAAATTCATCAGCTGCTTGATTAGAAACAACTTATTGTTCCCCGTTTTTCTAGCATACAATTAATCCAGCTTTTCCCACAGTGAATGTGCATTTGTTTCTCCACTAACATGATTCAACACATTATCATCCACCCACTGCCTAATATAACCACACACTTGACGATGCAATATATTCCATTGAGCATCTATTTTATCATCAGGCTTGTTGGCTTCAAGTACAAGTAGATAGTAATCTTTCACGTATAGAAGATTCACCATTGAGATTCCTCCATCTTTCCTTTCAACACATGATAATTTGAACCATTGAGATTCACCATTCTACTAGTATTGGTCTCCATATTCACCACAAGGCACAGAGCAGACACCGTGCTCTGATACCACTTTGTTGGGATAAACACACGAATAATCAAGCAACAAAGTATTCGTCAACGCAGCGGAATGATCAATTATCCCTCTCTTGTTTGAATCTAGTAGGAAACAATACTAAGAATATAATGCACGATGAAGCAAACAATCAACAAGCACAACACAAGCGATTTTAACGTGGAAAACCTCCTCAACATGAGAAGTAAAAATCACGGGACCGAAGTCCACCCAAAAACTTCACTATAAGCAAAAAACCAAGGTTACAATCTGCCCACAACAGATATTCAACTACAAGTGTATCAAGACAGTCAATACTTGATAACTACAATGAGATTAGAAACATCTCACCAAACAACACCAACTGAAGACTACTGTTCACAACTATTGGAACCTCCAAACCTGATCTTCACCGTCCAGAATCAACTCCTATATGTCTTGAACGTGCTGTCCAAATTACAGCACGATCCAACGGTTGATTTGTGAGAAACAACCCTTTTACCTCAACTGTGCAGAAGTGAATCACCCAAAAATAGACCTTCTGTTTGCGGCCTATTCCCGTCAATGTAGAGCTCCAATTACGATCTCCACCGTTCAGAATGTAGGACCACAAGTTCCAAACGTGCTGACGAAATTTCAGCTCGATCTAACGGTTGAAACTCCGGATATTGCTTCTGTAAGATTTCTGCCCTTTGAATTTCCTAAAAAACGTGAATAGTTTTTCACACTCTTTTCTTATCTTCCCTTATTGTCTTTTAGTGCAAGATAACACCAAGTATTGGGCCTACTTAGGATTTACAATCTTGGCTATTGGGCTCCTCCACATATTTGGAAACCCAATCCAACATCTAAGTTAACAAAAAATAATTAAAATAATAAATTTATAAAAATTCATCACAGAAAACAAATTATTCCGACAAGTTGGAGGAAATATACAAGATAGAATTGGACTTAACTAGAAGTCCTGCTTTATGTAGGGCACCGATGGGACGTAGTTTCTTCCACAGAAATTTCCTCCAATTACACTCTTTCTCTTATTTGCCCTAGCTAATCTTCATTCTTCAAATGATCTATTATAAATATTATCAACATCTCCAACCCTATTTCAATTTCATCTCTCTCTTGTTTTATTTATGTGTGAGAGAGAGAGAAAGAGAAAGAAGATGAATGATTTGCCCGTAGGTTTTAGGTTTTATCCCAATGAAGAAGAGCTGGTTTCTTTCTATCTTGTTAACAAGCTCAAAGGCACAAGATCCTCCGACATCGATTCTGTTATACCCGTTGTCAATATTTACGATTACAATCCTTGGGATCTTCCACGTAAAAAAAATTTTTATTCATTTTAATATTGTTATATATATACATATAATCATGTCAATATTAATTATATATATATATATATATAGCTCTAGCTCGGTTTTACTATTCATTATACATGTACTTTGACGACCTATATATAATATTTATAGATTTGATGAATGCTACATATATATTAATACTCCATGTTGTAAGATTTACCCTAGCACAACTCTACACACACTATTTTATACCCTATTTTTTATATTTTATTTTTCTAAGTATATTTTTTTATAAACTAAGAAGCATGGAAATTAAACAATTTCTTCTTGTTCTTGTTCTTTTTAATTAGTTTCTCTTGCATAAATATAGACTTATGACATGAAATCATATATTATTAATTGATTGTGCAGAAGTAGCTGGACAAGGTTGCCCTGCAGATACAGAACAATGGTTTTTCTTCACACCTCGGCAAGAAAGTGAAGCTCGTGGAGGCCGAATCAACCGTCTTACCCGACTAGGCTACTGGAAAGCAACTGGCTCTCCTGGCAACGTTCTTTCCTCTCAAAATCACCGCATAATTGGCAGGAAAAAGACCATGGTTTTCTACGAGGGACGAGCCCCCAACGGCGCGAAGACCAACTGGAAGATGAATGAGTATAAAGCCATTGATGATAGTAATGACCATCAATTTCCCTTCCCAGATGACCATGCTAATTATCAGGTAATATATATATAATCTAATGTTTTAATTTTCAAATCTATGTCATATATGGTGAGCTAGGTTTTTTTTTTTTTCTTTTTTTCTTGGGTTACTATGTGTTTCCTAGCTAGTGTTAATAATTGAGTTATTCAAAGACAAAATTCTACATCTCTGTGTTATGGTTTTGTGTTTGGTGACGTAATTGGAACATTGGTGAAATGAAATATGAGATTTTTTTATTTATTTTTTAAGAATGCATTGTATATAAGAGTTAATGTTTTGTAGGGCAATTTGGAATTAATATGACCTAAAATTAACTTAAACCCTTGGTCATATGAGTTGGATCCCATATGGAAAATGATGTTTTAGTTCCCATTTGGAAATGCTAACCACACGTACGTCACTGATATTATTTAATACATGTGGTCCGCATCGTAATTCGAGAATAAGAGATGAAACACAACTGAAATAGGGATGTTAGAACAACCAAATAAAGTAAAAAATAAATCTTTACTGCCACATCTAAAAATATTTTTAACCAATCCCATTTGTATAACCTTTCAACTTTTGTGTGAAGGTGAAAGGAGAACTAAGCCTGTGCCGGATTTACAAGAGAACAAAGTGCATGAAGGGGTTCGAACGTCGGCCGCCAGCAGAGGCGATCGTGAGAGACGACCAGGTGGCAACCGTGCACCACCACCAGCACCACAGCGCTACGGAGGCAGTGACAGCTCAGCAGAATTCAGCTGCAATGCAGGAGATTATAACTTCTTCCACGGTTGATAGCTCTTCATCAGGAGATTTTATTATCAATAATAATGATAATAATAATTTGGAAAGTGAAAACAATTTGGAATTTGCAAGCGGCAATCAACCCTTGTGGGATTGGGAAGATATTTATACCGCCTGGTTTGAAGATGTATAAGAGATTGTGAAATCATCCAAAAAAAAAAACCTAAATTGTGTTATAATTAATTAATAATTGTAGTATTTAATGTTGCTATGCATGTCCTGTTATTAATTTGGTAGTTGTGGTAAGGGGAATATCTTATAGATTTTATCTCCTAAATTACTATATAAGTGTACATGGAGATGTGGTGTGATTTGTAATCTCGTATTTTAATTTATCGATAAATAAATCGGTTTTTTTTTTAAATTAAGAAAGTATGGTATCAATATTTTATGCATGCAATGAGCAATATTTTATTTTATTTTTATCGGTAAATGTTAGTTGTTAGTAGTTAGGTTAGTTCACCAAGTCTCCTTACACTTTACATCTCCAAGTCCAACCTTATATCTCCCTCCTAATTCGTTCCCAAAGAGAAACAAACACAGGTCACTCACTTAAGTGAGGAGCCTGGTGGCCAGGTGGGTTTGCAATGAGCAATATTTAGTGACATAATTAAGTATGGCATGATGAAAATAGTCTAAAACTATACATGATGATGAGGTGGATTGTGTAATTTAAAATGTATATTTAAATAGTTATGTATCATTTTGTTGAATTTACGTGGTTTGCAGAACATTTCATAAAAATAATCATAATTATTCTCACTATTTATTGGCCAATATACTTTATGTGTTGCATCTATTTTATTTACTTATATGCTAATTGTTTGAATATATATATCTCATGATTTATGTGCATTTAGATTATTTATGTGATAATTTATAATTGTTTGAGTATATTTTATGCATTATGTGCACTTTAAATTATTATCCTACTATTTATTACTCCCTCAGTCTCTCTATAAGTTACTCATGTTGCCATTTTCATCCGTCTTTCTATAAGTTGCTCATTGTTTTTTTACCTTTTTTGGAAACTATTATTCACTTCTTTATTATTATTTTCAATATTTTTTACACTATTTTCATTACTTTTTCATTTTTCTCCATCACATCACTCATATTTTTTCACTTTTTCTATCACATCACTTATACTTTTTAACTTTTTCCATCACATCACTTATACTTTTTCACTTTTACCTTAATTCGTGTGCCCAAAAGCAACGAGCAACTTATAGAAATACGGAGGGAGTATTTGATTACATTTTATATTACTTATATGTTATTTGGGATTTTGTGTTAATTATTTTACTTTTGAATGTTAAATTATTTATTGAAATGTTATATGCTTTTATGTGTTTATTAATGAGAAGACCCTAGTTTAATTTATTTTATTTGAGACTCTAGTGGAGTATGTGTGTTGTGCATATAATTTAGGTATTAGTGGTGTAAATTAAGTGTAGATTATTTGAAAATTAATTATAATAATTAAATAGAAAGTAAAATAAATATAATTATTAAATATAATTATATATATATTTTAATATAGTAATATATATATATATACACGTATGCATACCTATGCATATGTTTGGTTGAAGTTGTAACCAGGTATTAATAATATATAGTTATAATATATAGTTAGTGGTTAATGCTTAACAGTTAAGTTAGATTAAAAAAAAAAAAGTTAGTAATAATAAGTAAATATTATGGCGGTGGGATGGGATATAATTAATCCAAACCCACCCCAAACCTTTTCACGCACATATGTATTGAGAAAGAGAGGCTGGGAGGATCGCTGAGAACGGAAGAAGATCAGATAAAAAAGTTGCGAGCTGAGGTTCTTACCGTGAGGTGGGTTAGGCAAGTAATTAATCTCCATTTCTTTACTTTATGTATTAGAATACTTCAGTGGGATTTAAAAAGAAATATATTGTATATGTTGGGCTTGGGCATTGGGCCCAAATGGGTTTTGGCCTATTCTGCTGTATTAGGCAGGCCCACTCTTACTCTCAACCCTAAAGAAGATTTTGGAAGCCTCCTAATAAAAGCCAAGCTGCTGCTCCTCTATGTGTGTGATCGAATTTTGAATCCCATTTTTCGTGACCGTTGAGTAGAGTAGCGTTGGTGTGGAGAGCAGCCTCTTCCGATCGGGCCTTTGTTCGTCGTTCCCTCTTCATCGGATTAGAGTCCACCTCAGGCGGGTGGCCTGAACCCAGTTCCTGAACCGAACAGTGAGACGTGGTGCGAAGGGAGGGTGACCCAATAGTGGTATCAGAGCCACGGGTCCCTTCGTCGTCTCTGTTTGGGTTTTTTAGGGCTGGGTTCGTGGGTGTCTTGCTCCTCCGTGCGCCGCTGCTGTCGAAGTCGTTCGTGTTGGGCATTTCGTCGCTCCAGTGCCTGTGAAGCCGCGTGGCTTCTGGTCTGCCTTGTGTCGCGCCAATCTGCGCTGCTTGGAGTCGCATCGTCGCTCCTGAGTCACGCCTGAAGTCGACGCGCCGTCGAGCCTGGAGGTGAAGCTGTGTCGCGCCTGTGGTGTCGCGACCCTCCTGCTTCTTCAGCCGCTGTGCGCCGTCCGCCGGAGCAGCGCTGCGTGCCTGGAGTCGCGCCGCCTGAAGCCGCCGAGCCTGGAGGCTGTCCGTTCGTCCGCCGGAGCCCTGCTGTGCGCCTGGAGTCACCGTCGCTGCTGCCCGTAGCTGCTGTGCATCGCTGCTGAGAAGGCAGGCGTCCTCCGTCTCTGCCGCCTGAGTCCTGTTCACCGCCGTCCCCGGCCGAAGGTAAGTCAGGTAAGGTTTGGTAAGGGTTTCCTCAGTGTTGCTATCGTACTGTTTGTATGTGATTTAAAAATTGTGACCTTGGGTTTGTTAATTTTCCAAAATTATTTTGCCCCTCTGTCTATTTTGTTAAATCTGCAAATTAGTATTTGTGCAATGTTTTAATTTACCTTGAGTTGCTAACGAGCTTGCGAGTTGCAGTGAAGGTGAGTAGTTGAGTTAGGTTTGTCCTGGAGTTTGCATATCTGTGGATTGCGTTTCTCGGGTGTGTGTTGTTGTCTTGTGGGCATTTTGAGGCCCTTACTTAGGGTCTCGCTCTGGTAAAGCGGCTGTCACTCTCCTATTTACTGCTTTCGTAGTGTAACCGCTTGCCGCAGATTTATTGCTTTCATAGATTGCCGCTTGCTACGGTTCTAGCTGCTGGTTATACGTGCTCGCTTTCGTGTTTGTCTGTTGTGCTCTGTGGTCTTTATCTTGTGCCTTGTGTGGTGCTTCCGCTGTGTGTGTTAAATCTGTTTGCATCTTTGTGTTTGCAATAGTTTTTTCCTTTGTGATTTTCTGAAATGGCTGCTCATTCTAATATGTATGTTTTGGCCCCCTTTAATGGCAAAGCTGATTTCAGCATTTGGAAACAGAAAATGAAATGTATTTTGATACAACAACGTGTTTTCAAAGCTGTTGATAATTCTTATCCTCCTGGCATGTCTGAAGATAAAAAATCTAAGATGAATGAACTTGCTTTATCTGCTATTGTCTTGAATTTGTCTGATACTGTGCTTAGAAAAGTAGGAACTTTTGATTTGGCCAAAGATTTGTGGGATAAGCTCGAAGAGCTTTATAATGAAAATTCTTTGCCTAACAAACTGTTTTTGCTTGAAAAGTTTTTCCGATTCAAACTTGATCTCAGTAAGGACATTGATGAGAACTTAGATGTGTTCACTAAGTTAATTCAAGACATTAAGCAAACTGTAGATAAGCATATCGATGATTACACCCCTATTGTCTTGCTAAATGCTATACCTGATTCTTATTGTGATGTGAAGTATGCTATTAAGTATGGTAGGGACAATATTACTCTAGAGACTGTGGTCAATGGCTTAAAGAGCAAGGAGATGGAGTTGAAACAAAATGGGGGTGGTAATGGCTCGGGGGAGGTTATGCATGTTAGGGGAAGGAATGGAGATAAGCATGCTAGAAAGCCTAAGGTTAGAAGGTGCTTTAATTGTGGTGACACCGGTCACTTTATTAGGGAGTGCTCTAAGCCTAGGAAAAATCAAAAGGATGAGTGTGCTAATTTGGCTTCTAGTGAGGAGCAATTAGGTGATGTGTTTTAAACCTTTGTGTGTTTACTTACACTTAACTCTTTGTGTGGTTTGTGTGCTTTGCTTTTGTGGTTTTTCCTTGTGGATTTTATGCCTTTGTGGCTTGTATGCCTTTGTGGTCTTGTCCTTTGTGGATTGTTTGTCTTTGTGACTTGAATGCCTTTGTGGTTTTATCCTTTGTGGATTATGTGCCTTTGTGGTCGTGCATGCCTTTGTGGTTTTGTGTGTCTTTGTGGTCCTGCATGCCTTTGTGGTTTGTGTATCTTTGTGGTCCTGCATGCCCTTGTGGTTTTGTGTACCTTTGTGGTCCTGCATACCTTTGTGGTTGCCTTTGTGGTCTTGTATGCCTGTGTGGTCTTATGCCTTTGTGGTTTGTCCTTTGTGGATTGCGTGCCTTTGTGGTCTTGCATGTCTTTGTGGTTTTTTGTTTATCACTGTTGCTTAGAGTCTGTGAGTCTCTGTCACTTAGTGGTATGTGACTTTGTGTCTTTGCTGCTCTTAGTGAGGTGGAGCAACGGCCTTTGTGGTATTTGAGTCTCTGTGTACTCTATTTTATTTGACTTTGTGTCTAGGTTGTTCCTCTTGAGGTGGAGCATAGGTCTTTGTGACTAGAGTCTTTGTGACTAGGTGTGTGTGACTTGAATCTTTGTGATTCTTACCTTTGTGGTTGCATGTTTAATTGCTTTGTGTCAATTGCATGATTGTGTGACTTTGTGTCTTCTTTGTGGTTCCCTGGACTAACTTTGTGTTTTTGCAGGTCTTGTGTACTAACTTTGTGTTTGTGCAGGTTTTTTGGTACGCCTTTGTGTGTGTGCTTGTGTTTGCATGTGTATGCTTGTGTGTGCATGTGTGTGGGGTGATGATGAAAACCCGTTGGATTCCGGTGTTGATGGGAATGGCCAAAAAGGTGGAGAATGTTGGGCTTGGGCATTGGGCCCAAATGGGTTTTGGCCCATTCTGCTGTATTAGGCAAGCCCACTCTTACTCTCAACCCTAAAGAAGATTTTGGAAGCCTCCTAATAAAAGCCAAGCTGCTGCTCCTCTATGTGTGTGATCGAATTTTGAATCCCATTTTTCGTGACCGTTTAGTAGAGTAGCGTTGGTGTGGAGGGCAGCCTCTTCCGATCGGGCCTTTGTTCGTCGTTCCCTCTTCATCAGATTAGAGTCCACCTCAGGCGGGTGGCCTGAACCCAGTTCCTGAACCGAACAGTGAGACGTGGTGCGAAGGGAGGGTGACCCAACAGTATAATGTCACTTATAAGACTTAATTGCAAAATAAATCACCACCTTTTTGCGAAATTGTAATTTAATTTAAACTTTTGGATGTTGGCAAAATAAATAATCACCTATCATATCTTTTGCAATTTAAACTTCGGACAACTTGGGCTTTGTCCAAAAGATGACGTGGACAAATATATGAACATTCATCATTCCAATAAGCATCCACATCATTAAATATTTAAAAATATAAATTAAATTAATAATATTATAAAAATAAAAATAAATAAATAAACACATATAATTATAACAAAAATAGTCATATTATTTAAAATTAAAAAGTTTGAATGCATTTAAAAAATAAATAAAAAAATAAAAAATTAAAATTTATATTGTCTTCAAAATAAATAAATAAGTTATTATATTAAAATACATAATTAGATTATATGTACTAATAATATAAAAATAAAAATATTTTTAAAAAAATTAAAATAAAACATTCAAAGTACAATAAAATATTCAAATTTATTTACTATAACTATAAATTTAAATATTATATTCTAAAGAAAAAATATACACATATATAATTTTAATTTTAAATATACTTTTGGAACCAATTTATTTTTGTGTGAGCTTTTATAATTTTAAGAAATATATATATATATAATTTTATAAATTTATAAAATATAAAAATTATGTATATGAATATTTATTTATAAAAAATAAGAATTGATTTAAGAAAATTATTTAATTTTTATTATAACTCAATATATTTTAATTTTTTAGAGAAAATATATATAATTTTGGATTTATTTTAATATTTAATATTTTAATTTTTGAAAAATTTTATATTACAAAAAAATTATGTTTTAAATTAAAATAGAATAATATATTTTTATTTAGAAATGATAATAAATATGTATTTATAATTTTTATATTATTTATTTAATTACTTGCGTATAATTTTGCAAAAAAATATATTTAAAAATATAACTTTTAATTTTAATACAATATAACTTTTGCGTATTTTTAAGACAATATAACTTGTAATTTTGTTATTTTTAATTTATTTTTAAATACATTCAAACTTTTTAATTTTAAATATGACTATTTTTATTATAATTATATTTGTTTATTTATTTATTTTAATTTTTATAATATTAATAATTTTATTTATATTTTTAAATATTTAATGATGTGGATACTTATTGGGATGATGAATGTGCATTTATTTGTCCACATCATCTTTTGGGCAAGGGGCAAATTGCCCGAAGTTTAAATTACAAAAGATATGAAAGGTGATAATTTATTTTGCTAAAATTCAAAAATTTAGATTAAATTGCAATTCGCAAAAAAATGGTAATTTATTTTGCAATTAAGCTTATTTATAATTAATATATCTACTATTGAAGCTAACTACAGTGTTAATTAGAGTTGGATCATAAGTTATAAACCTCATTAGCAACTTAATAACTGTGACGGTTGAATCAATTTTGTTCTAATTTAATTATAATACTAGCTAGTAATAATTAGAAGTGAGGTTTATAATTCATTTTATGATTGATTCAGTAGTTGAAGGCGATATTAGAATTTAAGAGTTTGAGTTATCGATGTTCTATAGATTCAAGGTAAGTAGAAATTCATTTGTAATTATAATGCATAAACATATTATTTTATGAATTATTATGTTTGAGTGACAATATGTGCATTTAAGTGGATTGTAATATGTGAAATATATTCTGCATTTATATGAAATGTACTTGCGAGCTATATATTTGATGTGATATGAGTCTGTGAGCTCTATATGTTATATTGAATGAGTTTGTGAATTCTATACGATTAGAATGAGTCTATGAGCTCTATATGTAATAAGTGTGGTCGTGTCAAAAAAATGCATTGAATTATACAATGCAACTGTATTATTTTTTATATTTACAATTCGCTATATATTAAAATTAAGGACTTATTATATTTAGGGACTCTAATAAATCTCAATACACAATAAAGGACACCACTTTATTTTAGTTAAAAATAGGGCAAACTCAACATAACCAGGGGCAAAAAATTCATGTTAGTTACAAATCTTAAGAAATCAAAATTGAATAATATACTTCTTCCATTCCGGAGCAATTTGCAAGGAAGGAGGGGCACACAAATTAAGAAGAAATTAGAATAAAGTAAAAAAAAAAATGTTTTGAGGGTTAATTTAGTAAAATTTTATGTAAAAAATGAAAAAGTTAGTTGGATTGAGTGTAATGTGAACCCACAAAATAAAAAAATAATAATATTTTATATAAATATATAAATATTGTGAAGTTAAAGTTCATAAAAGAATTTTCTTTTTTGAGTCTACAAGTTTACGATGAACGTTCGAAAAGAAAAACTTGTAACTTACTGTGCATAGAGGGAGTACATCACACCACAGCTTCAATTTGAATTCACACACAATGACAGTAATGTACTCAACACACGCATACTAAAAAGTGAAAACACTCACTATTCTCTCTTACTCTCTCTCTCTCTGTAACAACCTCATCCAATAAAGTACTACAATTCTCTCTCTCTCTCTCTCTCACAGTGGTGGTGCGACAATGGGGGCAGCAATTTTTCTGTTGGTGGTGGTGAGACAGATGATGGTGCGACGGAAAAAAGTAGTTAAGGTGTCGCATGAGGTCTGAAGATGATATGAACAGTGGTGGTCAGATGATGGGGAGGGCGATGACGGTTCGATTCTAGTCCGAAAGTGGTGGTCTCGACGGCGGTTTCTCTTCTATATGTCTTCTTTCTTCTTCGCTTAACAGGGGCTTCAACTAAAGGTAATTTTGAACAACAAGGGCTTTGATTATTGGTGTCTATCTTCAATTGTGGGGTGGAGCTTCGAAATCGACGATGAACAGGTGGCTGAGTTTTAGTGGTGGTTGAGTGGACGGCCATGGTAGCTTGATGGAAGAAGACGACTTCAATTTCTAGTGCGGCAGTGGACGTGGGGTGGTGTCAATGGTGGCCATGGAGTGCTTCGATTTCTTTAATTTCAATAACATTTTTAAACGACAGACAGTTATAATTTTCATTAAACTTCTATCAAATTAATGTATTTTAATGAAATAATAAATATTGTGAAATTAATTTTATGGTAAACTGATTTAGAGTACACTTTATCGTCTATATATATAATTCTTAAATGTAATATTGCACCATAATTTGACCCATGTAATATAATCAGATAAAAAATTTGGATCCTTAGCAGATCAATCCGGATCAAATAAAATATTTAAGAAAAATCACTGCAGTCTCATAATGTGCTACTGTAAGATAAAATGTGTGTTACTACTTCTTAAGAAAATTCATTTTTTATACTTTTAAAGTAACTATAAGGATAATATGCATTTTTACAATAACAAATATGTGTTTCTTAATTTATTTTTCATTCTTTTTATTGATTTATATTAACAATATGTTGTTGTTAATGTAAAAATATATCTTTTAATACCTTGTATGTGTTAATTTTTTATACTTTTAAAGTAACTATAAGGATAATATGTATTTTTACAAGAACAAATATGTGTTTCTTAATTTATTTTTCATTCATTTTTTTTATATTGGTAATATGTTGTCAATGTAATAATAAATCTTTTAATATCATATGTGTGTTACTGTAAGACAAAATGTGTGTTACTACTTCTTAAGAAAATTCATTTTTTATACTTTTAAAGTAACTATAAGGATAATATACATTTTTACAATAACAAATATGTGTTTCTTAATTTATTTTTCATTCTTTTTATTGATTTATATTAACAATATGTTGTTGTTAATGTAATAATATATCTTTTAAGAGCAACACTTGTGTACAAATTTCTACCGTAAAAATATTCATTTTTTAAAAATTTGCGGATCTAAACCAGATCGGGTCAGATTTGGACATTTTTTTCCAAAATTCGCGGAACTTGTAGTTCCAGGTTTTTTCGCTCCCAGATATGTTACAATTTGAGCAAAGGCGTGTTACAATTAGGCAAAATCTGTGTTACAAATTCTTAAAAAATTAATTTTTTGTACTTTTCAAGTAACTATAAATAAAATATGTATTTCTGCAAGTATAAATATGTGTTACTTAATTTATTTTTTATTCTCTTTGTTGATTTATGTTAATAATATGTTTTTTCGCTCCCAGGTATGTTACAATTTGGGTAAAGGCGTGTTACAATTAGGCAAAATCTGTGTTACAAATTCTTAAAAAATTAATTTTTTGTACTTTTCAAGTAACTATAAAGAAAATATGTATTTCTGCAAGTATAAATATGTGTTACTTAATTTATTTTTTATTCTCTTTGTTGATTTATGTTAATAATATGTTATTCATGTACTAAATACATCATTTAATACCTTATATATATTATATAAAATATAACATATATTTTTATAAGGATAAATAAATGTTTGTGTATAGAGTAACACACATTTGATCTTGCAGTAACACACATTTACTCTAATTGTCACACACATTTGCAGTAACACACATTTACTCTAATTGTAACATACACATTTACTCTAATTGTAACATACATTTGCAGTAACACACATTTACTCTAATTGTAACACACATTTACTCTAGATGTAACACACATTTGTAGTAACACAAATTTACTCCAATTGTAACATAAATTTGCAGTAATACATATTTACTCTAATTGTAACACATATTTGTTCCTCAATTTGTGTTATTATATGAGCATATATGTGTTACTATAGGATAAAATGTATTTTTATTAAGAATAAATATGTGTTACACATACAATGTAACATATACATGTGTTACATTGCATGAAAAATATTTACTTCTACAAAAATAAATGAATATGTGTAGAAAACAACATTTAATCTGGTTGTAACACACGTTTTGCCTTAAAGTAACATGCATTTACCCCAACTGTAACATAACTGGGAGCGAAAATCAAAGATGTGCGAATTTTGGAAAAAAATACTCAAATTCGATCCGACCCGGTTTAGACCCGCGAATTTTCAAAAATAGATATTTCTACGGATCTTTGACCCGTAGAAATTTGTATATAAGTGTTTGTCATCTTTTTATACCTTGTATGTGTTAATTTTTTATACTTTTAAAGTAACTATAAGGATAATATGTATTTTTACAAGAACAAATATGTGTTTCTTAATTTATTTTTCATTCTTTTTTTTTTATATTGGTAATATGTTGTCAATGTAATAATAAATCTTTTAATACCCTATATGTGTTAATATAAGGACAATATATATTTTCTAAAGGCAAATAAATATGTATACGTACAGTAACACACATTTGCTCTTATGATAAATGATTAGGGTCATATTTGCATCAATTTGTACTTATTTATAAATGAATTTCTTGACTTTTGTATGTATTTAGGGCCTTAATTATTATCTATTTTGTTATTCGTCCACATTGTTTAATTTTATGAATTAAATTGTAAAAAATAGTATTTGGGTTCAATAATTATTCATTTAATTAATTGAAAATAAATTACTTCTTTTTAAAATTAATTCAGCTAACGGATATTTTGAGGAGGGTTAAAACGGATGGGATCTCCTGTTACACAATGATGTAACATCTCCTGTTACACGCTTTAGATGATTGACATGTGTTTTATTAATTAATTTAAAATAGCTATAATTTTGGAAAAATCTTTTTGTTCTCTTTTTTAAATCTTAACAAATCTTACCATATTTTTAAAATTCTAAAATTAATTATTAGAATATAAATATATTCTAATTAGATTATTTTTGATAATATATTCTATAACTTTTTTAATATATTTGAAAATAAACTTAAAAAAAAATTTGTTTTTTTTCTTTCTAAAAATACTCTTTGAATTATAAAAATAGTTGTATAAATCAGTTTAACATAACAATGGCAATACTGTAACACTATTATAATAATAATAATAATAATAATAATAATAATAATATTAATATAATATTATACTATAAAAGATATAAGTATACATACATAGAAAAATGAATTTAAATAAATTTAAACTATAATGCAAATTGTTTAAATAATAAAATTAATTGTATATTAAAATTTGAAACTAAATTAAATTATATCATTTTATTATTAAATGGCAATTTATTAATTTTAATATAATATATTTCTGAATATATTTAAAAAATTAAAAAAAATACAATATGTACATAGAATAATAAATTAAAATGGTATGTATTTCTTATATGAATCCCAAATTAACGACTTAATTAAAAATATATTGAATAAAAATGGTCAAACAAATAATAAATATATATTCTTTTAATTTATTTTTAATTAAACTTTTTCAGTTATATTTAAAATAAATTATACACAAACTAAATTAAACATTTTTCAAATATATTTATGATTAACTTAAAAGTTATTATAGTGATTGTACATAAATAAATTAACAACTAAATTTAAATATTGTATAAATAAATTACTTTTTAAAATATAAACTATTTACTAATTTTCTTTTTTTAATCAATTTTTAAAAAAATTATCTTGTTATTTTGTTAAATTTGTAATTATTATGGAATTAATAATCATAAAATCAGTATATAAATTTATTTATATCAATTATTAAAATTTAAATATAATATAAAATAGTTGCTTAGAAAGTGAATCATTTTAAAGTTATATTCAAATATATTAATGCTAGAAATTATATTATTAAATTAATCTATTTATAATTTTTTTTAAAAAAATTGATGTTCAAATTTTAAAAATGAGTTAAAATTTAAAAGAGAGAATAAATGATTTTTTCTTAAATTATACCTATTTTAAATTAGTTAATAAGATTTATTTAGGTTTAAAGGAGAGAATAAAGGAATTTTTTCTTAAATTATATTTATTTTAAATTAATTAATAGGACACATGTCAATCATCTAAGGTATGTAACAGAAGATGTTACACCATTGTGTAATAGGAGATCTCATCCGGATTTAAAGAAGAATTTCATTTCATGAAAACGGGACCACAACTCTGTTAAAGAAGAATTTCCCGTTTGAGACACCAAGTCTCAAACGGGACCACAACTCTGTTAAAACGCAAGCACACCTGCAACCAACAGATGCCTACTGGAATCTCAAGGTTAAACCGCCACAAATCCAATCTCCACCACTACTGTTATCTATCGCAGCCACAAATGCTCCACCACAACCCAGCCGTTCGTCGCCGGAAAGAGAGGCTGTGCCCCTAGCCGTCGTTGTAACCGCCCAACCAGAGATTGACGCTTCCTTGAAGCCGCCGTCGCAGACCAGCGACGCCACAACCACTGCCCTGAAAACCGCCGCAGCCTATCGCGCCACCACGCTGGAAACGCGACTCACAGCCGCGCCTGGAAACATCCATTTCAGCCGTCAACAGCAGCCGCGCAAGCCTAGCACAGTCGCCGGAGATCCACACAGCCGCGAATCGAAGAAAGTCCTGCGTCTGCAACTCGTCGAATCGCGCCCAGCCCTCACCACCGTGCTTTCGCCTGCAACCGTTCGCCGATTTCCGCCGCCTGGAAGAAAAGCCTGAAAGCGCCTCCTGAATCCGCCGGAACTCTACTGCCGTTCGAGACCTCGAGAAACCGCCTACCCCAATATACGCTAGAAACACACAATCCGTATCTTGCTGGTAATTCAGAATTACATTGGGCCCAATCTTACATTTAAATTATTGAGGCCCGTATGGTTAATTTGACTTGGGCCCATTTTTCTTAATATAAGGGCGAGAGTTTGTTTTCGGAAAGGGGATCACGCTTCACAGAGTAGTTTAGTTTAGGCAGTAGGGTAATTAGGCAGTAGGTTTTTACGCGATTAGGGCAGTAGGCTTTTGATTAATTTTGTGGTTTTTCGCTCACTCGAGATTTTAGGGATTAGAACAATTTCTGTTGATTTGCTAACCTTCATTCTTGTTGTGGAATTTTTAGTAATTTTGATTTTGCTGCTTTAATTTTAATTCCAAGTTTTAATTAGATTTTATGCAAGTTCTTGTCTCAATTAGTTTTAGTAACCTTATTCTCATTTGTTATCAATTTATGTTATATTCAATGATAAATGTTATCTCAATTATTCCCATTAGTTTATATCTCATATTTGACCAATGATTCATTTTATCTCAATTAGTCCTGTCACCGAGTAGTTATGATTTAAGTCATTTTTGCTTTTGGTGGAATTCACCCGAAGCAACTCCGGCACGTTTTAGTTTAGGTCAATATTTTTGTATTTTAGATTAATTTAAATTCCTGCATTTTAAGTAGTAGTAGATAGTCAATTTCTATTTTAATTAGTCGTTAGATACAAACCAAATCTTGCAATTTCATTCTTGTTTATTTGATTTCATAACTCACACACACACCTTGGGATTAGATTGTCTAATTGCTTCCTTAGGGTTCGATATTATTTTATAATTTGGTCAGCTTACCACTACACGATCCTATACACTTGTAGGAAAGTACATTTGCGTGCGAACACAAATCGCTAGTCAGCAATACACATTTTGCTCTCAGGTTGTGATACTATATGGGCAAATGTGTGTTAGTGTAAGGATAAAATGTATCTTTTATAAGAATAAATATGTGTTTCTTAATTTATTCATCATTTCTTTAAATTAAGGTATATTATTTCATGTAATAACACATTTTTTTTACTATTTTATATGTGTTATTATATGTAAAAAATAAATAAAGGTGACTTACAACTAGAGCTAATTTTTAAGGTAAAAATACAAGGAAGGACACATGCCTTTTCAATATTACAATCATGGCCAAAAAGTACGTATTAGTGTATTATTAAGTGTATGTGTGTACTTTTGACTATAAGAGTGTACTACAGTACATATATTAGTATTTCAGATGATGATGTGCATTTAGTGCACTGACAAAAAGATACAATTGATGTGACGTGTGTCACTGTTCACGTCACATCGTATACTGTGCACATCACATCACATTATTACCTTGGTTTTTCAGTAATAATTCTGGTAATGTGTACTATTGATTATGCATATGTACCATTGAATAAATTAGTGTACTACTGCGTCTCTTTTCTGCCCAAATTTCCGGTCAGACACTTTTCCCGCAGAGCATATGTATACTTCCAGGCTATTAAGAAATATGTACTATAGAATTCCTTACTGTACTAAACTTGTTATGAATATACTAAACTTATTGTACTGTGAAATGTAAAAGCTTTATACACAAGTGGTCTAGCAAAGAAGTCCACATTTAGGCATTATATTTATATACCCTGCATACAGTCCTTTCAGCCCTTGTTCCCTCCATATTGAGCACCCAACGTGAAACATCCCAGATAATATCCATATATAGGCATGCCAGGTTTTGCCTGAGAAGCTTCTTTCACCGTAACATACGTCCAGTAATTCTTTGAGCCCTGAACTTGCATTTGTTGCTTCATCACTTCGCAAGGAACGTACATGACAGAGCATATCTCCTGATCACCAATAGGAAATTAGCACCATCCACGGAACCCTAAACCCCTCAATTCAGTTTAACAAATAAAACAAGCAGAAAAATGAAAGAAAAAATTAAAATCCGACAAGTAATACTACCGTTCTTGGCCAGCGGTATCCCAAATCTGAGCCTTGATAATCTTATCATCAATACGGATACCCCGTGTCGTGAATTCGACGCCTATAGTAGACTTTGACTCTAAGTTGAACACATTCCGAGTAAATCTGGACAGCAAATTCGATTTACCAACACAGGAATCGCCGATCAGCACTAGTTTGTGCTCCGTCGTCTTTATGGTATACGGTCAAAAGGCAAGCAGGGGACGGCACATCCACATCCGTCGTCGTCGCCCCAAAAAACCTATCACCCCCAAATCACGAAGCCTTGCTGGAGTCGCCGCCTCCCTCCTCTGTCGGAACCCCAAGTCGTCGCCCAAAAAATCACTGTTGTGAACAAAACCCAAAAATCAAATAAACCCCAAAATCACTGATACATGGTGCCCGGATTTTTGGAGTGGTGGTCGTTGCGAAACAGAGGCTTCGAACAAAAATTTAGAACCCCCAAATCGCGAAGCCTTGCTCGAGTCATCGTCTCCCTCCTCCGTCGGAACCCCCAAAATCACCATTGTGGACTAAATCCCAAAATCAACGGGCCCTCCTCCGTTGAAATATGATGCAATTAGACATTTTGTAAAATTGAAAGATGATTTCAGAAATCTGAATGAGCGTATTGAAATATAGCATAAAATTAAATTTGAAATTTGAAATTCAGCTATGAGAGAAGAATTCGGCGATGAGACGTATGCGGTAGTGGAATCCTTCAAGAATGCAAATGAAGGAAGGGGCACTATGGTTATTATTTGTTTCAGTTGGGGCATTAGTGAGGTAAATTGTCTCTGGTTGGAATTAGGGAACAGTAGTAATCTTCATCGTGGTTTCAGTGGAAACTAAGGCCTTAGACGTAACAATCTCAAAAATAATGATTTTTATAAAAATCAATAAATATTTATAAAAAATTAATATTTTTCTCATAGTAACACACATATTACTCTTACATTGTATGAAAAAAATTGTTTCTACAAAAATAAATTATTATATGTGAAAAAATAATATTTGGTCTTACAGTAAAACATATTTGGCCTTATAGTAACATAGATTTGTTAAAACAGTAACACAAATTGGGACTGAAAATCATGGGATTTGAAAATTGTCCAGATCCAACTCGACCCGATCAAGATCTGCGAATTTTGTTATTTTAACTATGTTGACCCGCAAATTTTTAGATTTTTTTTTAAATTAATATTGTACCATGCAATATTGCATGTAAGACTCACTCATATATATATATATATATATATAAAGACGAAGTTATGAAATCAACCAAAATGCTCGATTTCAAAATTCATCTATTCTCATTAACTCTGGCATAAAGAATTAATCTCGACCTTATATTTTAAGTGTTTTAATCTTGGTCATATGTTTTGATACTTTATAAATATATATATATATATATATATATATATATATATATATATAATATCAAATCTTATATAAAAAATTTTAATCTCAACCGTTCATCTTAATTTCTATATTTCTATAAATTTCAACTCTATAAACATTATTATTCTCATCTTTTAACCTTATTTTTTCTTGCGTCTCATTACTTCTTCTTATTTCTTTTCTAATGTTCTTATTTATCGTATTCTGATATTCGAATTATTTATTTATATTTTTATGTTCGCAAATTCTAGTATGCACCCTTGTGCATACTATGCACCTTGATTTTGCTTTAATTTTGAATTTAATTTGATATTTTCAGAAACACACAGTACACGCCGCACTGTGTGTTTTTTAGTAATTGAACCATTAACTAGTTGTTATTACGGTATTATAGAGAAATATTCTTGGGGTATTAAAGAGTTGTTCTTGAGGTATAAATAATTTGTCTTCGGGTATGGATAGGAAATGTTTGCTAGATTCACCTTATGCCTATGCCGTTTCTCTCTTTCTTCAGCAGGCATATTCAGAGTCTGCATTTAATACTGCCCTTCCCTTCCCTTTCCTTCATTATATATATGCATAATTAATTTGAATTTGATCGAAATTCTTGAATATATATATATATATAGGAGCTACTTCAAAGGTGGGGTTGCTGCTCGATCTGCCACCACAATGACCACGCATTAGAGAAGACGCTGCTATTCATCATCGCTTTGGGAAATGGGGTCTGAGTTTGCATGAATTGAATAAAAACAAGTAATAATGAAGACAAATGGTTGAACTAAGAACAAATGGTTCTTGTATCTATGAGGGTTGACCTAACCATAACTGCACAATATGGAACAAAATGCAAAGATATAATAACAAATTCTCAGGCAATCACATGGCAGCTAAAAATTGAGCACTAGCTAGCTTCTTAATTTGATTTCTTTCTTTGTTAGCTCCAAATTATGTCGTCAATCATCATGAGTACTTTCCTAGTTCATCTTGTGTTGCTGATCATCATCTGTGTCCATGCGGCATCAATATCATGTGATGCTTGAAGTCTAGGTAACCACGCTAGTTCTAACGAAATAGATTAATACCCCAAGAACAATTATTAATACCCGAAGAACAATTTAGTTATACCCCAAGAACAACTCTTTAATACTCAAAGAACAACTCCTTAATACCCAATTTAGTTCTTTATTTCTTGTTGTCTTCTTGCGTTCTTCCTCAGTTAGGGTTCTCCAATGGTGGATGATTGTATATACATTGGCAACAGTTTTAATTAGAGATAATGAGTAATTAATTTAATTAGTAGTAAAATTAATATATATAGATTATGGGTGGATACCCCAAGAACAAATTATGATACTTCAAAAATAATTCACAATACCCCAAGAACAATTCTATACAAAACTACCCCAATAACAACATACAATACCCCCAAAAAACTTACAATACTTTAAGAACAAGTCACAATACCCCAAGAATAAGTGTAAGTAAATACCTCAAGACCAAGTTTACAATACCTCAAGAACAAGTCTAAATAAATACCCCAAGAACAATTCTCAATACCCAAAGAACAAATAACAATACCCGAAGAATAAATCACAATACCCCAAAAACAAATATAAGTAAATACCCCAATAATAATTTATAATATTACCTCAAGAATAACTCACAATACCCCAAGAACAATTCTCAATACCCGAAGAACAAATCATAATACCCCAAGAACAAAAATAAGTAAATACCCCAAGAACAAGTTACAATACCCCAAGAATAATTTATAATACCCCAAGACCAACTCACAATACCCCAAGAAAAAGTAAATAATTAAACTAAAAAGAAGATCCAAATAATTCATGGGAAAATTAAGCAATTGTTCTATGGGTATTATACATTGTTCTTTGAGTATTATAAGATGTTCTTTGGGTATTATAAATTGTTCTTTGAGTAATTACTCGATTTATTTATTAAATTTTCATTTATAAATTATTCTTTGGATATTATAAAATTATTATTTGAATATTATATATTGTTCTTTAAGTATTATAATTTGTTCTTTAGGTATTATAAATTATTCTTTTGGTTTATTCATTTATCAATTATTCATTTATAAATTGTTCATTGATTATTATAAATTATTCATTGGGTATTATAAGTTGTTTTTTAGGTTTATAATTTTTACATCTAAATAAAACACTTTCATAATATATATTTTGTTTCAAAATCTTTGTTTATTTATTGATCCAAAAAATAAAAAAGTAATTTTTCGTGTAACCCGAAATTAAGAGATGAAAAAAAATAAGACAATTCTCACCTTAAACCTTTTAGTTTCTATTAATGCGTTTGTAGATTTGTTTTCAACAATTTAGTAGTAATCATTATTTAAATTTAAATATATAAAATATTTCAAAATCTAAAAGAATAAAGACGCACGCCTAACGTGTTGAAGAGTCAAATTTTGACAAACTTGACCCCATATATATGTTATGGAACGTATGTATATATATATTTACGAAGTTTTTGGCAAAACTAAAATTAGATTGGAAGTAGTAAAAAATTAAGGGTGCATACTATGCACCCTTGTGCACAGGAGAACCACTCTTTTATGTTTGAACTTTTTTTGTACGTTCATATTTTACACCTAATAATTTATTGAAATAATATTTTTTTTCTATTGCTACACGATTTTTGTAGTTTTCTTTTGGAGATAATGTTTAATTTCTACAATTGCGGATCTATTTGATTTAAAAATTTGATGTTTGAATTGTTTTCTTTTCTATTGCTACACAATTCATGGTTTTTTTGAGGTAATGTTTAATTGCTACAATTGCAGATCTATTTGATTTAAAATTTTGATATTTGAATTGTTTATATGTCTTTTTAATATTTTTTTTCATGTTCTTAATATTTTGATATTGTTTTTTTATATTCTATTTGAATTTCAGGTTCGTATTAAAATTATTGTGTCTGCGTCATACATATCGTAAGTTATTTTACATCGTAAGTTATTTATAATTCTAGAATCAAAGATGTTATAGAACATAATATTGTATATGTGTTGTGCATGTGTACATAGTTTTTAACTACTTAATTTATTTACAGCAATATTGTATATAAGTTATGCATGTGTAAATCATTGATATACGTATATGTTAGATTCAATACACACACACACATATATATACTAGTACGCAAACCCTCGTATTACGCGGGATTATTAAAAAATATTTTTAATATAGATTATATTATGTGAATTAATAAATTTTGATTTCTTGTATATTTATATATAGATTTATTCGATAATATAAATTTACACTTTTGTACCAATCTATGATTATTTCTAAAATTTTATTATTATATAAGTATGTTAAAAGAAAATCAAGAACATATCAAAATATATGATTAAAAAAATCAAGAATATAATATTTTATAATATAAATTTTTATTATTAAATAGGTATGTTAAAAGAAAATCAAGAATATATCAAAAAAATGTTATTAAAATAATCAAGAACAAAATATTTTATAAAATATATTTTGTTAAGATTTATTGAGTTTATATACATGTGTATTAATGAGTTATAATATATATATATATATATATATATATTTGAGTGTCTGATTTCTTGAATCTAACATATACGTGTATCCGTGATTTATACATGCACAACACATAAATAATATTGCGGTAAATAAATTAAGTACTTAAAAAATATGTACACATTCACAATGCATACACAATATTATTTCTATAACATCTTTGGTTCTAGAATTATAAACAGCTTACGGTGTAAAATAACTTACGATATGTATGACACAAACACAATGATTTTAATATGATCCTGCAATTAAAACTGAATATAAAAAAAAAATCATAATATTTAAAACATGAAAAAAATATTAAAAAGATAAATAAACAATTCAAACATAAAAAATTTAAATCAAATAGATATGCAATTGTAGCAATTAAATATTACCTAGAAAAACCATGAAAATTGTGTAGCAATAGAAAAGAAAACAATTCAAACATCAAAATTTTAACTATTAAAAACATGAAAAATATATATTAAAAAGACTAATAAACAATTCAAATATCATAAAATTAAAATTATATACACATGGATAAAGTATACACAATATTATGCTCAAGAATAAATCTGCAATTCAAACATCAAAATTTTAAATCAAATAAATCTGCAATTATAGCAGTTAAACGTTACCTCCAAAAGAAAACCATGGAAGTTGTGTAGTTTTAGAAAAAATATTATTTCACCAGATTATTAAATGTGAAATATGAACCTGCAAAAAAATAAATAAACAATTTGAATATTAGAATACGACGAAAAGAAATAAGAAAAAGTAAGAGACGCACGAAGAAATAAGGTTAAAAGATGAGAACGATAATGTTTATGGAGTTGAAATTTATAGAAGTATAGAAATTAAGATGAACGGTTGAGATTAAAAAATTAGATATATGATTTGATATTATGAATATATTTATAAGATTTATAATATATATATATATATATATGTGTGTGTGTGTGTGTGTGTATATATATATATATGGAAGAATTTCATATTGGGGCCCAATTTTTAAGGTAAATCTCAATTTAAGACTTTAATTTTGAAGTGTCTCAAATTAAGATCTACATTTTAATTTTTTCTCAATTTAAGATCTAATTTTATTATTTTAATCTCAATTCAAGACTTTATCTATTTATCTTTATTTCTTAAAAGCTTCACTAACATAATAATTATTTTATATTTAATTAATTTTTAGGTATAATATATCAAACTAAAAATAAATAAATAAATACAATTTTATGCAAGTATTAAACATACTTTAAAAAAAAATCCTGGTTGAACGATGAATTGAAAAAAACAAAAATTATGTCAAATATGAATATTAAATAAAAATTATAATTTTTTAAACTTTATATTCTAAATCTTAATTCGAAATAAAATATTATTATGTTTTGAGCTTCTTATAAAAAATTAAATTGAAATAAAGATAAATGGACCGGGTCTTGAATTGAGACAGAGATAATAAAATTAGATCTTAAATTGAGAAAAAATCAAAATATAAATCTTAATTTGAGACACTTCAAAATTAAAGTCTTAAATTGAGACTTACCTTAAAATTTGGGCCCTAATATGAAGTTCTTCCATATATATATTTATAAAATATAAAATGTACGATCAAGATTAAAACACTTAAATTATGAGGTCGAGATTAATTCTTAATGCCAGAATGAATGAGAATAGAGGAAATTTGAAATTGATCTTTCTGGTTGATTTCATAACTTCGTCTTTATATAATATTAAGATATATTATATAACTCATTAATACACGTATATATAAATTCAATAAATCTTATTATTTTCATGATTATTTTAATAATATATTTTTTTTATATATTCTTGATTTTCTTTTAACATACTTATATAATAATAAAAATTTATATTATAAAATATTATCTTTTTTATTTTTTTCATATATTTTGATATGTTCTTGATTTTCTTTTGACATACTTATATAATAATAAAATTTTATAATTCAAATCTTACATAATTAGGTGGATGTTAACACATTTATACTTTAAATATTGTGTAAGATAGCCTCAAATTATATAAGTATAGATGTATTATCGAATAAATCTATATATAAATATACAAGAAATTAAAATTTATTGATTCACATAATATAATCTATATTAAAAATACATTTTTTAATAATCCCGCATAATACGCGGGTTTACGTACTAGTATATATATATATACACAAACACACAATAGTGGTTTCCTTCATAAGTCTCCGCCAAAATATTAATGTTATACTCCAACCATTAACATGTAGACATGTTAACCCACCATTTATATATACCACGTGCCTCAATTTTTCACTTTTAATTTAATAACATAATATTCTACTTAATTCTGCAATATATGTCAATTACATGTCAAATTAAAGATTTGTGTATTTATGCAATATGGAACATATTGCAAGTGTAAACTCTAATTTCAGTTCAATTACTGCAATTCTTTTATTATTCAAATTAATTATTTTTTAATTTTTATATAATTTACATTCATAGTCCATATATAAAATAAAATTCAAATCTAAAATATGAATTCTATTATTTTAAAAATATTTTATATTGATTTTGATATATAGTTGAATATTTGAATTTAAGAAATTTTTATTAGTATTTTAATATCATTTTTCAAATTTTAGTATTATATTAGTTTAAAGGATAATTCAATTATGTATAATTAATTAAATAATTGTGAGACACTTACATATATACTTTCTCACATAAATCATATATTAATAAATTTTAAAAATTAATAAATGACAATTGATTGGAGAAGAAGATAAACTTAATTTTTATTTATAACATATTTTATCTAATATTAAAATATTACCAATATCCAACCGTGCATCGTACGAAAAAATAACTAGTACATAATAAAGCATGAAGTATTACTTTCTTGTTTCTGGAGATTTAGATTGAATTTATATATGGCTTAATCTTGTATGCACCAGTTATATCGTGCAACTCAAGTTCATTTTTAAAAGCTACACAAAATACTATTGAAAAGTTACACATGTTATTATTGAAAAGTGCATCTTTAATGATGTAACTTTTCAGTAATAGTTTGTGTAACTTTTCAGTAATAAATTGTGCAACTTTTTAAAAATAAACTTGAATTGCACGGTGTAACTATTGCACAAGAGACTTACTCTTTATATATACGTATATTGATGAACTATTAACTTGTGTTTTAAAAAATGAAAGTAATTTCTTATTCTTTAAGGAAAAATTTACTAGAGAAGCTTCCTTTTATTTTGAATGATAGTAGTAATTTCTTGAAAATCTTGACACCATTTATTTTCTTATGCTTGAGAATCTTGACACCACATGGTAGTACATTTTACAGGCTCATTCTTTTTCCTTTACATGAATACGTATATAATTTTGCCTAAAATTGAGGTTATGGTTTGAGAAATGATGAATTTCATACAAGTTCTCTTTCTCATTATTGCTACTTAGGAATCCCATGAATGAGCAAAAAAAAATGTGCAGCTTTAATATCAATGATAGATGGTCTAACTTTTCAAGAATTGAGGGCCCTTTGTATCAATGGATTCAGTGCAATAGCCTTTATTGAGCTTTTTACGGGTGTAGAGTAATGATAAACCTAACTAGGTCCCAATGTCATCTTAAAAGTGATTTCCATTCATGTACCATGATTGTCTTTCTTTAAATAATCTGTCTCACTAGCATATTTTTTTTATTTAAATATTTCACACAAATTTACACACTACTAAAAAAAAAAATATTGATTTACGTGTACGTTCACAAATCTATATACATATTTACCCATATACCACTATTTTATATAAAAAATACATTTTTCTTAAAAAATATTTCACCTCATAGGGTGTAAATTTCTACGGGACAGAGGAAGTATCATACAACTCTTTATCCAAATGAAGGCCAATCAAGAAAATGGAGGCCCGAACTATATTTTACGCTTCGGGCCTTAGCCTGCATAGTTTCGTTTATGGATTTTATAAAAAAGCCTCGTACTAATGGAGATATTCGTCTGAGCCGACAACCAAACAAAAACGATTGATTGCTTACATATGGCATGCCGGCCTACACTCTCAGATGATTGTCCTTTTGATGTGCTTGATTTTCACGACCTCACTATTCAAACATAAAGCACTCTGTTCGTGGCCGGAATTGGGTTTTAAGAAGTAAGACCAGGTATATGTTCAATACAAATTTTGAAACGTCCTTTTATTAAATAAACTTGCTTTGATATCAGAGTTTTTTTTCTTTTTTTAAATTAAAAGTAAAAAGATCATATAATTAATTATATAAAAAAAACACGACTTTTACATTTGAGTAAATTCCTGTGCATCAGATGCATCGTGCAATTTAAGTGTTTTAAAAATTTACATTATTCATGTAGGGATATAGTGCACGATGGCTGAAAATAATAATAAAAATAAAAGGAGAATCGAGGCTCGTGAGGAACACGATTTCCTTAAAACAAAATATGTCCCTCACTCTCTAGGTGCTTAGTGAATTTATGGGACACTTGTTTCCCAGGATACAACGATGAAAAACAACGATATAGCAACGAAATTTTAGCGGAATATTTGGACAAGGAAAGTGGCAGGTTGCCGGAAAATATCTGGATATTTTTCCACTCAAATATTGTATATTTTGTTATTCTTGTGTTTCTGGTAACACATAAGAATACTATTTATAGCACTAAAAAATGACTGTTGGAGTATAGCACACAAGTTCGAGGTTTTTAGGCCAAATTCGGTCATGATTTGCACCCCCCCTGTGCGCACGCGTAGAGTGTGGAGGAGCATAACCCCATTACTTTCTTGCAAGCTAAGGATGGGTTTCTCCTTATAAACCCACTTCTTCAATAACAATTTTCCAATGTGGGACAAGACTCTTAGCCTTTCCCTTTTATTTCTCTTCTTTCCCATCCTCACCACTAATTTTCCAATGTGGGACAAAGGTTCCATTCATTTCTTCATTTGTTACAACAAACTTAAAAATTCAATTTCTCATTCACTCAATATCGGAATTGAGCGAGTAATATATCGAATCGAAGCTTTCTTCGAGGAGCACAAATTCCAACAATTTATAACTGAAAAGTCACACTTATTATTACAGAAAAGTTACATTATTATAAATAAAATTTTCAGTAATAACACGTATGACTTCTCAGTACTATTTTGTGTAACTTTTAAAAAATACATTTGAGTTGCACGATGCACATGATGCATACAAGACTAAGACTACTCATTTTATCTTTTAGGATATATATTTTAAAATTTACAACCAGGTGGATTAGCTCACCTGGCCACCGGGCTCCTCACTTGAGTGAGTCGCCCGAATTCGATTCCCTTTGGGAACGAATAGGAGGGAAATATAAGGTTGGTTTGGAGATATGAATCTATGGAGACTTGGTGAACTAACTTCTAACCACTAACAACTAACAATACCGATAAAAATATATATATATATATATATATATATATATATATATTTTAAAATTTACAATTTAATATATATATATATATATATATATAATTATTAGTAATTTTCATAATTATATCATATGATTATTTGTCGATAACTTATGCTGACATGAAAGACGAATTTTTATTTAAAATTTTGCAAATTAACAATTTATTATTATTTTAAAATTTTAGTCGCAACCTTTTATTATTATTCAATTTAACAAAATATTTTTCTCTCCGCCTACTAAAACTTATTTTCACTTTTTGTTTTGTTTACAAACTTATTCTTTTTTTAAAAATAAATAACCCTCATAAACAAACAAAAAATGTGTTAGCTATTTTATTATAAAGGAATGTCTCATATGCAACTGGTGTATGGTGTACTCACTTAACAGATAAAATTATTTATACTAAAAAGTTGCGAGTTAATAACTGAAAAATTTACAATATTATCGATTTTTTTGATCTCGAAATTAGAATATTCCTCCCACATATGATCAATCAGCGCATTAAGAAGTGTCGTGTGAGTGCCTCTATCTCTAATTTGTCTAAATCGAAAAGTGAATGCTTGAAAGGATGAAGATTTATTATCCACCATTTATACATCGGGAGTTTGTACCTTGATTGTAGTTTTAATTGGTGCATCAAGATCATGTTCATCTTCAACTATCATATTGTGCGTGATTATGCACGCTCTCATTATATTTGACAAATCTTCTTTTCTCCAAAAGTTAGCTGGATTTGCCACAATCGCAAAACAACTTTGAAGAACTCCAAATGCACGCTCCACATCCTTTCTGCACGATTCTTATCTTATAGCAAAATATTTTTTATATGTACGGTGGATATTTTCAAAATCTCGGAGGATTAGGAAGCAATCTCGGAGTCTATTAATTATTAGAGTATTTTCAATTCAAGCATTTGAAATACTAGGAAGCTTAATTTCAAGTATTTAAATTAGGATTTATTACATCTAAAGGCACCCTTTAGACCCAAAACACAATGTAGGGCTCAACTTTTTAAAAGTATCAAAGAGGGGCAATGTGTGTGCAAATAAGGGCTAAATTGTAATAATTTGACCAAATCTTCAACTGACCATTTCTGCAATTGAAGTACACCATTTCCAGACAAGAGGCAGCCTTCTTCATCTACTTTCCTAGGTAGTCCCTCATACATCAGCTAAGAATTTAATTCCGTCAATTACCTAATATGGTCTGAATTCAAATTTGAAAATTTGAATTTCCATTCTCATCTGCCTTTCCTGTTATCATCTTCCTAGTATCCCCATTTTACAAATATTTCCGGCCACTCTCCGGAATTCCATTTCAATTGTCGGTTGATTTTCCGACAAACCTGCTCTATTTATCTGAAAACACTCTAAACTCTCTCTCTCTCCCCCCCCCCCTCTCTCTCTCTCAATAGAGTGGAGGCAGTGTAGGTGGTGATTTCGACGGAGATGGGCGATTTCAATGAAAGTTTCCACTTCGTCTTCTCTGGTGAATTTTAGTGGTTGTTTGTGATTCCGACGGGATGAAGCGATTTCTGATTCCGATGAAAGCTTCTACCACCGTCGGGATATTTTGAGCAAATTTTGAGGTATTAACGTTTGATCAAATTTTGAGATATTTTGAGCAAATTTCTGATTTCGATGAAAGCTTCCACCACCTTTCGGTTTCCAGCGATATTTTGAGCAAATTTTCTGGCAGGGTAGTGGTTTAGTATATACAAAACAGAGTGCTCTATTTTTCCAGTAATGCATGTGTAAATTTCCTCTCGTGGAGTACTTAAGTTTATATTGGAGTACTAATATAATATACTGGAGTACTAAAATTTGTGTGTAAGTACCTTATCAATATACTTGAGTACTGCCATACTCCCAACGTTTTTTTGTTTTGGAATTTAACTTGTGCTAAATACATTTTTTCTCCTTAGGTTTCGTTCCAATTTGATACGATTATATCAAATAAAAATATTGGCTGTTTGGTAACATGGAATGGAATGATCGCGGGCTATGTTGAAAATGGTAGGGGGGAGGATGGTTTGAATCTTTTCAAGAAAATGTTGGAGAACGGAATTCAGGGCAATCCATCAAGTTTGAGTAGTGTTCTGTTGGCTTGTAGTAATTTATCCATGTTGAAACTGGGAAAACAAGTTCATCAACTTATGTAGCATAGGTGATAAGTGTAGGTCCAAAAAGTTAACATCATGTCAACAGTAAAAAGCTTACTTCTTGTACCATGGTCAGGCAATTTAATTTAGGTAGATTTGGGGCAAAAGCCCCTTATTGTGTTTATGGCTTTAGGAAAGCCCCTTATTGTAATTGGCCCTTTAAATTATTAGGATATTCAGTTATTATGTTTAATGTAAGTTATGCATTGTAATGTATGTTGTAGTATCTTAATTATAATTTAAAATATTGTAATTTATTATTTATGATTTTAAACAAAAATCATGAAAAAAATTACATTTAATTATTCAACTACGAAATATTATAATTTAATTGTTCAATCTAAAAATATTATAATTAATTATTTATCATAATTTAATTGTTAAACCTAAAAGTATTACAAAGTATAACATATTATAAATTAAAAAAAACAAAAAGATTGGCGCAGCTGGTGAACAGTGCCCGCTGGAATCAGCGCGACACTGTTCACAATTCTCCATAGCGCGGAAATGTGGCACTGCATTGAAGGTATTTTCCATCTCCACTGAGGTTCATATTTCCGCGCTAATATATATCATATCTGTTGATAGGCGAACTACCCGAGGTTAAGTATGAGACTAATTAGCCAAGGTAAAGGAGGTCGCCAACCTGCCTAAGGGGTGTGTTCCTAGCTTTGACCAAAGTCAACCAAGAGAAGCTCACCCGGATGCCTAACAATGAGAGAAGCTCGCTGGGACGAGCTATTACCAAGCCAGAAGGGAGGGATAGGAGCAAGAGAGAGGAGCTCGTAGGGAAGCTCGCCTCCTTACCGAGAAGCTCACCCAAGAGCTCACTTAAACCCAAGAAGACCAAGCTAAAGAACATCATCATACTGCTCAAGAATGACACAAGACAATGAAGCTCGCATAGAAGTTCGCCTAGATCCAATATACGGACATTAGTCATATAGGTAGTAAGTAATGATGTAGTAGGATAAAGCAGTGTAAAGGTAGCATAAGTAGTGAGTAAGAACAAGTGTCAAGGACACTTGTCAGCACCTGAGGCCAAGAAGGCTCACAAGGTGCCACCTCACACATGTAAACCTATAAATAGGTCTCCTATGTATCTTTCACTCTCTAAGTTCTCATAATACAAAATACACTTTCTCACTCTAGTTCTCACACTTTCTCTCTCTATTCTCCTAACTCAAGAACAATCAATTCTTGTTTATTATTTGGTGGATTCATAAGATTAAACAACCATTAATCCTTCAATTAACGTAATCCATCAATAATTTGGCGCTAGAAGAAGGGTCCGAACCTTTGATCATCCAAAATTGAGAGAAGTTTGTGAGAAAGTTATCGAAGATTTGAAGGTGTTCTTGACTTAAGCCAAGAACACTTTGAAGATACACTTTGATTTCCAGTTTCCGATCAAATTACCAGATTTTCGAACACAAAACATGACAAAAAGGATTTTAAACGCATGTGTGTAGGCAAATAAACCAGACTTTGGATAATTTGTTTACATGCAAGGCTAGACAAAATCTTAACAAGACTAACCTTTGCTGGAAACGGACGACCTTGATGACCTACCAACCTAAACTGAACAATGTCGAAAGAAAATACCTCTGCTACCACTAGGAGATGGAAGGGGCGAACCACCCAAAATTAAGCCGATGGGAAGACCTCGCGGTGAGCTCCCCAAAGAAACGATGCCCCACGAGCTCCCCAGAGAGCTACTGTGGCTCAAGACGAACTGAACCCCGCTCTGAGGGACATCGCCAATGATCCCGACGAGCTTCAGCGAACAATCGCTGCTTTACAAAGGCTGCAACAAAGGCAGCATGGCGAGCTCGCCCAAGCATCTAGGCGATCTCCAGCCAACAATGCCCTGGAACAGACAACTAAGCCAACTCAGGCCACCCAGACTCGGGGGCAAGCCAGCGACCTTCCCGCTGAATAAGAGACGAGCTCCACACGAGCTCGCCAACATAGAGAACAGGCCGGGAAGGCCAATGTGGCGGATAGACTAGGTTCGCAAGACGGGCGAGCTACAGCCTACACGGAGGCATCAGCAACCCACCAATCTCGGGAGAGGGAGGCCCTCCGGGGAAGATTGGGGCCCAGACGGGAAGAGATTGAGCAAGTGTCCGCCCTTGCTCCATCCCGGAGGGAAGAGTCGGATATATGTCCATGTAGATCCGCCCATGATCGTTTGACGAGGCCAGCTGCTGACAGACTTGGCCCGAATGGAGGCTGCCAGTTCCAGCCCGTCACAGAAGGGCTACCCCAGAGCGAGGGACAACGGGGGCATGCGTCCACGAGGCGCACAACCTTTGAACAGCCTCCACAGGAGGTAGCTCATGATGACGAGCTAGCCATACTCAAGAAGGCTGTAGAGCAGCTACAAATCCAAGTAGCTGCCAAAATTGGCGGACCTGATGTCACCACTCTCCCCGCATCTCCACTGGCGCCTGCCATATTGAAAGCACCGGTTCAAAAGAAGGTCCAATTTCTGGTGATGATCGCTTATGAAGGAGAGTCCGATCCAAAGGTCCACATCTCGAAGTATGTGGACTATATGATCTCTGTAGGTGCCAAAGATGCCACCCAATGCCGGAACTTCCCGCTGACCCTTGGGGACCGAGCTCACCGCTGGTTCTCTTCGCTCGCCCCGGGATCAATCTAGTCATTTGGCCAACTCACGCGGGAATTCTTGGTCCATTTCTCAGGGTACGGGTCGTACTTGACCCAGAAACACCGACTCGCCAATATTCATCAAGGCAAAAATGAAATTGACCAGCAGTATATGGAGAGATTCAATAAAATACTGCTGGAGGGCGAGCCGGTGAGCGAAGATACAAAGATCATTGCTGCAATGGCCGGACTAAAGAAGGGCACCGAACTTTGGAGAGAAATGCACCTTGCATGCCCGAACACCTATGCCGAGTTCCGACACAAGGGGATGTACGTTGCTATGCAGGAGGCACTACTGAAGGAAATCGGTGCCTCAGACGAGAAGAAGCAGCACGGGAAGTAGTCCGGGGGCACATACAAAGCTCCCCGGAACTTGAAGGCATTTGGCGACGGAGACGAGTTCAAGGAAAATGTCAACCAAGTACTTATCGTCTCTGTCAACCATGTGTTCGTTGCGGTCAAGGACAAAGCAATGTTGAACGAACCTAGGAGGATTCGTCAAGACCGCACAAAGCTGAACCCGAACAAATTCTGTGCCTATCACCAGTCAATCGGCCACTTCACCAGCGAATGTCGCGACCTCCTCAAATAACTTTGGAAATTTTACGAAGATGGGAAGCTGACTGAGTTTGTGAAAAAGGCACCAGCGAAGAGAACCAGGATTGAGAGGAGAGAGATCTCCGATGATGATGAGGAGGATGTGGACCGGCGTGGTCCTCAACACAGGCGTAGGGCACCTCTCCCACCTCCGCAAGATCAAGAACCAACCCGAGAACTCCTGGTTCTCGAGGAACATTTCGGAGCTGCCAGAGGTCTCTAAGACGGAAGATCCTCCATCTCCAAGAGGCAAAGAAAGGCCGAGGTCTGGGCCATCAACCAAGTTCAGGAAGGCAGCTCCAGCTCCAAGCCCGCTACTCAACCAACAACCGAGCTAACGTTCTCCCAGGTGGACTTGGAGAGAATTCTAACTCCCCATAACGACTCGTTGGTGATCAGCGCCAACATCATGAACGTCCAAGTTCACCGACTCCTGGTGGACACCGATGCGTTCACCAACATTCTTTTCAAATCCACCTTAGATGCCTTGGGTGATTTCAAGTCATCTATAGAACCTAGTAATGCTAGGATTGTGGGGTTCGGAGAAGCTATAACCATCCCCGTAGGCCAGATTAGGTTGAGCGTCCAACTTGTATAGGCTCGTAGATTTCCTTGTCATTGACCAGCAGTCTACCTACAACGGGTTCCTTGGCCGCCCATTTATTCATGAATTTAAAGCGGCATGTTCAACCTACTACTACTGTCTAAAATTTCCAACTCCTAAAGGTGCCGGAACTGTTAAGGATGATCAGAAAAAGGCTAGGGAATGTTTGCTCCAAATAAAAAATGGCCAAGTAAAGAAGTCTGTAACGCAAGTTCACATACTTGAAGAAAATGTCCAAATTCCCGCAGATGAGCCGAACATCCTAGACATTATCTCGACCGAAACCGAGTTGATGGAGGTAGGCAACCTGCCGGAGTTGACAACTGAAATCGACCAAGTGCAAGAACCTACGCAAGGCATACAGCTGGCACCCATGGAAGGAGTTGAAGAAACCCAGGCCAACCAATTGCAGGAACCTGTGCAAGACTCACAACCTGCACCCATGGGAGAGGTCGTCGATGCTCAAGGAGGAGAACCTGCGGGAGATCAAGAACCGGTACCAATGGAGGTTGATCAAGTTCCCCAGGTTGAGGAGCCATCCCAGGTGGAAGAGCCATCCAATCCAACACCTCAAGAAGAAGGAAAAGTTGATGAACCCTCCAAAGTTGATAAAGGTGGTGAAGACCTTGAACCTCGAATAGGTCATGAACCAGCAATGAAAGAGAACCTGGAAGAGTTCCTAAAAGACCCGAGATGGAAGAACCAGAAGAGGAAGCCCACTCCCATGGAGGAACTAACAGCAATTCAGGTGGACCCAGAAAGGGACTTGGAACTTTTTATAGGTTCCGAGTTACCCGAGCCGTACAGGTCAAAGATGGAGATTTTCCTCATGACCAACCTGGATGTATTTGCTAGGTCCCACGAAGATATGAGGGGAATCCCGTTGGAGCATGCATGCCACCGGCTCAACATAGACCCGACAAGGAGACCAGTCCGTCAAAAGTGAAGAAAGTATGAACCAGACAAGTACGAGGCTCTAACCACGGAGGTCAAGAAGCTACTAGACAACAAGTTGATCAAGGAAGCACTGTGCCAGCAGTGGGTAGCAAACCCAGTCCTGATGAAGAAGCCCAACGGAACTTGGAGACTGTGCATCGACTTCACGGACCTAAACAAGGCGTGTCCAAAACACAACTTCCCACTGCCCCACATTGATCAACTTGTCGATAGTACCGCGGGCCACGAGATGATGACATTCATGGACACGTTCGCTGGTTATCACCAGATAGCTATACACCCCGATGATCAAGAGCATACAACGTTCTACATCAACAAGAACATGTATTGCTGGGAAAGAATGTCATTTGGACTTATCAACGCCGGAGCTACCTACCAAAGGTTGGTGAACAAGATGTTCGATCAACATATAGGCCATACCATGGAGGTGTACGTGGACGACATAGTTGTCAAGAGTTTGCGAAAGGAGGATCACCTCGACCACGTAAAGAAAACCTTCCACATACTACGCTAGTACAACATGAAGTTAAATCCAAAGAAGAGCAGCTTCGGCGTACATTCAGGGAAATTCCTGGGGCACCTGGTGAGCTAAAGAGGAATAGAAGTCAATCCGACGCAGGTCAAGTGTATCATAGAAATGAGCGCACCAGACTCAGTACTAAAGGTTCAAAGGTTGACCGGATGTTTGGCAGCTTTGAACCGGTTCTTCTCCAGGTCCGGCAATCGGAGTCGTCCATTCTTTGAAGCAATCAAAGCAAACAGACTCAGGCCTAAGGACGACTTTTAGTGGACGAGCGAGTACCAGAAAGCTTTCGAGAACATCAAAGCATACTTGGCTAATACTCAAATCCTATCAAAGCCAGTACCTGGTGAGAAGTTGTACCTGTACCTAGCTGCATCGGAGGTAGCCATCAGTTCGGTGTTGGTTCGAGAAGAGGGAAAAACACACCTACCACTGTATTACGTGAGCTAATTCCTACACGAAGCTGAGTTGCGATACACTCCAACAGAGAAGCTAGCTTACGCACTGGTGAAGAGTGTTAGAAAATTGCGACCCTACTTCTTCGACCATCCAATTGAGGTGTTAACAATGTTCCCACTACGACAAATACTACACCGGCCGGACACTGCAGGACGCTAGTTTAAATGGTCACTAGAAGTTAGCCAATACGGTATAACCTAGGCACCCCGAACAATGATCAAGGGACAAGCGCTCACCGATTTCATCGTCGAGCTGACTTTCCCACAAGATCCGACGAGGGAGCGTATAGCTCCATGGCACCTCTACGTAGACGGATCATCAACCAGCACAGCAGCAGGAGCCAGTGTAGTACTGATAAACCCAGACAGACAAGTCTTCACCTCGGCAATCCGTTTTGACTTCAGAGCCACGAACAACGAAGCAGAGAACGAGGCGCTGATTGCTGGACTTAGGTTATCATTAGCTGTGGGGGCAACCAATCTTCAGATTTTTGGAGATTCCCAGCTAATAATATCCCAAGTCCGGGGAGAATACAAAGCTAAGGATCAACAGATGATGATGTATCAAAAGATAGTAGCACATCTGATCTCAATGTTCAAGCAAGTTTACATCGAGCAGATCCCAAGGTTAGAGAAAACACAAGCTGATGCACTAGCCCGACTAGCTACCAGTAACAGTGAAATAGATTTGACAGAGGTTGTCGTCACCAATCTAAAGGACCCCTCGATGTCTGATTACAAAGTAAACCAGACTTCGAGTAGGGGGCAGGAAGATGGCAAAGATTGGCGCATTCCGATTGAAAAATACCTGAAGGACGGATCAGTCCCAGAAGATGCATGGGAAACTAGTCGGCTAGTGAAGCAAGTAGCCAGATATACGTTGGTAGACAGCCAACTTTACAAACGTGGATTCTCTCTACCCCTACTCAAATGTTTAACTGAAAAGCAAGGGTTCAAGGTGTTGGAAGAAATCCATCAAGGAATTTGCGGAAGTCACGTTGTGGGGCAAGCTTTGGCATATAAAACAATCAGGCAGGGGTACTACTGGCCCACTCCCAGAAAGGATGCCATAAGCTTTGCCCGAAGGTGCCGAAAGTGCCAGCTATTCGCACCTAATATCCATTCTCCTGTTACTCAACTTAAATCGGTATTCAACCCATGGCCTTTCGCAAAATGGGGTATCAACTTGATCGGCCCATTCCCACTTGGCAGAGGCGGTGTAAAGTTCGTTGTAGTAGCAGTGGATTATTACACTAAGTGGGCTGAAGCCGAGACACTTACAACGGTAACGCAGGAGAGGATGATCAGCTTCATCTGGAAAAATCTGATATGCAGATTTGGACTTCCGCAGTCAATAGTAACAGACAACGGCAGGCAGTTCGACGGTCAGAAGTTGAGGGAATTTTGCAGTTCGTGGAATATCAAAAAGCACTACTCAACTCTGTACCATCCGCAGTCGAACGGCCAGGTAGAAGCAGTAAATAAGATTTTGAAGCACGTGTTGAAGATCCATCTTGAAGATAAGAAAGGAAGCTGGGCTGATGAGTTGCAAGAAGTGTTGTGGTCCTACAGAACATCGTACCGAGCAAGTACTAGAGAAACACCGTTTGCCTTAGTTTTTGGAAAGGAAGCAGTCGTACCGGTGGAGGTTCAGAACAAGACTTGGAAGGTTGTAGGATATGAAGAAAAGGAGAACGACGAAGCTTTAGTAGTAGAGAAAGACTTGCTCAAAGAAACTAGAGCTTCGTCAGAATTAAAGAATGCCACCTACAAACAAAGAGCGTAAAAGTACTACAATTCCCAGGTTCAAGATCGAAGTTTCAAGGTAGGGGAATTGGTACTAAGAAGAAAGTTAGCAACTCCACCGGGTGTATTCGGACCAAATTGGGAAGGACCATTCCGAGTCACCGCAACTTGGGCAAACAGGACGTATGACCTCAAAGATATGGAAGGGAAGACCTCGTCATACACGTGGAGCGCAGCACATTTGAAGAAGTTTTACCAATAGAAGAAGGTGAAACAAAATTTTGTAATAGACTAGTCGAAGGTTCGCATCAGAAATGTTGATGGCAACCAGTGTAAATTACGTTGCTATATAAAGTTAGAGTTTTTCAAAGGATGTCAATTGTTCGAAACTTCGTAATGCACAATGCACAAGGTCCCGAACATTAGAAAAAAAACTCAAGGTAAAGGCCGAAGCGTCCAAGGTTAGCGAAGGTGTCCTTCTTAAAGGATCACTAAGCGCCTACTGCCCTAAGTTAGAAAAATTCACAAAAAAGACGAGTAAAACATCTAAGGCAAGGTTTTTAAAATCCAATCGCCCGAGTGAATTGAAAATAGTACAACTCGCTACCTAAAATGGTCTAAGACGAGCAATTCGCGGCCCTAAGTGGTGTTAGACGAAGAATACATACTAAATAAGTAAAGTGCAAATTCGTGAGTGACGTAAAATGAATGATTCGCTTCCCGAAGTGGAATAAGACGAATGAATAAGTACTAAAGATGTAAGAATAAGCTAACAAAAAGATATAACGTGCGTGAAATTTAAATAACAAGTTGGAACAAAAGGTTAAAACTTCATTAAAAAATACTTGAAAAATCTTTCAAGTATAAGTAGTGGTGCTAGTCACAAAGGCCGACTAGCTAGCCATCTTTAAACTACCCAAATAAGCTCATTCTGGGCGAGCTATACAAGTCCGGCGAGCTACTCCTACTTAACAAAAGAAACAAAAGCAAAGAAAAATAAAAAAGCCTTAAGTCTCGGGAGCATCGGGAGTAGGAGTGGTAGAGGCACCAGCCGAGGTTTCAGCATGGGCGACCTCATGAGCGACCTCGCCACCACCAATCGGAGGAGAAAGCGTGGGCAGTTCGGTGATGTTCCCCGTAAGATTGCTGGTATCCACCATAATGTTCCCAGTAAGGGTGAGCATCTGCTCATTGGTAGGTGGAACCTCTGGAGATCGCTCCTCACCCTCAGCTCGTACTTCTTCCTCAGCCTCAACGACCGGAACTTTGAAAGTTTGAATGATTTTATACCGGTCACGGACGGAATCCAGATTGATCTCATACCCGGCGAGATCACCAATGTTCAGCTCTATGCCCTCTGGAATTTTGGCCTTCGCCAAACAGTCATCAAACTCTGACACCAGTGTTTCCCATTCATCCTCCTTATTCATCCATGCCCACTGGAAAGCACGGATTACTTCAGCAAAGCACAGAATGAAGCCAAGGTCCGTAGCGACCAACTTGGTGAGCTCCAGGGCCTCTGGTGAGATTGAAGCATCGGCCCGGCCCCGGAGCTTGGCAATCTCGAGCGCCTTAGCGGCGACTTCTTCACGCAAGTTGGAACACTCCGCCAAGTTTCCCTTGCTTTGCTCCCGGATGATGTTCACCTCGTCCTTCATCTTGGCGAACTCTTCCTCCCTGGCGGCAAGCTTTTGGCGAGCTGATTCAAGTTCAACCCTTTGATGGTTGAAATCGGCTTGAATCTTCTCCAACTTCCTCTAGGCATTTTGCTCCGCCACCAGAGAAGCCTTCACATTCTCCTCCATCCCAGCGAGCTCCTCAATGGCTTTCTTATGCTCATCCCCTAACCGAGCGATGAGAGTCTTGGACTCGTATCAGGCTTGGTCGGCGGCAGTGATGTCATCTGTGACCAGCTGAGTTGCAGCCAGAGCTGCACAAGCATAATGCATAGCCAACCTCACTCGGTTCATGGATTTTTGCTTCTCGATCAGGGCGAGTTCAGAGGCCGGAAGGTACTTGGGAGCCTCTGAAAAGATCCAGCGAGCTGATCCAGGTGGAAGCTCCCTCGCAGACGCCAAGGATTTTGACCTCTCCGCGTTATGAAGAGCATCTGGGCGATGAGGGAACTCGGCAGGGGTGTATCTGTGGTCACGAAAAAGTTAGAATAGAACGAGGAAATAGTCAGCATCTAACTTTAAAAATACTACCCACTCACCCAAACTGGTCGGGATTGAGCCCGAGAAGAGTATCATCGTTGATGGGGATTCCGTAGGGGGATGGTGGTGGCGCACTCTGAGGAGTGGGAGGGGCCGGAGAAGAATGGGGAACAATAGATCACCCCGAGCCGCCATGACCCGATTTGGAGCCTCCCCCATCGCTCCGCTCGGTATCTTTGTCGCGCAAACCAACCCGGGTTCGCTTCTGAGCGCGAACCTCCTCCTCGCTCACTATAGATCTATCCCCGCGATGAAGGGCTCTTTTGGGCTGATGGGTTGGAGGCTGAGAACCTCGCTCGAATCCAGAACCACCTCGGCCCGACTCCTTCCAGGTCCTCGCGACCTGTTCTTTAGTTGGCTGAGGGGTCGGAGCTTTCTTTTGCGAGCTTGAGCCCCCAGTTTTATCAGCAGAAGGAGCTGGCTCGGCGAGCTCTGCCTTTTTGGTCGCCTCCAAGGCGGCACCCGATGGGATCCCGATGCGGTTTGGGCGAGGTTTGCCCATCTGAAGTTGGCGAGCTAGGAAGTGATAAACTTCGGGGACTTCGATAGGTGGGAGGGCAACTACTGCGCCTTCACCTACATTAATAAGACAAATCAAGATCAGCAATTCGGTGAGCTTCGCAGACAAATAGGCAAACTATGTAGAGTTGAAAACCTTGAGGCTCAGGTCCCTGAGCAGTAAGGTGGTGTGGCGAGGTCAAAACACCGGCAAGTCTCCGACAATGGTGTTGGCACAGGTGTTTGACGTCCCGATCCTTTAACTCATGTAAACAGTAAACAGTCAGCACGAAGTCAAAACCAATGGACACTTCAGGTCGGCCACGGCTCGATTTGTGGTGCTTTGGACCCGCAAAAGAGAAGATTAGATTAGTAAATCTAATCTAACTCACGCACACCGAAATACGCCACCTACTGCTAGTTTCTCCATATTCCACAGGAGAATAAATACGCCCTCCTCGCCCATTATAACTGGTAGAAGCTCGCCAATCCCCACCAATAAAGACGAACTGCTCCTTCCAGTCGCGAACTTTATTGGGGAGGATCCCTAAGAACTTCTCTCCTGGGTGAGCTTTCAGGTAGGAATACCCCTTGGCGTCCTTAGCTTGCCGGGTCATGGTAAACAACTCGTTGATCTCTGTTGTGGTTAGCCGGTTCTCGTACCCCTCTAGCCCAAAGATCGACAACGTCACCAAAAGACTGCTCCAAGCATTTGGTGTAAGCTGCGTGATGGCGAGGTTGGTGTCCATCAAGAATTGCCCAATAAAGGGGTGCAAGGGTAGGGTGAGCCCGGCCTCTAGGGTGTGAATGTTGATAGCAGTTAATCCGGCCGGAGGCATGTCAGCTCGCTCATTCTCTTCCGGAGCATACAAGAAAATATCAAGCGGGATACGATATTTCTTGCAAAGTTTGTTGAGGGAGTATTCGTTGATGACACTCTGAACCTCGTTGGCCTTGTACCCAGATTTACCTGCTGCATATCGAAAAGTTCGCTCGGGCAAAGGAAAGGTCGTTGCATGTCTTTCAACATACTCCGCCCAATCGAATTCGTGTACAATATCGGAAGGGACTTGATGTTCCAGGAGTTGGGGGAATGGAAAATTGATGGAGCGAAGATAATCGTGGGTAACCTCCACCTCTTCATCATCATCATCCTCCTCCTCAAGCTCGCGAATGAGTTCGCTCGCTTGGTCGCCAGATTCGGCGACCTCCTCCTGAGTCTCGGTGACCTCGGCCTCATCAGTGGCTCGGGCGAAGTCCTTCCAAAGCTCGCAAAGACCCGATCCCTCACCACCTCCAGAGTTAGTGGCCCTCTCCCCTGAATCAGACTGGACCTCGCCAGAAAACTCGCCAGCATCTGAGCGAGCTACTGAGCTCACCCTAGAACCCGACTCGATCAAAATAGGAGTCATTTGAGGGATCGGCAAGTTCTCTGTCATGGGCCGTTTTCCCAGGTTACGATTCGAAATTATTCGGCTCGAAGATTGGTTGGACATGTTTTTAATTAATTGGTGCGAGGTTCTAATTATTATGTTTGGAGCGGCCGGAGTTTACAGTTTACAGTCACAGTCACCGGAAGATTCGAATAGATAGCCGGAAAATTCAAAGGTTTTCCAGGGATGTCAAAAGTCACCAGAAATCCGATGAAAATGGAGAAAAGAAGAAATAGAGATCTGCAAAAGAAAGAATGAAGAGAAGAAAGAACGGTGTTCTGCCTTTTGAGTCCTTAAAAATCCGTCGGGTGCCAGGGAAATCGATCGCCGGAAAATGCTCTGAAAGTTTGGAAGAGTAAAAGTGAGAAATGAGAGAGGTTTCTCGTATTTGTAGGCAAAGGAGCAAGCTGTAGTTTTCTAAAAGCCCAGGGACCTATATGCAAAGAATTTGAAAATATTGTCATGATTGGCGCGGGAACTAAGACCTAAAAAAGCGTGCATGATGCCTAGATTCTCGCACCATGTCAGCAAGTCCACCGACATACCATAGCTCGCCAAGACGCTCGACATCAAACCAAGAGGTAGTTCACCAACACTCGAGCTCTCACCCACTGAGGTAAGCCAGCTCGCCCACACATTAAAGATATCATGATGTGGACAAGCTAGGGAGGCAAATGTTGATAGGCGAATTACCCTAGGTTAAGTATGAGACTAGAGCTGGCAAACGGGCCGGCCCAGCCCAGCCCACCGGGCCAACTGATGTTCACGACCGGGCCGGGCCGGGCCATTTTTCAGTCGGGCCTATAAAAATTGAGCTCAGCCCAGCCCAATCTAGCCCACGGGCTAACGGGCCAGCCCGGCCCATTTTTTTTAAAATAATAATTTTAAAAATTATACTATAATCACTGTTAACTTATACTTTTACAATCCACAAACCAACAACACAAACATGAAATAGAACTAAAACCACAAATTCAAACATAAATTAAAAAGAAATAAAGATCATTATCCATAGTCATAGTGTCCTAATATAATAAAAGCAGTTCATAAGTAGAGAAGAGGGGGAGTCGTGTGTTCCACTATTGAAAATTAGGAAACTAGGGTTTGTTGAATTATGAGGTGTATTGAAAAATGAAAACAGTACACGCCAAAGCTCAAAAGTCTTAGAATCCATTATTTTTAATTCTATTATTTTAAAAAAAAATTAATTATATTATTTTAAAATAAATTTTATTTCACCGGGCTAAACGGGCCAGCCCGCGGCCCACCGGGCCAAGCCCATTTGGCCCGCCGAGCCAAAATGGCCCGATTTTTTTCGGGCCACTATTTTTTCGGCCCAGCCCAGCCCATACGTCGGGTAGGCCGGGCCGGAATTGCCAGCTCTATATGAGACTAATTAGCCAAGGTAAAGGAGGTCGCCAACCTGCCTAAGGGGTGTGTTCCTACCTTTGACCAAAGTCAACCAAGAGAAGCTCGCCCGGATGCCTAACAATGAGAGAAGCTCGCTTGGACGAGCTATTACCAAGCCAGAAGGGCGAGATAGGACCAAGAGAGATGAGCTCGTAGGGAAGCTTGCCTCTTTACCGAGAAGCTCGCCCAAGAGCTCACTTAAACCCAAGAAGACCAAGCTAAAGAACATCATCATACTGCTCAAGAATGACACAAGCCAATGAAGCTCGCATAGAAGTTCGCCTAGATCCATTATACAGACATTAGTCATATAGGTAGCAAGTAATGATGTAGTAGGATAAAACAGTGCAAAGGTAGCATAAGTAGTGAGTAAGGACAAGTGTCAATGACACTTGTCAGCACCTGAGGCCAAGAAGGCTCACAAGTTGCCACCTCACACATGCAACCCTATAAATATGTCTCCTATGTATCTTTCTCTCTCTAAGTTTTCATAATACAAAATACACTTTATCACTCTAGTTCTTACACTTCTCTCTCTATTCTCCTAACTCAAGAACAATCAATTCTTGTTTATTGTTTGGTGGATTCATAAGATTAAACAGTCATTAATCTTAATTAATGTAATCCATCAACAATATCAATACAAGGTTGAAGATCCATATGTACCACAACATAAATTTATTTTGGAATAAAATTTTGAAATTTTATAAAAGACTAATATTTAAATAAAATAATTTTAGAGGGCTAAAATAAAACTCAACAAAACTAAATAAAAATGAAAATATTAATTTTATTATAAAAGACGATTAAAATATTATTGTGGATGCAATTTATAAGTGTTTGCATCATGTCCACTAGTACTACTACATAATTAATTAATACTCCATTACTCATTGTGGGATCATGAAATTTTTGAAAATCCCAAAATAAATATTTCTCCCTCTCCGTTCACTATATTATTTCCCCTATGTGAAGTGGAATGAAATTTAATAAAAATTAGTATTATATTAAAACGATCGATAAAATAAGAAAAAAATAGATATATTGCGGGCCCAAATTTTTATTTGTGAGTGTGTGTTACTTTCAAATAAGAAAATGAAAAAAGATTTTATGGACAAATAAAAAAAGAAAGTAAGAATACCACAATATACCCATTTTCAACTTTAAAAAATCTATTTTACCCACATCTACTTAAAAAAAATTTATACTCAATTCATAATATAAGATCTATATACCCTTATAAAATTGGTATAAAAGAGTTAATAATTTTGAATTGGATCCCACTTTATCCTCATAATTACACTACCCTCATATAGGGGGGGTAGATTTGACTTTATAAACTATTTAGTGGGTCAATAAATAAAAATGGTGAGAGAGAGAGAGTTTATATTTTAAATATTAGAATGTATTTTTCACTTAGTACACTAATACAGATTTACACTTACAGAGCTCTTTAGAGATCTCTAAGTGTAAATATGTATCAGTGGTAGTTTTGTATGAAAAAAAATTATTAATTAATTAATGATTCAATACACGATTGATAAAATTTAAAGTTTATAATTAAATTTTTATGAAGACAAATCGATAAAAAATTTAAAATTTTGATTTAATATTGATGTGGATAATGTTCTCGTGTTAATTAAATTTTAATAGATATATTTTCAAACATCACAAATTAAATATTTTTATATACTTTTATAAACTAAATATTCATTAATTTGCATTAAAATTTAATTTTTATATTATAATATTCATTAATATGCACTACACAATAAAATAGTCTGAGTAAAAAATTGAAATAATCACATATATATGATAAAAATAGTATAATTAGTTAATTTATTAAAATTGTATGTTTTAAATATTAAATGATATAAATATCAAATGGAGCAGAGTAGGACGGGGTGGAATAGGATAGAATAGGGTGGGGTGAGAGATGGAGTGGAATAACTTAGATGATGACGTATGTCTGTCATTTGAGTAAAAGAAATTGTTTGATATTGAAAATGGATAAAAAGAATTATTTATATTTGAAGTGGGTAAAATAAATTTTTTAAAATTAAAAATAAATATTTTAAAGTGAAAAATAATTTGGTGAATAAAGTTAATATGATTTAATGCAAGCTTGTTGGGTCAAAGTTGAAGATTGCACATATGAGATGTGACATGTCTACCTACTGTCCGCTTTCTATTTAATGGAAAATATAAGATGACACTACAAGAAATTTGAGAAATCATGATAACAAAATTCGTCATAAAAATATTAGTTTTTGTCACAATTTTTTGTTACTAAGAACATCGTTGTAAGTGCGTTGTATTTCATAAATGCAACGTTATTTTAATTCATCATCGATGGTCATCTTTTGGTGACGCTAAACACCATCATCACTATATCATTTCACCTACGATGACAAATTAATTGTCACTTGAGATCAAATTTCATCACTAATTATGGTGTTTACTCATTAAAATTTTAACTTTGCATGACAAACTCGATTTATTGTCACTAAAATATTGATTTTTAGTGACGATTATCAATTTATTATAAAATTTGCCAAATTTTAGTTACACAATTTTTGTCACAATTCACTTAACTAGTTTGTCATATTTTATACAATTTGTCACCAAAAAATTAAATTCTAATAACAAAATTTTGATTGTTGTTATATGTTTCAATATAATGACGAATATCATAAATGAATTATATGATAATAACAAATTATAATCATCACCAGAAAGTAACACTTTGGTGACAAAATCCTCATTGCCATTAAATGAAGTGGAGTCAACGACAAAATATTTTTGTCATAAAAATGATTATTCTTTTACAAAATATTGTATAAAAATGATATTGTGACACAAAAAATTTCATGAAATTTTATTTGAATTGTCAAATAATAAATTTATAATTTACGAGTGTATATACATTCATGATAAACAATTATCAATTCCAAAATTGTTAAAAAATAATTATTTGCAATGACAATTGAATTAAAAATAATAATATGCATTAACAATTAACAGATGCAATGCTAGTTGTTAATACATTAAAAAAAAAAAAATTAACAAGCTAGATTGTACTCCTAAAATTTGTTCGAAGCTGCTGCTCCTTTTCGATTTTCAAACTATGATGATGAAAGCTTATCTTCGAGTAGAAATCTCCTGAATTTTTTTATAATGTATATTAGTAACTAGGGTCTTTCTATGGTAAGGAAGGCTTCGCCCTTCCTGACGTCAGTAAACCCCCTAAATACCGTTAGATTTATAATTTAACGTACAATATTATTTTGAAGTGATTGCACTTTGCACTAGGGCGATTGCACTATGCATAAGGCGATCGCACTGTTAAAAAAATTAATTAATATTATTAAATAAAATTAAAATTACCAAATTATTCTTTTAATTAAAATATTATTATATCTTAATATATTTTAATCAAATTAAAATTTATGTTTTCAAAATTAATTCTTACACTCATTGCGACCGGGCCCGGCCCGGCCTGAGCCCGAGTGGCCCGACAGGCCTAACGGGCCGGGCGAAATAGGCCCGGTTCTTTTCGGGCCTGTATTTTTTGGGCACATCCTGCCCTGAAACCCGGGTATTTTAAATATAGGCCCAAAAAATACAGGCTCGAAAAGAACCGAGTCTATTTAGCCCAGCCCGCTAGGCCCGTCGGGCCACTCGGGCTCAGGCCGGGCTGGGCCCGGTCGCAATGGATGTAAGAATTAATTTTGAAAACATAAATTTTAATTTGATTAAAATATATTAAGATATAATAATATTTTAATTAAAATAACTTTTAAAAATTAGAAAAAAATAACTTTTAAAAAATTATAAAATATTATTTCAGTAATTTTTATTTTCTAATTTTTAAAAGTTATTTTTTTGGCTTAGGACAAAATTATGTCACCTAGGGCAATGTAATATTATTTGTCAAAATTCTATTGATTTACTGACGTCAGGAAGGGCGAAACCCCTTCCTAACCGTAGAAAAGCCCTAGTAACTATTCATTCTAAAAAAACATTAAAATCAAATACTCCTTCCGTCTCATAAGTTTCTCACTTTCCTTTTTTGAATGTCCCATAATAAGTTTCTCATTTCATAAAAAGCAACAACATTATTTCATATATTAATAAACAAATACCCCTTTTCACAACTCTCCGTTACTTTTTCACAACTTTCCATTATTTTATACAAAAGTCAACATGTGGTTCACCATATAATAATAAATAAATATATTTTCTTAAATAAAACAACAACAAAAAAACAAGAAATATAAAGAGGGATAGAGGGAGTATTTTTATACTAATATTCAAATTAAATACTACAATAATAATATTAGAAAGAAAAGTGACTAACAATATACATACCTCAAACTTATATCACTTATTAGTCATAAAACTATGTGATTAGTTTGCTGATATTTACATTTTTTCGAATCACATTGGTCTTTCAAACCAATACTTTCTACACACTGCCGGAAAGTTGGTAAAACAGTCACTTTTTGCCTTCTCAATAATACATTTGTCACCTGTTAAACAGAATGCACATGTGATAACAAAGAAAATTTGAGCTTGTTCAATTTATTAAGTTAAAAATACCATCAAACTTAATGTAATCTGTAAGAACTATGAGGAATTACCATGTTAAACATCTCAAAACAGAGGAAGACAAATAAATAACATTATAGAATAAAACGAATACAGCGCCTAGGTTACATATATTTTGAGTTCAACTAACAAACAATCATGAAATCATTATTAATATAAACATTAACTTGGACAAAGAATGTACCTTTCAAAGGTGAAACCTTTCTTCTCAAATCTATTAATAATCTCACCGTCTTAAATCCAAACATATATAGAACGATGAAACATTTATAATAATAATAAATTGATTGATGTCATTAGCTAGTAACTATCCTTTATTCAATTCGAATTCTTATCAAGTTAACACAAGTTAATTTGCGGTACATTTTATAGCAATAACCAAACTACATATCACTACCATCGAAATGAGTCAACTCCAAAATAAGTAGACAGATTTATTTCGTCGTAAGAAACTTTCTTTCAGTATAAGATATACAAGAGTGGTTGAAATCTATAACAACCATAAAATTAAGTCTTCAAATGAATTTAGAAATTATTGGTGCTTCAGCCTATGTCACTTACATCAGCTGTTAATATAAGACTGCCTAGAATTTTACACTAAACAGACACATATTATGCAGATAATAGACAAGCTTGCTTCGTTCTCAAACAGATTTCACTTCAGTTCTATCAGTAATTCAAACAAATTTTAAGATTTTGATGGAAATCAACACCAAACATGAGCAAAAGGCAGGAAGTGGTATGTTTTTTTAAGACTTAACACATCAAAATATCTAATATTGTGCTACCAATTAATTGTAATAAATTGTAATTGTATCTTTACATTTTGTTTTCCATTTGTTGGTTAGTTTAGTGATGATTGATGAATACCTTAGCACCTTTAGTTGTTCCTTTCTAAAATAAAATAAGATTTCATTAGCAAATTTATAAATTATTTATTGACAATTGTAATTTATATCATGTATATTTATATTATCAGGGTATTGCTCATGTGAAGTATGCACATTCACAGTAGCTCATTCAGTCAATATGCTTTGTTAGAAGTAAAATAAATAGATATATAATACTACATCCGTCCCGGAACTACTTTCATAGTAGTCCCGGGCACGTGAAACAAGGAAAAGTAAGTATGTGAGTGTAAAGTTAAATAATAAAATAAGAAAAAGTGTGTTATGTTGACTTTTGTGAGTGAAAAAGGTTTCCTTTTTAGGTGTGTGAAAGAAGAGTTGGGACGTCCAAATAAGGAAAGTGTGAAAGTAGTTTTGGGACGGAGGGAGTATGCAAAAACCCACAAACATGCAAAGTGCATCACCATCAACTATAGATTAGGAGCTAAAGTGGGAAAAAACATATGGATTATATACACTCAAGATTAAAAGTCTATAGAATACTGCCATGAAATTCATAATAAATTTACAATCTAAAAGAAAACTTAAAAATATGATAACTTACAAATGTACTCTGAAGATTGCACTAGAACTATATTTATTTATTGATACAATAATAACCAATGCAAGAAATTTTTGTACATATTTAGAATTTCTAAATTCAAACTAATTAGTAATCATACTATGCAATAGATACCGTATGTATTGATCACTTATGTTTAGTTCATGAACTATATAGATATATTTTCAAACTCATTTAAAAGTATAGAATCACTTTTTTATACAAAATTGTGTCTCACCAACTTTTTAAAAAAAAATCTACAGTTTTAGATGAGTTAAGAAACATCTAGTCTCACCATGACCTATTGAAAACTAAGCCCAATGATCAAATGACCGAGTTTTTTAATTATCAAGCTACTATTCCACAAGCAGAAAAATAAAGATTGTCGTACCTCTCGAACTCTTCGAAAATGGAGGAGTAGCAGTGTCCATCTGTTGGCTCCGATACGAGTACGAGAATTGCCGAATACCTAGAGCATTCACTATTTTTTTCACTTTTGATTCAACGGTTGTCAGGTCGTCTTCTCAGCATCCCGGCGCCAGTGATTCTGCAGATCCCCAATTCGAGAGAAAACGATGAGGTAGAAAATTGGAGATTCCTAAAACAAAGAAGACGAAGAGTGGATACTATAGAATTTTGCGGCTCTGCTTCTATAAAATGAAGGCGGTAACAAGGAACTGTTCCTATAACAAGATTAGGTTTAGGTTTCAATTTATAATTACTTTACTAAATTATATCTTCGACTTAAAATATTGAAATTAGTTTGAATTTATGGGTTTCCCACCTCGTAATTTTTTTTTAAAAAAAAATTCACTATAAGTTTTCGCCAAAAAAATATTAGGGGGCGCTTGTTTCAAATTCTTCAACGGTAATGAGGATAAAATTTTACTTTCCTTCTTTACCATTACATATGTTGAATAAGAGTTTGTCTTCATGATTGTTACTCCCTCCGTCCATGAAAATTAGTCCACGTTGTCTTAAATAGTCGTCCACAATAAATAGTCTACCTACCCAAAATGGAAAATTTTTAATTATTATTTTTATTTTTTTATATACATATACTCACTTTTACACATCACATCAAATACTTTATTAATAATTAACACTTCTTTATGCTAATACACTCACTTTTACACATCAACATCAACTTTTTCTTAATAACCGTGCACAACTAAGGTAGACTAATTATCATGGACGGAGGGAATACATCATTAGTATTGTGCTCCAATTTTGGAATAAGTTGACAAAAAAGAAAGTTGTTGATTGTAGTATAGGGGATTGATTGATGAGGATGATTATAGGATAAGATGAGGGTAATCAAATGGGGGTAACGATCACCTTATTTAGGAGAAAAATCAATATTGTATACTTTATTTGTTCTCATTATCTACTATAATTATTATATATGTATCCCCACTCCCATTACTATTGTAGAATTTTCATACCAAGCGCTCCCTTAGTGTTTTGGTTTCCCACGCCTAAAATATAATTAAGTTATGTTTAATTATTTTACGAAAAAAAATTGTGTGAGGACCAACGAAAAAAAAGGTGAAAGGACTATAATAAATATGATTTTTTTTTTTTTAAAAGTGATAGTCATTTATAACAAATTTTTAAAAAATTGGTAATAGATTTTAAGTAAACTGCAATAATTTTTTTAAGAAAATTGATAGTCATTTTTAATAAAAATATTACTCCCTCTGTCCCAAACCAATTTGCACACTTTCCATTTTGGGTTGTCCCAAATCAATTTGCACACTACTTAAAAGGGAAACATCGATTTGCGTGCACACTCACAAAATTTTCCACACATTTATCCATACACCACTAATTTATTTAAAAAATACATTTTCCTTAAATCGTGTGCCCTCCCAGGGGTACAAATATCCCTGGACGGAGGGAGTATCATTTTTTGGTAATATTTTATCACTATTAAAAGTGATAATTTTTTAACTATTAAGTGATAGTACATTTTATATTAGTTTCATGTCATGAGACGATTTGATACGATACTCATATTTTATTTATTAAATAATGTAAAATATAAGTACATATTAGTATTACTCACATAGTTCCATTATTTGGATGCTTAGTTGCACAATTTTAGAAAAATGTATTATTTGAATTAATGACATATGGATAGATATGTGTCTTTGTAATAAGTTTATAACTATCATCTATAAATATATAATAGCAACAACTCTTTCTTTTATATTTTAGGCACCAAAGTATTAAGTCCGTTGATCATTTCTTTTATATTTATGTTTGCTACTGGATCATCTAGTTCACTGCTTTTGAATGACTTTAATTGGGGACAATTACACTTAATTTACATATATATACGTTTGTTCATTATTTATCTAGACTAGATCGTTGCTTTATTATATATTTTTTTCTTTGTTGAGTAGTGTAGTTTTCTGTGGGTTGTTGGATTTAGCAGATTAGGGATTTGTGATCTTAATTTGTGGATAATTTTAGTCAGTGGCGGACCCAGTAGAGTGACATGGGGTACCGTTGTACCCTTTTTCAATTTTTTTTAGTATATATATATATATATATATATATATTATATTTGAAATATTGACCAAGTTCATAACTTCATATGTATTGTTTATTTGGTGTAGTGCCGTGAGACTTGGGTGAGTAGTTGTGTAGTTGACTAGGTAAATATTTTAGCTTTTAATATATTATATATATTTAATTTAGATTATATTATATCAATATTCATTTGAATTGATGAAAATCAAATTTGATTTTAGAATATCAACCGTCAAGTTTAACACAACTTCTCTTTTCTTATCTCTTCTCCACTCCCGACCGACGTGCTCTGCTCTCCATACAAGTCTACCTCAAGAAAAATATTTGTCTATTTCTACCTCTTTTGCTCTCATCTTTTACTTAATCTAAGGTAATTAATATTCATTTTTTTTATTAATTTCAATATATAATTTTGTGTAGTTGGATTTTGAAATTATTTTAGTGACTTTTAGTGATTAATTAGGGCTTGCGACACCCATCAAATGGATATTTGAGCAAAATACTTCATTTAAAAGGGGATGAATTTTGATTATTTATAAAAGAATTTCTGTTTCCAAAATACATGGATTCTCATTTGCATATTTGGAACAAGTCTTGATTAGAAAAAACTTAATGGAAGAAATAATATAAAATTATTTTAAAATAAAATTGGGTATAAACACATAAGTCGTTGGAACCAAATGCAACTCTAGCTTATATAGAAAGAGAAATATGAAAAGGTTTTTTCCCAGCTCAGGAAACAAATTATCTATTGATCGTACCCCCAGTTTTAAAATTTTGGGTCCGCTACTGATTTTAGATATTGACTTTTATAATATAGAACATCTTAATTACCACTGATATATATAGTTGATTGCAGGACTATGCAAACAACTGTTGGAGTTTTTGGTGGAGGAGGTTGTGATGATGATATTGATATACCTCATATAATGGCGGTTAACACTTGGGGCAGTGGTTGTTTAGAGATTTCGAGTTCAAATGTCTCAACATTTGGTACAATATTATCAATAACAATTGATTTTTCATCTCTTACTCTATAATGATATTGGTCATTGTATTTTTAGTATAATTATTGTGTATCTGATTAACGTCTCTCATAGTCAGCTCTTTTTTTTTTTTTTTGTTCTTGCAAGAAAATTACTTTCATTGAAGCATTTTGAAAATTTTGAGAAGGTTAATGATGATAAGGATACTGTGCATTTTTCATCTTTTGATGCTTAAGGAGATTCTAAACCATCTCAAGTTGATATTCATCTATAAGTGCACTGATACAGATTGATATTTTTTTGTTAGAATAATTTATCCGATGAAGTATTGTATTCATTTTTTACGCCATGTATTTTTTTTAAGGATTAGTCTTGTATGCACCAGTTACACGGTGCAACTCAAGTTCATTTTTAAAAAGTTAAACAGTTTATAACTGAAAAGTTAAACAGTTTATTACTGAAAAGTTAAACTATGAAAGATACACTTTTCAGTAATAAATTGTTTAACTTTTCAGTTATAAACTGTTTAACTTTTTAAAAATGAACTAGAGTTGCACCGTGTAACTGGTGCACATGAGACTTACTCTTTTTTTAATGATGTTTTGAATTGCATTATCGCAATTGTTATGTGTTAATATTTGTATGAACACTCCCAATTGGAACGTCCCAATAAAATAAGTACACAAATAATTTCAAAATAAATTGAATATATTTTAATAAAATAAGTAATATTATTTAAAAATAGCACAAAATGTAAATGAATTGCATGATAAAACTTGTATAAATCCTGTCATCAAACAATTTTATTTAGACAAAAATTTGTATCATGGCTGATGCACATATGGGCTGCACTGGGCTTTAAGCCCAAAATTACCCCCTATATTTTTATATATATTTACAATTAATATATTAATAAGACCAGCCCAAATTTTTTAATTTAATTACTAAGCAGCCCAATCCAAACCCCAATATATATTAGAATTAAATATGTTCAGCAGTATATGTATTACTATTAATATTAGTGGGCCCCTTAGCCCAATACCTACTATATATATGTATATTATTAGATTTTCAAAACTAATACGTAAAATTCTTCCAGCGTTGTGATCGTGAATTGCTCTTCCAGCGTCATGATTCGTGTGGTGTGCGTCTCTTTTGTTATATTTCGCAGGTATTTCAATCATTCTTTTTTTTAAATAATTATATTTAATTTTTAAAGCATAATTTATTAATGATCAAAAAACAATTTTTTGGAATTTTGGGGATTAGGGTTTTCTTAAAATTTTTCATCCACATCATTCAAGATAATTATTTTTTAAAATACATTTAAGTATTTTTTGTTTATGATATTTTTATGTTATTATTTGGCTTGTTAAAGATGAATGTGTATTTAATATATTTAATTTTTATTTTATATAAATTAATATTTTAATATCAAAATGTTTAGGTACAAATAATAGAGAATTTAGTTTTAACTCACCATTGTTTATTAATAGAAAATTAATTTATTTTATTATCGATGTGTAGAATTTTAAATGGAGAACCAACAATTTGCCAAAAAAAGAAAGTGACTTATATAGTCTTTCTTTGATGCTTTATATTGAGAGAGATTTTGCTAAGGATATAGACATAGATTCAGTTATTGATAAATTTTATGTTTTGAAATTTCGTAGGGCACAACTTATGTGAATATCGAAATATTTTGTTATATAATTTTTTTTAATGTGTGAAACGTTTATTTTTCAGTCCACCCTACTACTAATTCCTGGAGGTGAACTCGAATTTATCAATTATTACTATCATGTCACTATTAATGTTATGTATATTCACTATCACTGTTATGTATATATGCTATCACTGTTAAAAATTTAAGTATATTCTTATAACAGTGATATTATATATGAATAACAGTGATAATTATTACAATATAACAGTGATACGAGTTCATATTAACTCGAGTTCACAAGAGATTACTCTTTTATTTAAATATTAAACGCAGTTTCATTTGAGAGTGAACTTTAACCAATTTATAAAGACTTTTTTTTAATATTAAAAAAATAAAATTCAAGAAGAAACAATTTACAGTTTTTGGTTGCTCATAAAATTATTAAGTAGATTTACGCGGCAAAAAACCCGCTCACTTTCTTTTCTAATCTTTGGCTAATTTTCTACAGTTACCTATACTCTGATTGCCATGTTTTCCTTTGGAGTAGCACCATTAACGCGACGCCTCCCCGGGATTCGATAGAAGCAACAAGAAGATGGAACCTTTGGTACGCCTCCTATCATTTCATCATTGTCCTATCATTTAAATGGTAAGCCTCCTGTCATTTCATCATTGTCCTATCATTATTTACGTGAAACAACAGAATTCTTCTATGGTCAATTTAAATTTATAATTTTCCTTTACACCATTTTATTTGGAAGAACAACATCTTGTAATAATGAATGATTACAAACAAAATATAATCATCATATATTGGCGAAGAGAGTGGTGTTGGGATAAACACACAAATAATCAAGCAACAAAGTATTTGTCTACGCAGCGGAATGATTCTCTCTCTTGTGTGAATCTAATAGAAAACAATACTAAGAATATAATGCACGATAAAATAAGCAATCACCGAGCACAACACAAACGATTTTAATGTGAAAAACCTCCTCAACGTGACTACTTGAAGAGTAAAAACCACGGGACCGAAGTCCACCCAAAAACTTTACCATGAGCAAAAATCCAAGGTTATAATCTGCCCACAACAAATATTCAACTACAAGTGTATCAAGACAATCAATACTTGATAACAACAATGAGATTAGAAGGATCTCACCCAACAACACCAATTGAAAATTACTGTTCACAACTCTCGGATCCTCCAAAACTGATCTCCACCTTCCAGAATCAACCCCTATGTGTCCTGAACGTGCTGTCCAAATTACAGCTCGATCCAACGGTTGGTTTGTGAGAAACAACCTTTTTTTCTCAGCTGCACAGAAGTGAATTCGCCCAAAAACAGACCTTCTATTTGCGGCCTATTCCCGTCAATATAGATCTTCAAATACGATCTCCATCGTTCAAAATGTAGTTCCACAAGTTCTGAACGTGCTTACAAAATTTCAGCTCAATCCAACGATTGAAACTCCGGATATTGCTTCTGCAAGATTTCTGCCCTTGCGAATTTTCTAAAAAACGTGAATTGTAATTTTTCTACACTTTTTCTTATCTTCCCTCAATGTCTTCTAGTGCAAAATAACACCAAATATTGAGGCTATCAAGCTCCTCCACGTATTTGGAAACTCAACCCAACAAGTAGAGATGTTAAACGGGTTGGCTCTAACCCTACAGGGTTGCGGGCCTAAACGGTCTCTGGCCTTAGCGGTTCATCCTTAACGGGCCACTAATACTCGGGACCTAACCCTAACCCTAGCGGTCTGCGGGCTAAACGGACCACTAATGGGCTCGGGGTAAAAAAAAAAATTAAAATTTAATATAAAATACAACTAATAATTTAATAACTAAAGTTCACAGATCCATAAGTTCATACATCCATAAAGTTCACACATCCATAAGTTCACACATTAATAACATAATCCAAAAAATTTCACACATCCATAAAATTCATACATTAACAATTAAAATTTAATAAACATCTTAAAACTCTTCAATCTTCGGTATTAGATCCTTCCTTGGACAATGATAAAACCCTACTTGATCGAAGAAAAGAAGTTGAATTAATTGAGTTAGATATTTACTTATTTTCTATTTTAATCTGTAGTTAATAATGATTAATAATTAATAAAATTTTAATTAACTAATTACAATACAACTTACAAGTTTACATAACATAAGTGAGAGGAATCAGAATCAGGCCACAGGCCACACAGACACGGCCCATAGATTTAATGAATTTATATTATATATTAATTATTTAATTTAATAAAAAAAACCGGGTTACCCGGTCCGGGCCAAAAAGACCCGATTTTATACGGGCCGCCATATGCTCGGACCTAACCCTATAAAAAACAGGGTTAAACGGGCCGGCCCGCCAGCCCTCTACCCGTTTAACATCTCAAGTGGTGCCATTACGTGTTTCAAATAATTGAACGGCGTATACATTGTCATGATATTTTTATGACGTCAAACATTGTTACTTATTATTATTAATTACTGTTACAAAATTATTACCAGTTATTTATTACGATATGTGGCTATTTATCAAGAATAGTGACGAAGAGTATCATCATCACGAAATTAATTTTTTTACAACAATAAATATTATCACCCAGCGAAAGGATTTTGTTAGTAACTTTTCAAATGATTAATTAAAAAAAAGCATAATTGTAAAAATACATTTTTGTGATGTTGAATATTATCATTAATTATTTATTAAAATCAACATAAATTATTAGCGTGATGAACTAATTTTGTCACTAATTATATTGATTAATTCATGACAAAAAATAAAATCTTCATGAAATATATTTTTATGGAGTAAGTCTCCTGTGCACCAGTTACACGGTGCAACTCTAGTTCATTTTTAAAAAGTCAAACAGTTTATTACTGAAACGTGTATTTTTTATAGTTTAACTTTTCAGTAAAAAACCATTTAACTTTTCAGTTATAAACAGTTTAATTTTTTAAAAATGAACTTGAGTTGCACCGTGTAACTGATGTATATAAGACTAATTCATTTTTATGATATTGAATATTATCACAAATTATTATTAAAATCTTCACTAATTGTAAATGTGACAAAAGAATTATGTCACTCATTACTTTAAATAATTAATGACGAAAAAAACTAAAAATTTATATTTTAGGACATGAAATATCGTCATAAGTTAGAGTACGGCTGTTGTGCACAAGGGTGCATACTATGCACCCTTATATGGGCTTAAAATTCGGACCCAGCCCAAACCCAACTTAAATTCGCGGATCCTACATAAAAACGGGTCGGATATATATTTTAACCTAAATCAGCGAGTTACCAAAAAATTGAAGAACACCGCTGTAATCAAACACGATTGAAAGCAATTTTAATTCATAAAAACAGAAATCAAACACGATTCAATGGCCGATCCTGAAGAAAACTTCGAATCATCAGGTAATTTAAACAATTTCTTCTTCAGATTTCTTCAAAAATATTTATCATAACAATTTTTAACAAACAATCGTTTCTTCACAGATAATATTCTCTATAGAATTCAATTTGAGGGTGAAGAAGATGAAGACGAAGAAGAAAAAACAGAAGAAAAAGAAGAAGAACAGGAAAAAATCATGATTCTATTATAATAGTTGAAGAACCAGAGCCAACAAATATAGAAGGTATAATTAACGTATAATTGAGGTATAGTAATCAATATTTCAGTTGTTATTTAATATGCTATGGGTATTTATTACATATTGCTTGAGTATTACTAAAGAATTTTTCGGGTATTTATTATCTATTCTTCGGGTATTAATTATCTATTGTTTGGGTATCACTAAAGAATTCTTCAGGTACTTATTATCTATTTATAACGTATTACTAAAGAATTCTTCGGGTATTTATTATCTATTCTTCGGGTATTAATTATCTATTGTTTGGGTATTACTAAACAATTCTTTGGGTACCTATTATCTATCCTCCAGGTATTACTAAAGAATTCTTTGGGTATTTATTACCTATTCTTCGGGTATTACTAAAGAATTCTTTAGGTATTACTAAAGACATCTTTGGGTATTTACATAATATTATTCTTGTATTGCTTAATTATCTTTGGTTTATTCAATTTTGCTTATTAAAACATTCATGCTTTGGAATATTATACTACTTCATTCTATTTTTTACACTGACTCACATATCTTATTTCAAGAATCACAATCTACAGCTCATTGTCCTGATATAAGAGGTTCTTTAATTGGTGTTGAGAAAGATACAGTTGATCAGATGTATAAATTATACTGCTTACATGCACGTTCTTTGGGATTCAGTGTTAGAAAATCAACAAACAGATTTTCTACAGGAGAAACACGTCTATTGTTGGGGAAAATATTTGTATGTTCTTATTCTGGATTAAGAAAAAGTGATAGTGGTTCAAGCACTGGAACATCAGATAAAAAAAAGGAATATTGGAATTACAAGAACAGAATGCAAAGCTAGGATGTCAATCAAAAGAACTAATGAAGGAAAATTTGAAGTCGTGCAGCATGAAATGGAACACAACCATGTGTTAACAAGACCAGAGTGGGGTCATTTACATCGTTCAGAAAGATAAATTACAGCAGAAAAAAGCAAACTTATTGAAGATATGGTGTCATCAAGTATGAGAACAATCGATTCTTATCGATACATGGCACATGAGGTTGGAGGGGAAGAAAATTTGAGACACACAATGAAGGACCATTACAATTTGGTGAACAGATTAAAAATCCAAGAAGTTAAAGGTGGAGATGCCAGTAATCTTATTGAGATCATGGAAAAACAAGAATCTGAAGAAAAGAGTTTTTTCTACAAGATTAGATTAAATGAAGATGGGAGGCTTTCAAGTATATTTTGGAGGGACTCACTAATGATGGAAGATTATGAAATATATGGAGACGTAATGGTTTTTGACACGACATACAGAACAAACAAGTACAATTTGATTTGTGCTCCATTTGTAGGAATAAACAATCACTGGAAAAATGTTATGTTTGGCTGTGCATTTATATCGAATGAGAAGACAGAAACTTTCGAGTGGCTTTTCCAAATGTTCAAGAAATCAATGAGATACAAAAGCCCAAAGACAATATTCACAGATCAAGATTTGGCAATAGCAACTGCACTGGAAAAGGTACATAAATTATACACTATAAAATGCTATGATATTTATAACTTCTGCTTAGAGTATTTTTATTTATTCTTAAGGTATTATAATATTGTTTTTGGGGTATAAAAATATTATGATTTCGATATGAATAATGTATTCTAAGTTTAATACTGAACTGACCTTGAGGTATTATGAAATAAACCTACGGGTATCATTTATTTGCTCTTTGGGTATATTTTTAAAAATATATTTCTATTACAAGAATTTCCAGACACAAGACACAGATTGTGTCTTTGGCATCTCCAACAAAATGCAATTGCAAGATTTGGAGAACTAAAGAGAGATGGTCCTTTAAAAAGTGCATTTAACCATTGTTTAACAAGTTGTGATGATGAGAAGGAGTTTGAAATCAGTTGGGAAAATATGATATCAACTTACAACCTGCAAAACAATGCTTGGTTTAAAAGACTGTATAGTCTTAAAGATAAATGGTGTACAACACTAAGCAAGAACATATTTTCTGCTGGAATAAGATCATCCCAAAGAAGTGAAAGTACTAATCACCCAATTGGATTTAAAGCCCACAAACATACAAATTTGACAGAATTCTACAAGATTTTCAATGAGACATTAACTCAGTGGAGGAGGACAGAGAAAAAAGATGAATTTAATTGTTCAAGAATGACACCAGAATCTCCTTTTGGAATGAAAGGGATTATAAAGCATGCTGCAGAGGTATACACTCACACAATTTTTAAACACTTTGAAAAAGAGTTCTCAAAATCTCTGTTTGTTTCTTCTACTGTTGCTGAATTCTATGAAACCACCTTGGTTTATAACGTAATGAATGATGAAGGAAATAGAAGTAACAGAGTGGTATACGACACAGCTATGAACCTTTTCAGCTGTGATTGTAAGAAGTTTGAAGAATATGAAATATTGTGCTATCACTGCTTGAGAGTAATGAGTATACACTCTATACAAAAAATACCTGATAATTACATATTAAAGAGGTGGTCCAAACTTGCAAAGGAACAAGTGTGGAACAAGATTGTTGCAGAAGCAACAAATGATAACAGATATCAATTCTCCTTTGGGTATTCTTTAATTATTCTTTGGGTATTTTTTAATTATTCTTTGGGTATTACTTTAGGTATTATATTATGTTCTTTGGGTATTCTTCGATTATTCTATGGGTATTACTGATATCTTTATGGGGTATTAAATACAAATATTGGGTTATTAACAAATTCTAACTATATTACTCTATCAAATAGGGAAAAATGTTCTAGCAATATACCTTGGAGGCATGATATCATAAGGAAGTACTACAATGTAGTATTGATGAGTGAAGAAATTGAAGAAATGAGAGAACTCATAGAAGATGGATATGAAAAAATATGTACAGTTCTTAATGCAAGGAATTCAAAGTAACATCAAGACATTGAGACTCATTCTGAAACATCGATCGAAGTTCTTGATCCCGAACGTTCAGTAACAAAAGGAAGAAGTAAAAGGATTAAGAGTGGTATCCATACTAGAAAGAAGAACAAGTCAACAACTTCACAGTCATCGCATATGAGAGAATATGGATCAATTACACCTAATCCTCATATAATTTGAAAGAGGATTATATTTATGTTTTGATTAATAAATTAATGTTACATTTGTTAATATAAATGTTTATTACAATAGCAAGTGATTTATCAAATTTATTGTATCTGATGTGTATTATATATTTTTTAAATTCATTAATACTCAAGAAGTGAAAAGTAGAACTCGAAGATCAAATAATTGATACCCCAATAACAATATATGAATACCCCAATAATAAGTAATACTAAAAAAAAAAAAATTATTCAAAAATTTCGCTCAGATAAAAAAAATATTTAAAAGTAAAATAAAATTTACTATATAAGGTAAAAAACCGTAGAAAGACGGCAGTACGTTCCTAAATTCGATCGACGGAAAATTCGACCGACGAAGCATCAACAAATCGTCCAAAACGGTAACAAATCTTCATAATCTTCAACGAATCATTCATAAGAAATGCTAATAGTTCTTCATTCTTCATTTCTCTCTCTCTGTCTTCCTTCTCTCCCTCTCCCCCCCTCTCTCTCTCTCTCTCCCTCTCCCTCTCACTCTTCATGTACTGAGCATTAAATTTACAAAAATACTCTATTTCATCATCTGAAAGAATTTTCATATGATAATATTGAAAATTTTTCGTGTATAAAAAAAATTGTAACTTCAAACATAATTATAATCTTAATTTATATGTTTTTTTGGGTATTAAAAAGTTATCCTTCAGGTATTATTGATTTTTTATTAAATTGTTCTTGACATATACTGTTAGGGTTTTCTTTACTTGTTCTCTGGGTATAATTCTATTATTCATAGGGTATTGTTAGTATCTTGTTAGGTTATTAGCATGTAAAATATATAATAATAATTAAAAATTTATATATTTATTTATTTGTTCTTGACATATACTTAATTTACTAGGGTATTTTTTACTTGTTCTCTGGGTATAATTCTATTATTCATGAGGTATTATTAGCATCTTGTTATGGTATTAGCATCTAAAATATATAATATTAATTAACAATTTATATATTTATTTGTTTAATTTAAACAGATGATTCTTTACTATTAAATTGAGTTATTAAATTAATTTATTATTAAATTGTTCATTACATATACCATATATGTTAGGGTATTCTTTACTTGTTCTCTGGGTATAATTCTATTGTTCATGGGGTATTATTAATATCTTGTTAGGGTATTAGCATCTAAAATATATAATATTAACTAACAATTTATATATTTATTTGTTTACTTTAAATATATGAGTTCTTTCTTCAAACCCCTCATTGGCAACAGCCTCTTCATTCCTAAACTGGTGAGTTTTGTTTATACATATATATATATATATAAATTAATAAAATGTTTAATCATAATTATTCATTTATGTGCAGAGATTACCTACTCGGTTTATTGATGAAAATGCAAATTTATTTGCACAAACATCAACTGAAATGACACTGACAGCAAACTACCATCATGGCAAGAATTGGAAAGTTAAAATAGAGAAAATTGATGAATACCATTACTTCAATGAGGGATGGATGACATTTGTTGAAGAAGCTGATATAGAATTGCTTGATGTGCTCACTTTCACACTTATTGATGAGCATTCAATCCATGTTGATATCTTTTCAAAAAGTGGTTGCTGCAAGAACTGCTCAAACTATGGTTTGTAATTTTAATAAACTTACATTCATTTAAATTGCAAAAATATATTTACAGTTTTTTAAATTTCCATATGTATTAAACAGATTCTGATGATGATGAAGTTCAAGTTGGACAGAATAATTTGAGTTTCGAAAAGGAGGTCAAGGACTACCATTTCACTGCAAATAAAATGGTAATTTATATAGATTTTTACTTTCATTTATCACAAAAAGGAGACACACAATATATATTTTTTATTTCATTTAAATAATATATTATTTTATAGGATGTCCCCATAAATTTCATAATTGCTGCTGGACTGCTGAACAAAAGAGAAATCATATTGAAGGATGAGGAAGCAAGAGCATGGAAAGTTCAAATGAGAACCAGAGGTGGTGGTGTGCATTCATTTTGCAGTGGCTGGAAAAAATTTCTTTTTGCAAACAATGCTACAATAGGTAGCGTTGTTAAGTATGAGTTCGTGTGTGATGAAGTCATACATGCAGTTGTGAAAAAAATTTAACAAATACTGTGTTTTGTTTGTATGCCTCATAAGAGGTTAATCTACTTTTTTTTTATTACAAAACAATTACAATGTTTGGTTTGTATACCTCATAAGAGGTTTATTTTGAATGGTTTAATATTAATGTGCCTATGAATGGTTATTTTGAATGTTAGAATAATATATTTACTATTAAAAAAATACAAATATATTTTATAATTTCAATACCCAAAGAACAAATAATAATACCCAAAGATAAAAAATCAATACTTAAATAACAGTCAATCAATACCCCAAAAAATATAAAAAATAATACATACTAGTTTTATAATAATTAAAATAAAATAAACAAATACCCAAAAACCATGCCAAATATACCCAAAGAACAGATAATCAATACCCGAAGACATAAAACAGATACCCAAAAATCAGATAATCAATACCCGAAGAGATAAAAACAATACCAAAAGAAATAAAAACAGATACCAAAATATCAAATGATCAATACCCAAAGATCAGATAACAAATACCCAAAGATAATATAATAAATACCCAATGACAAGATTAAATATACCCAAAGACCAGTTTACTAATACCCATAGAACAATTACAATGTTTGGTTTGTATACCTCATAAGAGGTTTATTTTG
>JAPKLY010000015.1:1825972-1905929 GCA_026898435.1 Prunella vulgaris | reverse complement strand
CAAAGATAAAAAATCAATACTTAAATAACAGTCAATCAATACCCCAAGAAATATAAAAAACAATACATACTAGTTTTATAATAATTAAAATAAAATAAACAAATACTCAAAAACCATGCCAAATATACCCAAAGAACAGATAATCAATACCCGAAAACATAAAAACAGATACCCAAAGATCAGAACAACAATACCCAAATATCAAATAATCAATACCCAAAGATCAGATAACAAATACCCAAAGATAATATAACAAATACCCAATGACAAGATTAAATATACCCAAAGACCAGTTTACTAATACCCATAGAACAAGTCACAAATACCTAAAGATCAAGTCACATATACCCAAATAACAGATTACAAATATAACTAAACTAAGTACCAATACCCATAAATTTGTTCTAATATAATTACACTTACCCAAAAACAACAAAGTCATTGTTTAACTACATAAAACCATTATTCACATATATCATTTTCTTTCACAAAGCCCCATATTCAACCTCAAACAATTGTTCATATACCTGAAACTACAGGCTGTTCACAAATTTACAAAACAATCTCAAACCAACATTTTTCAGTTCAGTTTCTTCCTCTTCCCCCTTCCCAAATTACTATCAATTTGTTTTAAATTTTCCGCAGCACGCTTTTTCTTTAACTCATTAGCTTTTTGCTGTTTCAGCTTCATCTCATTGTCCAAATCCTTAATCAACTTTGGTTTAGATTTATAAAAATCATAAACCTTCTTTATGAGATCACCCCTAGACTGATTTAAGTTCGAAAGCAAGATCACAGAACAGATTTCAGCGCGCATCACTAAACGAATTTCAGCCTAAAAAGAAAAAAAATAAATAAAATAAGTTAATAACAAACAAAATAACAAACAATAAAGAATAAAAAAATTAATTAAAAATAAAAAAAATACCTTTGTCAAATCTGGAGTTGTGTAGGCAGTACCATTGAAATGCTTCATATGATGCATCATGTAAACACCACAATCCTTATCTGGCTTACCAGTCTGCCACTTCAATGACACACTCTCATAAACAAAATCTCCAACATCATCAGCTCTAGGATGTTTCTTTGATTTCAAAAATCGTCTCATCAAAATACACTAAAACATAAAACAACAAAAATTAAATTAACATATAATAAAAATAATCAAACAAAAAAATTTAAAATGTTAGAGATATATACCAATAAATGAGCAAATCTAGTGTAATCATTAATCTTCTCCTCATGCCGCACGCATGTTATCCAACAAGTGTACTTTGCGGTCAACAAAATTAATTGCAACAACAACATAATGATTGTGGATACCAACAGGAATAAAAATCTGTAAAAAAAAAATTATTAAATATTAATATAAAAAAATACAAAAAATAAATAAATAAATACTAACCATATCAGCAGTCATAAACGAACCCTCATACACAAACAGCCATTCATTCCAAGCTGAGTAAACATCATTTTCAACACTTTTTGCAGATTTTTCATTCACTACAACTTCTACAACAAAATATTGTTCCACAAAATAAAATAAAATATAAATTCATATATAATAAACAGTAAAAAAATAAACACAAATAACAATTTAATAAAGAACAATTACTAATACACAACATCAATTCATTGACACCCAATGATAACCTAAATAACAACTGAAAAATACCCAAAGAAGAAAATAAAATACCCAAAGAACAATTAGTAATACCCAACAACAATTCATTGACACATAAACAACAAATGAGAAATACCCAAAGAACAAAGTAAAATACCCAAAGAACAAATAAGAAATACCCAAAGAACAATTAGTAATACCTAACAACAATTCATAGACACAAAAGATAACCTAGAGAACAGTTGAGAAATACCCAAAGAACAAATGAGAAATACCCAAAGAACAAAATAAAATACCCAAAGAACAAATAACAAATACCCAAACAACAAATATTAATACCCATCAACAATACATTAACACCCAAAAAGACAACACATTATACCCATAATAAATTAAAGTATACAACAATAATAGCTAAAAAACAACTCATTATGCAAAATAATAATAACACAAAAACAAATTAAGATGAGTCTTACGCTGTGATTAAGATTAAAACAGAATCTGCTCCTCCTTGAATCATAAATAACCTCAGCATTAACCTCCAAGCACCATGCAGTAATAATGGTGCTGTCAATTTCTTCATTGGGTAACAAACTCATTATCCCATCTTTAGTCACAAATATTGAATCTTTGTACAAATAATAGTTATCCCTGCAAAAAAAAAAAAGTTAAAAAAAAAACATTACATACAAATAATAAAAACTAAAAATAAAAAATTGAAATAATACTTACACTGCAACAGATCCCTCTCCATCATAAAAACAGAAATCGACAACCTCCAAGTGAGTTTGGAACATTATTTTATAAAGCCTCTTATTTGCTCTCACCAATTTGGATACATATCCAATATCATCACGTATCAACCAAAACAAACTCCTACCATCATCACCTATATTTTCTCTATTCATACTAACAGATTTTATTGCTTCTTCAATTTCACCATCAAGACCACCCAACCTACTCTTCAACATCACTGCACCTTGCGGAGTCTTCTCAACCTGTGCACTCTTTACTGCAGCAACTTTATCAAACTTCTTCATAACTTTCCGAACCTCAGGATATGTACCAGAAACTTTATCTTTTCGAGCACCTTCTTCCATTTCTTTACCAGCTTGACCATCATCAGAAACTTTATCTTTTCCAACAACCTTCTCAGGAATCTCAAGATCACACACTTCAACAGCCTTGGCATGAACGATCTTCTCAGAATCAAACACCTGAACACCCTTATCATGAACAACCTCCTCAGAATCAGACACTTGAACACCCTTGTCATAAAAAACCTTCTCAAAATCAGACACCTGAACACCCTTATCATGAAAAACCTTCTCAAACTCAGACACCTTAACACCCTTATCAACCTTAGAAACAATTTTTCCCTTATAATTCTTCAAATTAACAAGGTCTCCAACAATGTCTCCATAATAAGCCTCATCAAACCAATCTTCAGAACTACTAAGATTAGTTTAAAAAACAACAGGATCTGGAGTAAGCAATTCAAAACTCGGAGCTGAATCAGCAAATTGTTTCATCAATGTCACATACATCACAAGCTTATCAACATAACGATGAAGCTTAGGATTCATAAAAAATTTCTGAGTGTCAGACACATCAGATTCAGCAGTGGACTCTAACTGAGAACTGTTTAAATTTGCATTCTGGATACAGTCCATAAGCTTCTGAACCTTCACATTAAAGTTTTCACAAAATTCTCTTGCTTCACCTTTAATTGACAATAACAATTCTTTTATCTCCTGCAAGATAAAATGTAAATAATAAAAAAACCCAATTCTAATTAATAATTAACTAATAAACAAAAATCAATAGAATAATAAAATATAAAAATTATTAATACCCAAAGATAAAAAATAAATACCCCAAGATAAACATATTAATACACATACAGTAAAAAAAATACCCAAAGACTACTAAAATAAATACCTGAAACTGATCATCATCTTCTTTTTCCTCCTCATCCTTTGAATCACACCTTGACTCCGTTGGTGTTTTATTCAGCATTCCATTACTAGAGAGTGGATACAAATCCTCAACTAACTCACCTGAACCAAATTTTCCAGCACTAACCTCTTCAGCAACCCTTTTCCTCAACTTCTTATCAGTCCAATGCTTGATCAATGGAATAGAATGAGGTTCACAAACACCTCTCAACTTCAACAGGTGAAAATATATTATTTGTAAAAGAATGACACAACCACTGATATTTTTCACAGAACCCCTTTTGTACAAAGTAATAGACTCACACAACCTCCTCAACACAAGTTCACACCAATCAAACTCAAGAATACAGTCTGGATTGCTTTATAAAAGACAGGATTAACACTTCTATTTGCAGAAGGACACAGAAAAGAACACATACTATACAAAACAAATAACCGCTTAAAATCATCACCACCATTACGACATTTATCCTTAATAATGGAAGGAAGTTTCCCTATCGGACTCTTTGCAGCAAACCCATACTTCTGAGCAAATGTATTAAAAGCAGAGCAATCATCAGACCTACGATAAAGAGGGACCTCTCTCCCTTCGTTCCTTGGAATCTTAAAAACATCATAAACATCATCAGCAGTAATTGTAAACTGCCGAAAATAATCAACCACTAACATACGACTGCTACCATTGAAATTATCAACAAGCCAATCAATCATGCCACTGTTTACAAGCCTAGTAAGCTTTAAATCCAGCAAACCTTCAAAACCAATACACTCCAAAGACGCCCTTTGTTCATCATTCAAACTTTTAACCAATTCACATAATCCATGTGGACGACACTGAGATATAATTTTACTGCAAGACAAATAATATATAATACATTAAGTAATATTCAAAAGAAAAGATAATGAAAACCAATTAATAAATACATCAACAACAACAACAAATACCTAAAGACAAACAAAATGATACCTAAAGAAGAATAACAAAATACCCAAAGAAGTAAAAAATAATACCCACGGTTAAAGTCAAAAAATACAAAAATAACAACCAAAAAATAACAAATATATATAAAAAAAATCACAGAAAATACACAAAATCAAATAACAAATAACAAAACAATTCAATTAACAAAATAACTACAACAAAATGACATATTACATACTAAAAAAGCAAATAAATAATAATACCCGAACATAAAATAAGTGATACCCAAAGAATAAAAAATACATACCCATAGCAGAAAAAGTAATACCCAAAGACTAAAAAAAAAATACCCAAAGAATAACAAATACATACCCATAGAAGAAAAGTTAATACCCAAAGACTAAAAACAAATACCCAAAGAATAACAAAGTAATACCCAAATAAAGAAAAAAATACCTAGAAATCTCTTCTCCAGAAACAGAATGCACCTCCGATGAAACAACCTTAGCAGATTTCCCTTTGCTTGAAATTTCCTTTCCAGATTTCGCTTTATTTACAAGTGATTTGATAGATTTCTTCTTCTCCTTAAAAAAACAATAAGTCTATCATCTTCTTCCTTCGGTGCATGTTCAACACGATCACCAACGAAAGGAACTATCTCATCACACTTATTCACAGGAGAATCTCGATATTTTTTCCTCTGATACACAACATCTTTCTTGTGCTTAGGTCCACTACCTTTAAGAACAGTATATTTCTTCTTCTTCACCATTATAACAGAAACAAACCCTAACAACATTACAAACAGAGCAAGATCATTACAAACGATACTAAAAAAAAAATTATTAAAATGAAGTACAATGATACTCGTAAAAAATAACTTACAACGTATATTGTAGACGGAATCCGAACCAAAGGCACCGCGAACAAGAAGAAGAACAAAGAAGAAAAACTTGGAAACGAGAACACGAAACTGACGTAGTTTGAAAAATGATGGAACACAAAACAATGATACACGGAAGGAAAGAGCGGTTAATAGCCGGTTTAATTAAAACCCGAATAGAGGTCCGCGCGTTTTCAAAATGGATAACAAGTCGGATCCAATTTTTTTTTTTAATTGGACCCAAATACAAAGGGCCGAAAATTCAACCCATAAAAGAAGGGTGCATAGTATGCACCTTTGTGCATATAAGAATTTGTGCATAAGTTATTATTAAAATTGTTGCTAATTATTATTATGACGAAATAATATTGTTGCTTTTTATTTTGAATAATTTATGATAAAAAATGATATTGTCATGAAAAAATATATTTTTATGACGATAAATTTTATATCAAATTTTTATTTAAATGGTCGCCTATTATTAATATGACGAATTAATATATATCGTCATAAAATTAATAAATTAGTGAGGAAAAAAATTATTAATGGTGACAACATAATATTTTGGATGATTTACATTTAAGTTCAAGAAAATTATTATATTTATAAATAGATTTAAAATATTTGCACAGAAGTATATTATTTTTTTATACAAAAGTACAATTTTTTCAATAAAAAATTAATTTATTTAATAAATATAGTGACTTTTTTAATAAGTTAGCCTAATATTTTGTCACAAATTCTTGTATGTTAACAAATGTGTGATTTCTTCATTCTTGTGGTGAGATCACCGGTCGATATTTCGTAAAACCTCTATTTTACTGACTTTATCTCAAAATATCTTCAAAGAAATAAATTTGCCATACGAATTTCAATTTGAATGTCTAAACCAGGAAAACCCCTAAACCCTAGTCAGCAATGAAGATCGTCTGAAGAGTATTCGACTTCTTTTTATTTTGTTAATCAAATTCTTGCACGAAATCAATGCAGACAATCAGGAGAGCGATTGTGATCGGAAACGGCATCGCTGGTGCCGAGAATCAGTGCATTGGCTTGGTCCGAGCTCTGGGTCTCTCCGACAAATACACATTATATGTAAACAATTCTCTTTTCGAATTAACTAAGTCCAATTTAAAAATTTCTCGAATTGATGGATGTAAATTATGCTGATCATTCGCACGAGTATCTTTCGGTAGTTGAAATCTGTTATGGATCATTTCATTATTTATTTAGGGATTTATTTGATTGGAATTGCTACTCTTTTGCTGTTTTGCTCGTAATTCGTTGTGATATCTGCTCTCTCTCTCTTTTTTTTTTTTTTTTGCAGCGTGTAAGTCGCCCGAGAGGGGGAATTAATGAGAAACTTCATTGGTTGCCGATTTCTGTCCATAAACAGTTGGATCGTGTCATTAAATGGAATCGTGAAAATCCATTCCAAGCAAAGAAATTGATGCCTTTTCCGGCTGAGAGGAGAGGTAATATGAGCTCTTCATCCTGGAAAAAGATCCATAAATTTTCTCCAAATCAAAGTCTCTCAAGTTTCTCCCATTTTTGTTGTCCAAAATGGTATCAACTCAGATGTTTTAGAGGCAGATGCAAGGCACATTGCAAAAGTTGCTCATGACACATTTGACAGGTGCGTATTATTTTGGGATTTCTTTTTAATTGAAATCCTTGAATTAGGTTAGATAGGCATTATAATATCTCAAAAGTGTTGAGGATGAGATAAATGACAACATTGGAGTGCTTTTAGGATCACCGTGAACATTGATTTGTTGTTTGAGTATCTTACTTCAGACCAGTCACATTATCAAGCATTATCTAATTGGTTTTCTTCTTTGAGTTAGTTGACTTAGCACATCTCCATACACCACTGGCGCTTGTGAGTGTTAATTCTGGTGAATGGTGATTCTCATTTGAAATATAGATGCTATATATTAAGCAAAGTACCTACTTGTATAAAATATGCCTGCATCCTATGCTCAAACCCCCTTTTATGCTTGGACGTCATGATCAGAACTTGATTTACACCTTTCATGGTTCAGTGGATACAGTTTAATATCATTATAGGTTGTAATTTCAAATCATGTGACAGATATATTTTCGACAGACTCGATGTGTTTCTCTCTGTTCTCAGGTTTACTTTGAAAATCTTTTAGGGATGGCCCCATCTTGGTTGTTGCATCAGGTCGTGATACCATTTCTGTTGCAACTTCCGTTAAGCAGTTGGTTCCAGAAAATGTATTTCTCGTCCAGGTATGGATTGAGAGGGTTATATAAAATTGGTGTATAATGAGGTGGTAATTTTTAGTATGGTTTAGGCATTTAGCTTATATGCTATAGGGAACTCCAAAAAGAATTATACTTTATAAGTTTATATTCTGGTTATAATAATTCATACCTGGTATCTGAAATTAAAAAAGTGGGTCTACTATATCTAAATGAACTTTTACTCACTCTATTTTCTTATATAGTGAGAAGAGTATATATTCACAAATAAAAGTAATACCTGTACTGATTGCCTAGGATATATATATATATATATATATATATATATATAATACCATTGTACACAGATATATTTATTCCTATCATGATTGACCTCTTTCGTATTTTGATTTTAGCAGTTCCAAAGAATCCTTTATATTTCCATTTAACATAAGTTTTAGGTTTTGCTAATGATTTGACTTTTGGGGTCTCATTCCTTTTTTACCATCTCTTCTCTTTCACCGAACACACACACATATGGTTCTTGTAGTCCAGAAATTTAGGAAGGAAGGGGATAGAAAATGAGCATCACATTTTGGAAGGGAATCACTGAAGCATACATGAACATCTTCCCTTCAGACTCTTATATATTCACTGCTTGCTCTCAGATACAACATCCGCGGTCTCGTCTACACAGATTTGACCTAGTGGTAACACCTGTTCATGATTATTACCCCTTAATGCCTGAGGCTCAGCAACAAATTCCGTTTATTCTGAGAAGGTGGGTAACACCTCGAAAGCCTCCTGATAAACATGTGGTATGTTATTTCTTGATTGATTAATGGATTTATATGCTACATGAACTCCTTGTTTGAAAATACATCTGGTTGCCATCTTGATTTGGCATTGATTATTAGCTTTACTGAGCTGAATTTTACACTCCAGGTCCTTACAGTTGGAGCTCTTCACCAGGCTGATTCTGCTGCTTTAAGAAGTGCAGCTTCTGCGTGGCACGATGAGATGGCACTCTTGCCTAAACCCTTACTAGTCGTGTCCATTGGAGGTCCTACACGTAGGTTTTTTCATTTAACTATTCTGTCTATCACATTCAGTGTTGAAGTTCTAACTTCTGGAGATAGCAGGAAAAAGAAATCTCACTGTAGAAGGTCTGTCTTTTTGGGATTTGGCTAAAAATCAGGGATTAATTTTCTTTTGAGTGGTCAAAATGTAACCTTTAGATGTCACCTCAAGCTTAAGCTGAAAGTCTTTTTTTTTTGATCCTAGGTCATGCATAAAAATTATTGATACTGAACTCTAGCTAGCTAACTTAAGCTGCATGTCTATTATGTATTGGAATACAACAAAAATCGAAAGGATTTGGGAGATGTTATAGTTTTTAGTGTTCATCATGAGTCTCCAATCTTTTCGATCTGATTTTTGCATTTACACCTCATCAGTTATGATATCACTGAGATTAAGAGGTTTTAACTGACTCGAGAATAGGCATGCTTTATGTTTGGTTCTGTCTAAGCTTATCACTATATATATCTTTTCACATCTTGCAGTTCATCATTTATCTCCATACACCCTGTCATCTAAATTTTGAATAACACCTGCCTTTTTTACTCTCCCCTCTGTAGGACATTGCAGATATGGCACTGATCTTGCAATGGAGCTGGTGGCAGCGTTGAAGAGTGTTCTTCCAAGTTGTGGGAGTGTCAGAATATCATTTTCTCGTCGAACACCCAAGACTGTGTGTACATTATTCAGTGTTTTTTACAATTATTTATTAAGGTTAATTTTTATTCATGTTTGTAAAAAATAGGTGTGTGACGTTGTTTTGACGGAACTCTTAAACCATAATAAAGTCTACATTTGGAATGGTGAAGGTAATTCATTGATTCTGTTACTCTTATATCATCACGTATAGAAGTAATATGAATGTTCCTGTCAAATTGCAACACATTTTATCATAGTGAGTATGGTATGTTTCTCCTTAAAATTGATCGAAAGAGACAGGACACTCAATAAGATTGCTTTGATAAAAGAGTGGTGATTAAATTGATGGTAGTTTGGGTGGGGCTGACAAGTGTTCTTCTCTTTCCATTGTTTTTGTTTCTTCCATTCCCTACCGTGCTCCCTTTGCACGACGCTGGTTTTTATTTTTTTCTTCTGTATTTTATCTTCATTTTTTTCCACATCTTTTCTTCCCTGTTTTCTTTTAAAAAAAAATATGTATTTCACTATATATAGGTGGAATTATAATTATAAGGGTCAATAATTCTAAGGTTGTTTTGTAAAATTATACATTAAAATTTCCTTTTTTATGACAATTCATAATGCAATGTTGGCATCAAAGCTTTGTTTCCAGAATCAAATTAATATTGATGATATCTCCACCATATAATTCATCTGACTTGCATCTTATGACATTGTTCAGATCCAAATCCACACATGGGACATCTAGCTTGGGCAGATGCTTTTGTCATCACAGCTGATTCCGTAAGTATGCTGAGTGAGGCTTGCAGCACAGGGTATGTAGCTGTACACTTATCATCAGAATATTATTCCGTTATTCTCGTTTAGTTTACAAATTTTGGATCTCTTTCTATTCTGAAGTTTGAAGCTGCAGGAAGCCCGTTTATGTAATTGGAGCGGAACGATGTACATGGAAGTTTTCACATTTTCTAAAATCCCTGCATCGATTAGGAGCAGTTAGACCATTCATTGGTTCTGAAAATGTGAGTAATTGCTGCCTACTGTATTTTTGCAATTCGTTACCGATCTATGATCTTAAAACGGAAAGGGTTTTCAATTTAAAACTATTAAATTTTGTTTGAATTGAGAGATTCCATATTCAGAAGTTTTAAATGAATGTATTACGAATCCACTCAAATTAGAGTGGATTTCAAGTCCAATCCCATCACTCAAATAGTTTGAATTGAGAACAATTTTCAAATTAATTACTCAGATCTTTCAATACTAACAATCATCAATGTATTTGGTATTGTGAATTTCAAATCCATCCTCAGACCCTTCTCAATCCATCACATCCATAGTTTTCTTGTTAAATTCTGTCGTAAAGAAGATCAATTTTACTTCATTAAGCTTAAAAATCAGAATGTCTTGCCTTGTTTGCTGGGTTGGCCATTCATTCAGACTTCCATCGTGACAATAATATCATCTCAACATCCATATTGATATATATATAGATCATCTTTACTTGCATGTCAATTCAAAGGTTGGAAAATCTTAATCCGTAAATTTGGTTTTTCCAGATTTCCGAAAAATGGGAGTATCCTCCTCTTTGTGATACTAAAAAGGCAGCTGACGAAGTGATTAAGGCAATTGCAGAACATGGATGGAGATTGTTGCCACAATGAGTAATTTTATGTAAGGCGTCACAGAAGATTGCAGGTTTATCCTGAATTTTACTTTTTCACCACAATTTCATAGTTCCTCCTTTTCCAAAGTTAAATTTGTAGAAAGGTTGGTGATAATGGCATTGACGTCATTTTAGTCCTGGAAAACATTTTTAGAGCATCCTATTTGCAGATTGGATCCCCTATTCCATCTACTATTACACACTTTAAACTAATGCCTGGTGTGAAATCTTCCCATTACCCCGAAACCCCTCATAACAAAAGTTGGCTGATCGGAGAAAATCTTCCAAATGAAATAGGGGCAGGATTCTCTGATCTATTTCAGTCTCGGGGGAATCCTAAGTTTCTATAACAAAGAATTCTCAAATTTCTATGGTGGATCACTAAAATACAGACTTACAGAAACTTAAAATTCGGCGGAATGAGAATTGCCCAAACGCTGAAATTCGAAACCATGGTAAAAGTAAGAACTACATTGTCTTTTCGCGAATGATGAAATTATAATTTGCCAAATGCAATTGTAAAATATGGTAGACAAGATGTTCGATAGAATGCCTGTACGAGAATGTCAAATTTTGTTCTATGTGTGGTCTAAATGTGTTTTGGTATCTATTTTTCATGTTTTAATTGGTTGTAAAGTTGATGATCATTAAATTATTCTTCTTTCTTATCAATCTGAAATGTTATCAGCATCAGGTTGATTTTAATGTCATGCAAATCTTCGTCGAGTTAAAACTTTTGGATTTTCTTATCATATTGGGACCAGAGTTAATTTGGAGATTTTATCTCTTAGTTGATACTCTAATTTTAATTTGTTCCCCTTTTTATCCTTTTTTTGTATTTGGGATGCGTGCTTCAGACTTTTAACAGTAATGAGAATAAATTCATTTTCTCTTTTTACATTTACATATATTAAATGAGTGTTTGTCTTTCATCATAGTTCGTAAGATAAAAATATCTATCAGTTAAAAACATGCATGTTTTTTACGGATAGATACTTTTATCTTACGAGCCAAATGAGCCCTTATTAGTATTGTGCTCTAATTTTAAAAAAAGGTTGATAAAGAAAAATTGTTGATTGTAGCATGGAGAATTGATTCGGGAGGATGATTATAAAATGAGAGGAAGGTAATCAAATGATGATAATAATTATTTTATTTGGAAGAAAAAATAATAGTGTATATATTTTGTCCTCATTAATTTTATAATTATCGTATTTTTACTTATCATTTTTATTATTATTGAACAATTTTCATACCAAGCTCATTATCATTGAACAATTTTTATACCAAGAGTTCAAAATAATAGGTTTTATCCATGTTAGAGCAATTAATAGTTATTTATTTATCTGTAATCTATCGTAATGTTTAATCTTGATAATTTTATTTTCGAAGAGAGAGAGAGAGAGTAGTGCCTTGTTGCACCAATTTGAATGTCTGTATTTATAAGGGAGTAAAAGAATTAGTGCGGTCGCTAATTAATTAGTAGCATAGCAATCACTATGTAGTTCGCTATTATTGTTATACGTACTCATTTTCAATACGCGTTTCAAAGACGGTGCTTAGTGACTGCTAAACTAATCTATTAAATTGGGGACCTTCTGTAGCGGTCACTAATATTATTAATTTTAAAATACCGTGCGCTGTTAAGTTTAGCGACCGCCAAGACGATAGTTGATCTCCGAAATTACCAAATACATATTTGGTGCGCAGTCGCCAATGCTTAAATTTGCGGCCGTCTATGAAGCAGTCGCTAATTTCGATCGCTAAAAATGTACTTTTTTTTCAGTGATAGATAAGAGACGTATCTAATTTAACCAAAAATAATTAAATAATAAATTTATAAAAACTCGTCACAGAAAAGAAATTATTCCGACAAGTTGGAGGAAATATACAAGATGGAAATGGAATTGACTAGAAATTCCTGTTTTATGTAGGGCACTGATGGGACGCAATTTCTTCCATAGAAATTTCCTCCAATTACACTCTTTTTCTTATCTGCACTAGCTAATCTTCATTCTTCAAATGATCTATTATAAATATTATCAACATCTCTAACCCTATTTATAAATCACACACACAATTTCAATTTCAATTTCAATTTCAATCTAATCTCTCTCTTATTTTATCTGAGAGAGAGAGAGAGAGAGAGAGATGAATGATTTGCCCGTAGGTTTTAGGTTTAATCCCAATGAAGAAGAGCTGGTTTCTTTCTATCTTGTTAACAAGCTCAAAGGCACAAGATCCTCCGACATCGATACCGTTATACCCATTGTCAATATTTACGATTATAATCCTTGGGATCTTCCACGTAAATTAAACTTTTTTCATTCATTTTAATATTATTATATATATACATATAATCATGTCAATATTAATTATACATACACACACATATAGCTCTAGGTTTTACTACACATTAATCATTATACATGTACTTTGACGACCTATATATAATATTTATAGATTTGATGAATTTAATGCTTCATATATATAAATACTCCATATTGTAAGATTTGCCCTAGCACCACTCTACACACACTACATTATACCCTATTTTTTATATTTTATTTTTTAAGTATATTTTTTATAAACTAAGAAGCATGAAAATTAAACAATTTATTCTTGTTCTTTTCCTTTTAATTACTCTTTCATAAATATATATATATATATATATATATATAGATTTATGACATGATATCTAATTATTACGAGAATATATGCAGAAGTAGCTGGACAAGGGTGCCCTGCAGATACAGAACAATGATTTTTCTTCACACCAAGGCAAGAAAGTGAAGCTCGTGGAGGCCGAATTAACCACCTTACCCGACTAGGCTACTGGAAAGCAACCGACTCTCATGGCAACGTTCATTCCTCTCAAAATCACCGCATAATTGACAGGAAAAAGACCATGGTTTAATACGAGGGACGAGCCCCCAACGGGGCGAAGACCAATGGGAAGATGAATGAGTATTAAGTAATTGATGATACTAATGACCATCAATTTCCCTTCCTAGATGACCATGCCAATTATCAGGTAATATAGAATCTAATGTTTTGTTTTTCAAATTTGTCATATATGGTGAGCTAGGTTTTTTTTTCTTTGGTTAGTATGTTTTTCCTAGTGTTAATAATTGAGCAGTTCAAAGACAAAATTCTACATCTCTGTGTTATAGTTTGAATGGTTTTGTGTTTGGTGACGTAATTGGGATACTGGTGAAATGAAATATGAGATTTTTTATTTTATTTTTGAAGAATGCATTGTGTATAAGAGTTAATGTCTAATAGGGCAATTTGGAATTAATATGACCTAAAATTAACCAAACCCTTGGTCATATGAGTTGGATCCCATTTGGAAAATGATATTTTAGTTTGCATTTCGAAATGCACACCACATGTAAGTCACCGACATTATTTAATACATGTGATTCACATCGTAATTCGAGAATAAGAGATGAAACACGATTGAAACAGGGGATGTAGGAACAACCAAATAAAGTAATTTCAAAATAAATCTTTACTGCCATATCTAAAAATATTTTTAACCAATCCCATTTGTAAAACCTTTCAACTTTTGTATGAAGGTGAAAGGAGAACTGAGCTTGTGCCGGATTTACAAGAGAACAAAGTGCATAAAGGGGTTCGAATGGCGGCCGCCAGCAGAGGCGATCGCGGGAGATGACCAGACGGTAACTGTGCACCAGCACCAGCACCACAGCGCTACGGAGGCACTAACAGCTCAGCAGATTCCAGTTCTGCATTGCAGCTGGATATCATTTTTATTATTATTGAACAATTTTCATACCAAACTCATTATCATTGAACAATTTTTATACCAAGAGTTCAAAATAATAAGTTTTATCCTTGTTAGAGCAATTAATAGTTATCTATCGTAATGTTTAATCATTATAATTTTATTTCTGAAGAGAGAGAGAGAGAGAGAGAGTAGTGCCTTGTTGCACCAATTTGAACGTCTGTATTTGTAAGGGAGTAAAAGAATTAGTGCGGTCGCTAATTAATTAGTGGCATAGCAATCACTATGTAGTTCGCTATTAATGTAATACGTACTCATTTTCAATACACGTATCAAAGACGGTGCTTAGCGACTGCTAAACTATTCTTTTAAATTGAGGACCTTTTGTAGCGGTCACTAATATTATTAATTTTAAAATATCGTGCGCTGTTAAGTTTAGCGACCACCAAGACGATAGTTGACCTCCGAAATTACCAATACATATTTGGTGCGCAGTCGACAATGCTTAAATTAGCGGCCGTCTATGAAGCTATCACTAATTTCGATCGCTAAAATATATTTTTTGGTAGTGACAGATAAGAGACGTATCTAACTTAACCAAAAATAATTAAAATAATAAATTTATAAAAACTCGTCACAGAAAACAAATTATTCCGACAAGTTGAAGGAAATATACAAGATGGAAAGGGACTTGACTAGAAGTTCCTGTTTTATGTAGGGCACCGATGGGACGCAATTTCTTACATAGAAATTTCCTCCAATTACACTCTTTCTCTTATCTGCCCTAGCTAATCTTCATTCTTCAAATGATCATCTCTAACCCTATTTATAAATAACACACACAATTTCAATTTCAATTTCAATCTAATCTCTCTCTTGTTTTATTTGTGTGTGTGTGTGTGTGTGTGTGAGAGAGAGAGAGAGAGAGAGAGAGAGAGAAAGAGAATGATGATGAATGATTTACCCGTAGGTTTTAGGTTTTATCCCAATGAAGAAGAGCTGATTTCTTTCTATCTTGTTAGCAAGCTCAAAGGAACAAGATCCTCCAACATCAATACATTTATACCAGTTCTCAATATTTACGATTACAATTCTTGGGATCTTCCATTAAATTAAACTTTTTTCATTCATTTTAATATTGCTATATATACATATAATCATGTCAATATTAATTATATACACACACACACACACACACACACACATATATATATATATATATATATATATATATATATATATATATATATATATATATATAGCTCAAGGTTTTACTACACATTATACATGTACATATTTTGACGACCTATATATAATATTTAAAGATTTGATGAATTTAATGCTTCATATATATAAATACTTCATGTTGTAAGATTTACCCTAGCACCACTCTACACACACTACATTATACCCTATTTTTTATAGTTTATTTTATTTTTTAAGTATATTTTTTTATAAACTAAGAAGCATGGAAATTAAACAATTTCTTCTTGTTCTTTTCCTTTTAATTACTCTTGCATAAATATATATAGATTTATGACATGATATCTAATTCTTCTGAAAATATATGCAGAAGTAGCTGGACAAGGGTGCCCTGCAGATACAATACAATGGTTTTTGTTCACACCAAGGCAAGAAAGTGAAGCTCGTGGAGGCCGAATCAACCTCCTTACCTGACTAGGCTACTGGAAAGCAACTGGCTCTTCTGACAACGTTCATTCCTCTGAAAATCACCGCATAATTGGCAGGAAAAAGACCATGGTTTTCTACGATGGATGAGCCCCCAACGGGGCGAAGACCAACTTGAAGATGAATGAATATAAAGCCATTGATGATACTAATGACCATCAATTTCCCTTCCCAGATGACCATGCTAATTATCAGGTAATATAGAATCTAATGTTTTATTTTTCAAATCTGTCACATATGGTGAGCTAGTTTTTTTTTTCTTGGGTTAGTATGTGTTTCCTAGTGTTAATAATTGAGCAGTTCAAAGACAAAATTCTACATCTTTGTGTTATAGTTTGACGACCACATGTAAGTCACCGATATTATTAAATACATGTAGTCCGCATTGTAATTCGAGAATAAGAGATGAAACACGATTAAAACAGGGTATGTAGGAACAACCAAATAAAGTAATTTCAACATAAATCTTTACTGCCACATCTAAAAATATTTTTAACTAATACCATTTGTAAAACCTTTCAACTTTTGTATGAAGGAAAAAAGAGAATTGAGCCTGTTCCGGATTTACAAGAGAACAAAGTGCATAAAGGGGTTTGAAAGGTGGCCGCCAGAAGAGGCGGTCGCGAGAGACGATCAGGCGACAACCGTGCACCACCACCAGAACCACAGTGCTACGGAGGCAGTAATAGGTCAACAGAATCCAGTTCTGCATCGCACCTGGATATCATTTTTATTATTATTGAACAATTTTCATACCAAACTCATTATCATTGAACAATTTTTATACCAAGAGTTCAAAATAATAGGTTTTATCCTTGTTAGAGAAATTAATAGTTATCTATTTTTCTGTTATCTATCGTAATGTTTAATCTTGATAATTTTATTTCTGAAGAGAGAGAAAGAGAGTAGTGCCTTGTTGCACCTATTTGAACGCCTGTATTTATAAGGGAGTAAAAGAATTAGTGCGGTCGCTAATTAATTAGTAGCATAGCAATCACTATGTAGTTCGCTATTAATGTCTTGCGTACTTATTTTCAATACGCGTATCAAAGACGGTGCTTCGCGACTGCTGAACTATTCTTTTAAATTGGGGACCCTCTGTAGCGGTCACTAGTATTATTAATTTTAAAAGATCGCGTGCTGTTAAGTTTAGCGACTTCCAAGACGATAGTTGATCTCTGAAATTACCAAATACATATTTGGTGCTCAGTCGCCAATGCTTAAATTAGCGGCCGTCTATGAAGCAGTCGCTAATTCCGATTGCTAAAATGTACTTTTTTTGAAGTGACAGATAAGAGACGTATCTAACTTAACAAAAAATAATTAAAATAATAAATTTATAAAAACTCATCACAGAAAACATTATTCCGACAAGTAGGAGGAAATTTACAAGATGGAAATGGACTTGACTAGAAGTTCCTGTTTTATGTAGGACACCGATGGGACGCAATTTCTTCCATAGAAATTTCCTCCAATTACACTCTTTCTCTTATCTGCCCTAGCTAATCTTCATTCTTCAAATGATCTATTATAAGTATTATCAACATCTCCAACCCTATTTATAAATCACACACACAATTTCAATTTCATCTCTCTCTTGTTTTATTTATGTGAGAGAGAGAGAGAGAGAGAGAGAGAGAGAAAGAAAGAGAAACAAATGAATGATTTGCCCGTAGGTTTTAGGTTTTATCCCAATGAAGAAGAGCTGGTTTCTTTCTATCCTTTTAACAAGCTCAAAGGCACAAGATTCTCCGACATCGATACCGTTATACCCGTTGTCAATATTTACGATTACAATCCTTGGGATCTTCCACGTAAATTAAACTTTTTTCATTCATTTTAATATTGTTATATATACATATAATCATGTCAATATTAATTATATATATATATATATATATATATATATAGCTCTAGGTTTTACTACACATTATACATGTATTTTGACGACCTATATATAATATTTATAGATTTGATGGATTTAATGCTGCAGATATATAAATACTCCATGTTGTAAGATTTTCCCTAGCACAACTCTACACACACTGCATTATATCATATTTTTTATACTTTATTTTATTTTTTAAGTATATTTTTTTATAAACTAAGAAGCATGAAAATTAAACAATTTCTTCTTGTTCTTTTCCTTTTAATTACTCTTGCATAAATATATATAGATTTATGACATGATATCTAATTATTCTGAGAATATATGCAGAAGTAGTTCGACAAGGGTGCCCTGCAGATACATAACAATGATTTTTCTTCACACCAAGGCAAGAAAGTGAAGCTCGTGGAGGCCGAATCAACTGCCTTACCCGACTAGGCTACTGGAAAGCAACTGGCTCTCCTGGCAACATTCATTCCTCTTAAAATCACCGCATAATTGGCAGAAAAAAGACCATGGTTTTCTACGAGGGACGAGCCCCCAACGAGGCGAAGACCAACTTGAAGATGAATGAGTATAAAGCCATTGATGATACTAATGACCATCAATTTCCTTTCCCAGATGACCATGCTAATTATCAGGTAATATAGAATCTAAAGTTTTGTTTTTCAAATCTGTCATATATGGTGAGCTAGGTTTTTTTTTCTTGGGTTAGTATATATTTCCTAGTGTTAATAATTGAGGAATAAAGATATTGATCATTAAAAGAAAAAGAAGAAGAGTTACAGGGGATTGTGTTGATTATTCGGGCCTCATTAAAACCTCGCTGTAAACCACCCTTGTGGACAAACCGGACGGAGGAGAAAAATAGTGCAACCAAATAATCAACTCCCTAAAAATATTCCCGGAATACAAAGCTTCAATAAAATTCAAAAGAAATATGCCCGAAATACAAGACATCAATAAAATTCAAAATAAGTTGAGAGATAAACAATACACAAAATAAGTTGTTGATGTCATATCAAAATTTTCTTGGGCATGACTAGAACCCAACGAAATCAAGGAATTAAACCAGATTTAACACGGCTAAATCAGTTATTTCGTTGACTAAAACCGCTTTTTCTTTTGGAAATAGCTCTGCAAGTACAATATATGGGTAGAAGAGGCCAGATTGCAGACTCCCAATGACATAAAGCTGTACCATTGATTCCCATTCCTTTGCTGCAACACCAGTCTTCCACTCAATGTTGATACTTAAGTTGCCAACATTACCTGAATAATTGCCATCAACCCAGAAACAAGCTAGAAAGCGTCCAGCTTCACTGCTGGTAAAAACAGCTTCACCATCGCCATTTCTCAGCGAAATTCAAATCTTTTCTGTTGCCATCCGTCCAGCATTTGATCAAGGCTTCAGTAAAATTCCAAACTAAAAATTTCTACAAAATTAAATCCTAAAATAATCCACATTCATGTCCTAAAAAAGAATCCTATCTAGAAAATCCGGAGACTCTCCATGCCAAACATTTTTTTGAACCGACCCGTGCCAAGCAGTGAGCTACTCGGTTCCCCTCTCAAAAAATATGTGAGAAAATAATCTTCAATTTCCCTCTGAAACACGTAAGAACACTCCACAACCCAAGGACTCGCCATGGAATTATTTTTGTTCGGCCTCTCAACGAGTCAATTGCCATGGAAGAATCCGATTCTAGCCAAACCTTCACCCATCCCTTACTCAAAGCAAAACGGATGGCAAGTAGGGCTGCACCCAGCTCCCCCTCCAGCGGCACACGCCAATCACCCCTAGTCGTGAATCCCACAACAAAGAAGCCCCTCGAGTTATGAAAAACAGCCCCCACAAAACACATCGAATTTACAAAAGAGGCATCAACATTGAACCAGCCCGCAGGCGGCGGCCTCCAACGTATGGACCGAACCTGCTTAGGAATGCGCGGATTGAGTTTACACCGGAAGGCCTTGGCAACCAACAAGTCCTGCATAGTACCATTCAAGCGCTTCTTCACTAGTGGGGCACAGGTCACGACCTCCTTCATAACCCAAGCAATGAACCTCCTCGGCGACGGGGATACATTGTCGAAAACCAGCTTGTTCCGTGTCTTCCAGATTCCCCAAATGCAGGTCACAAGTGCTACAGACCACACTTCTCGCATCTGCGCACTCAATGGGAAGGCAGCAGCCTGTGAAAACAAGTGAGAAAAGCCAAGGCCATAAACAACATTTATACAAAAAATGGAAGCAAAATATGAAATAACTTCCCGTGCAAATGTGCAATCCGCAAAGATGTGATCCACTGTCTCCTCCGCCATGAAACATAAATAGCAAATTGATGGACCCGACAAGCCAAATCTGGCATTCCATGAAGAGGTTGGGACCCTCCCCCACAGCGCACGCCAAACTAGCATTGAACGGGCTCGAGGAATGGAGTTCCGCCAGATCCAAGAAAATTTATGCTCCGGAGTAAACCTCTGTCTCTCCTCATAGACCAGCTTTGTCGTCACTAATCCAGAGTTGGACTTACAACAAACAGCCCTATCTGGCTCCAGGGCAACGTGAACTCTCAATATATCCGCGACAATGTCCTTGTGCATGTCAAAGAAATCTGAGTCAAAGTGCCAATGACCATCAAAATAGAAGTCACCAACAACACCTTTCAGGCGACGCGCCCAACCATCCGGAATTTGTAATCTATCCACAATAGAGTAACCCAGCCAATTATCTTACCAAAATCTCACCTTCGAATTCTGTCCCACAATCCACCTAACCTCTTCTTGAAAATACTGAAAATGCTTATGGATACCAGCCCAGAGCGAGGAAGCGGATCTTCTGCATTTTAAGTTCTGAGTTCGAGTTAGAAATTTCTCATGCAAAAGGCCCAAATCTGAGGACGGGCAGGTAAAGATATCCCAAGCCAGTTTAAATGTGTATGAATCATTAGCAAGCCGAAGTGATCTAACTCCCAAGCCCCCTTCCTCCAATGGAGAACAGACACGTTTTCATTGGACCGAACATGAATTATTTCGCTTCCCAATCTCCCCCGTCCAAAGAAAATTACGCATTGTCACCTCAATCGACTTAATCAAAGGAGCTGGCCATTTGTAAACCATCATGGAATGGACCGTGGAAGATGCAATAACCGAATTAATCAGGCACAACCTGCTTTTTTTTAATATCTTGCTCAATTTTTTCGGTGATTATGGAGTTTGTTATTAGGGCTCCTGGTGATTTTTCTTGATCGTCTTGGTGATTCTTGCTTTCTTCCATGTTTGATTCATTGCATTCGACTTTCATTAAGGATCATTTTTGTGACTTTCTCCATGCTACGCGGGAGGGACGCCCTAGGGCTACTGCTGATAGCCACAGTGATACGTCATCGGCAACATAGCATCCGAATCCAGATCGTGATGTAATTACGGCGATGGACTCTTTATTTCCAGGTTTTTCTAGATTTGCAAGCGAGTATAAACGAACTATTGCTTCGACAGGCCGCGAAGACGTTCGTCCACATACCAGGCACTCATCGTTGGACGCCGGGGGTCAGGCCTTGATTCCCGGCAAATTGGGTAACACTGTTCCCCCTTCTCCTTGTAATACTGTTAATTCCAATCTTAACTTTCAGGGTGTTACTTTGCAGCCACCACAGGGGTTGGGTGCGACGAACCCCACGATTGATATTTCGGGTGATAGGCAAGTTGGTCATTCTGGCTCTGATATGGATGTGGATTCTAATTCATTTGCACTCAATTTGGGCATTCCAATCCATTTACCGTCCCCTAGGGGTCTTACAAGATCGACGTGTGATATTGACGCTAACTTTGGATTATGCCCGGTGATGAAACCTCATTTGAATTCGATGACACAGAATGCTAATCAGGGTGTGAAATGCTCCTTTGCACAGGTCGTTACGGGAGCCACTCAAGATATCCCAGGGGATGCTCCTCTGAATGGGGCAATTCCTAAGCCGGCAAGCCAGGGTGAATTTTTTATAGTGGAAGTGGATGAAGCCTCTTATCAGCAATGTGTTCGTGAATTTGATAATGAGTTCATTGGGAGATTGTTAATGCGGCCTGGTAAACAGGTGCTCACCAGATTGGCTCTTTTGGAGGCGCTAGAGTGTCTATGGCATCCCTCTGCGGGATTGAAATTGATTCCGTTGGGGATAGGGTATTTTACTATTATTTTTGCCTCTGAGAAAGACAGGTTGAGAGTGGGCAATCAGCGAAATTGGCAGCTTGACTCCAGGAATCTGCGTCTGCAGGACTGGGTCCCAGATTTTAATCCTTCCAAAATTCGTGTACTTCTTCGGCACAGGTTTGGGTCAGATTCATGGATTTACCGGTTGAATATTGACACCCCAGAATTTTGGAGTCCTTGGCGGTTGTGGTTGGAACGTTAATTCATATTGATGGGAACACTATGGACCGTACATTGGGGCATTACGCACGGATGCTCATTGAGGTGGATCTTAAGAACAATCTGGAGGAGAAAATTATGTTTAAGAGAGCAAATCAATTTGCTTTTACCACTCTACATTATGAAAATCTTCATGATTTTTGTCGTGAATGTAATGTGGTGGGTCATTCTACTATCTCATGCTCGAAGGCTGGGGTGGAGGGGACAGAGCCTATCTATTGTGGTAGAAGTCGCAGTCGACACACACGGAGATCTAAACTACGGGGACCTATTTCTGTGGGGAAAGAGGGGTCGGTTGAGGGGTAAGTTAATCAAGACTTACACGCTGAAGAAGGTATACATGATAAGGGGCTGGGGAGTGGCTCTGGAGGCAGTGGCGAGTCTATTCGGGATTCTCCAACGATGGAGGCTGACATGAGCTTGGCACTGGTGCCGTTGCGCACTGATTCTTCTGCTCAGGAGTCGGATGTAGGGTGGAAGGAGGTCTCTACTTCAAGACCCCGCCCTATACTACGCTTTCTGGATGTCTCGATTCCGACAGGGGTATCTATTAAGAAGGCCCTTCAAGGGGTGATAAATATTTGCAGTTCAGGTGCACGGCTGGGCGCTTCTGCCAAAAGTTTGGGTAAGGAGGGGCTGGAGACCCGACAGTTGGACGTTGTTATCTCTACGGCCTTTCCTCCACTGCAAATGGTGAGTTCGAATTTCATTGTTGACAACTTAGCTCCTAAGTCTAAAGAAATGGCGCTTGTGGCATGACGTAGTTGGGCAGATGAATTGGAGGGGGAGGAAGTGGTTTTGCAGCCGCCGAAGCTCGGCTCGACATCACCTCAATGATTGTTTTACGTGGAATACGCAGGGGCTCGGGAATGATCATACTAGGAATGCATAGCCCTGTGCCAGTTACATGAACCAGATTTGGTGGTTGTTATAGAACCAAAAGTCCTTCTTTCGACAATCCCGGTGGGATTTTGGAAACTGATTAATTTATCTCTGATTGCAGAAAATAAAAAAAGGCTGCGCTTGCGTCAGAATATTTGGGTTTTTTGTTCGTCCTCCTTTGGTACAACAATTTCATGTTCGATTTTTCTCTGATCAATGTTTAGTCCTTACACATTCTGTTGGTGGTTGTGCTTGTAGTCTGGGGTTTGTGCATGGCCGAAATTCATACTTATTACGTCAAAATCTTTGGTTTGATTTATTATCCTCATTGGAGGGTCCCGTACTCTCATGGGGGATTTTAATGCGGTATTGGGGTCTCATGAACGCTACAACTATGCTCGTTCAGCCAACTATTCGTCACATGAGTTTAGGATGTTTGTGGATGAAGCTAATTTGGTGAATTTGGAATCCTCTGGTCTGTCTTTTACTTGGAGTTCCAGGAATTCGAGATTTAGTTTTCTTGCAGCCAAGCTTAACCGAGCTTTGGCTTCTACGAAGTTTCTTGCTCTTTGGGATAGATGGTCGTTGGAAGTTTTGGGTAGACATTCTTCGGACCATCACCCCCTTTTACTCACGTTGTTGCTGGTGGGGGATTTTAGGCCCACTCCATTTCGTTTTCAGAGTATGTGGGCTCTACATGATAGCTTTGTGCCACTGGTTACTGCTGTTTGGGGAGAGCATACGGTTGCCCTGGACTCCATCACGCTTGTAATCCGTAAACTGAAGAGAATTAAAAGGAGTTTGAGATCTTGGAACAAGCAGGTCTTCAGGAATATTTTTGTGCAGATTGACAAGGTATATGGGGAGTTATTGGAGATTCAATTAGAGATTCAGCGTGAAGGTGATTCGGGTGAACGGCTGGACGCGGAGGTTGAAAAACAGCTGGTGTTGAACAAGCTCTTGGAGTCTCGTAGGGAATTTTATATGCAACAGAATAGACTTCGCTGGCTGAAAGATGGTGATCGAAATTCTTCATTTTTTCATGCCTTGCATAAAGCAACACCAGCCTCCACCGTAATTCAGGAACTGCTAGTTGAGGGCGTCCTCTCACGTGATTTGCCTGTTATTGGGAGGCACATTATCGAGTTCTATCGGCATCTTTTTATGTGGGATGACAACTTGGATAGGGATTTTGATTTCTTGGCTGATTTACCTTTTGCTTCGATTAGCCAACAGGATAATGCGTTTATAACGGCCAGACCTTCCTTGGATGAGGTGAAGGTGGCTATTTTTGATCTTGATGGAGATAGTACGCTAGGTCCCGATGGATTTTTAGGAGTGTTTTTCCAGATTTGCTGGGATGTCGTGAGTGTCGATGTGCTCCATGCAGCAGAGTATTTCTTTTTGCGCTCTTTCTTGCCTTTGGGTCTGAACTTGAGCTTTGTTACTTTAATCCTAAAGAAGGTTGGGGCAAATAAGATTCAGGACTTTCGCCCGATTGTTATGGGAAATTTTATTTTTAAGATCTTCTCAAAGATCTTGGCCACTCGCTTGGGATCTGTTGCTAAGAAGTATTTGTGTCAGTACCAGTACAGTTTTGTTCCAGGGAAGAGTATTCATACATGCATTGCACTGGCTTCGACGGCTATTAACAATTTGAGTCCTAGGGGAATGCAAAGAGTCTTGGTTAAGATTGACATTACCAAGGCGTTTGATATATTAGATTGGGATTTTTTGGTGGTTATCCTTTCCCAAATGAGTTTCTCAGATACTTTCGTCTATTTGGTTCTCACTATTTTGCTTTCTTCGCGTCTCTCCATTTTATTACAGGGGTCGGCTATGGGGTATTTTGGCTGCTCGCGGGGTGTTCGACATGGTGATCCCTTTTCCCCACTATTGTTTTGTCTAGCAGAGGAAGCTCTTGGTCACCTAATAAAGCGGAAACAGGTCCTGGGAAATTTTACGAATATTCTTAGGATCCTGAGATATCTTTTTTACCCTGATGACATTGTGATCTTCTTAAATACCTCAAAAAAGGATGCTCGTTGTTTGAAACGTATTCTCCAAGTTTATGTTTCTGTTTCTAGGCAGCAGTTTAATCCGCTAAAATCCACGGAGCAGTTCAAAGACAAAGTTCTACATCTCTGTGTTATAGTTTGATTGGTATTGTGTTTGGTGACGTAATTGGGATACTGGTGAAATGAAATATGGGATTTTTTATTTTATATTTTAAGAATGCATTGTGTATAAGAGTTAATGTCTAATAGGGCAATTTGGAATTAATATGACCTAAAATTAACAAAACCCTTGGTCATATGAGTTGGATCCCATATGTAAAATGATGTTTTAGTTAGCATTTCGAAATGCGCACCACATGTAAGTCACCGATATTATTTAATACATGTGGTTCGCATCGTAATTCGAGAATAAGAGATGAAACACGATTGAAACAGGGGATGTAGGAACAACCAAATAAAGTAATTTCAAAATAAATCTTTACTGCCACATCTAAAAATATTTTTAATCAATCCCATTTATAAAACCATTCAACTTTTGTATGAAGGTGAAAGGAGAACTGAGTATGTACCGGATTTACAATAGAACAAAGTGCATGAAGGGGTTCGAACGGTGGCTGCCAGCAGAGGCGGTCGCGAGAGATGACTAGGCGGCAACCTGCACCAGCACCACAGCGCTACGGAGGCAGTAACAGCTCAGCAGAATCCAGTTCTGCATCGCACCTGGATATCATTTTTTATTATTATTGAACAATTTTCATACCAAACTCATTATCATTGAACAATTTTTATACCAAGAGTTCAAAATAATAGATTTTATCCTTGTTAGAGAAATTAACAGTTATCTATTTATCTGTTTTCTATCGTTATGTTTAATCTTCATAATTTTATTTCTGAAGAGAGAGAGAGAGAGAGAGAGAGTAGTGCCTTATTGCAACAATTTGAACGTCTATATTTATAAGGGAGTAAAAGAATTAGTGTGGTCACTAATTAATTATTAGCATAGCAATGTAGTTCGCTATTAATGTCATACGTACTCATTTTCAATACGCGTATCAAAGACGGTGCTTAGCGACTGCTAAACTATTCTTTTAAATTAATTTTAAAATACAACGCGCTGTTAAGTTTAGCGACCGCCAAATCTCCGAAATTACCAAATACATATTTGGTGCGCAGTCGCCAATGCTTAAATTAGCGGCAGTCTATGAAGCACTCGCTAATTCCGATTGCTAAAATGTACTTTTTTTGTAGTGACAGATAAGAGACGTATCTAACTTAACCAAAAATAACTAAAATAATAAATTTTTAAAAACTCATTACAGAAAACAAATTATTCCGACAAGTTGGAGGAAATATACAAGATGGAAATGGACTTGACTAGAAGTTCCTGTTTTATGTAGGGCATCGATGGGACGCAATTTCTTCCATAGAAATTTCCTCCAATTACACTCTTTCTCTTATTTGCACTAGCTAATCTTCATTCTTCAAATGATCTATTATAAATATTATCAACATCTCTAACCCTATTTTTAAATCACACACATAATTTCAATTTCAATTTAATCTCTCTCTTGTTTTATTTATGTGTGTGTGTATGTTTGTGTGAGAGAGAGAGAGAGAGAGAGAGAGAAAGAGAAAGAAGATGAATGATTTGCTCGTAGGTTTTAAGTTTTATCCCAATGAAGAAGAGTTGGTTTCTTTCTATCTTGTTAACAAGCTCAAAGGCACAAGATCCTCCGACATCGATACCGTTAAACCGGTTGTCAATATTTACGATTACAATCCTTGGGATCTTCCACGTAAATTAAACTTTTTTCATTCATTTTAATATTGTTATATATATATATACATATAATCATGTCAATATTAATTATAAATATATATATAGCTCTAGGTTTTACTACACTTTATACATGTACTTTGACGACCTATATATTACATTTATAGATTTGATGAATTTAATGCTTCATATATATAAGGGTTAATTCTATATAAATACACCACCTTTTACTCAACTTTCCATTTGATCCTAAGCTTCACGATTATTGTAAAAAATCCCAACCTTTTAAAAAGTTTCAATTCGATACACATTTTTTTCCGGCCAGCAACTGATGACGTGTCTTGCCGGAGCACGTGAAATGTTGCCACGCTGGCGTACACGTGTGAAATACTTTTTTGGTTTATTCCATATAAATACACCACCTTTTACTCAACTTTCAATTTAATCCTGAGTTCACGATTTTTATAAAAAATCCCAACCTTTTAAAGAGTTTCAATTCAATACATTTTTTTTTCCGGCCAGCAACTGATGATGTGTCTCGCCGGAGAGCGTGAAATGTTGTCACGCTGGCGTGCACGTGTGAAATTACTTTTTTTTATTTAATTTTTTTCCACATCATATATTATATATATATAAAAAAATAACAAAATTTTATATTAAAAATATTTTTTAAATGAGAAATACTATGGAAAAAACATTTTCCACCATATTCAAGAGGGACTTGAAAAAACTGTGTTAATGGTACCGAATATCACCACTTAATTCTATATAAATACTTAATTCTATATAAATGCACCACCTTTTATGGTTTTGATATTCGGTAGCATTAACACAGTTTTTTCAAGTCCCTCTTGAATATGGTGGAAAACGTTTTTTCCATAGTATTTCTCATTCAAAAAATATTTTTTTAATATAAAATTTTGTTATTTTTTTTATATATAATATATGATGTGGAAAAAAAATAAAATATAAAAAAGTAATTTCACACGTGCACTCCAGCGTGACAACATTTCACGAGCTTCGGCGAGACACGTCATCAGTTGCTGGCCGGAAAAAAATATGTGTATCAAATTGAAACTCTTTAAAAGATTGGGATATTTTATAATAATCATGAACTCATGATTAAATTGAAAGTTGAGTAAAATGTGGTGTATTTATATAGAACTAACCAAAAAAGTATTTCACACGTGTACGCCAGCGTGGCAACATTTCACGTGCTCCGGCGAGACACGTCATCATTTGCTGGCAGGAAAGAAAAAAGTGTATCGAATTGAAACTTTTTAAAAGGTTGTGATTTTTTACAATAATCGTGAAGCTCAAGATTAAATTGAAAGTTGAGTAAAAGGTGATGTATTTATATAGAATTATCCCTATATATAAATACTCCATGTTGTAAGATTTGCCCTAACACCATTCTACACACACTACATTATACCTTATTTTTTATATTTTATTTTATTTTTTAGTATATTTTTTTATAAACTAAGAAGCATGGAAATTAAACAATTTCTTCTTGTTCTTTTCCTTTTAATTACTCTTGGATATATATATATATATATATATATATAGATTTATGACATGATATCTAATTATTCTAAGAATATATGGAGAAGTAGCTGGACAAGGGTGCCCTGCAGATACAAAACAATGGTTTTTCTTCACACCAAGGCAAGAAATTGAAGCTCGTGGAGACCGAATCAACCGCCTTACCCGACTAGGCTACTGGAAAGCAACTGACTCTCCTGGCAACGTTCATTCCTCTCAAAATCACCGCATAATTGGCAGGAAAAAGACCATGGTTTTCTACGAGGGACGAGCCCCCAACGGGGCGAAAACCAACTGGAAGATGAATGAGTATAAAGCCATTGATGATACTAATGACCATCAATTTCCCTTCCCAGATGACTATGCTAATTATCAGGTAATATAGAATCTAATGTTTTGTTTTTCAAATCTTTCATATATGGTGAGCTAGGTTTTTTTTTTTGGTTAGTATGTGTTTCCTAGTGTTAATAATTGAGCAGTTCAAAGACAAAATTCTACATCTCTGTGTTATAGTTTGATTGGTTTTGTGTTTGGTGACGTAATTGGGATACTGGTGAAATGAAATATGAGATTTTTATTTTATTTTTTAAGAATGCATTGTGTATAAGAGTTAATGTCTAATAGGGCAATTTGGAATTAATATGACCTAAAATTAACCAAATCCTTGGTCATATAAGTTGGATCCCATATGGAAAATGATGTTTTAGTTTGCATTTCGAAATTCGCACCACATGTAAGTCACCGATATTATTTAATACATGTGGTCCGCATCGTAATTCGAGAATAAAAGACGAAATACGATTGAAATAGGGGATGTAGGAACAACCAAATAAAGTAATTTCAAAATAAATCTTTTCTGCCACATCTAAAAATATTTTTAACCAATCTCATTTCTAAAACCTTTCAACTTTTGTATGAAGGTGAAATGAGAACTGAGCCTGTGTCAGATTTACAAGAGAACAAAGTGCATGAAGGGGTTCGAACGGTGGCCGCCAGTAGAGGCGGTCGCGAGAGACGAGCAGGCGGCAACTGTGCACCACCACCAGCACCACAACGTTATGGAGGCAGTAACAGCTCAGCAGAATCCAGCTGCGATGCAGGAGATTATAACTTCTTCCACGGTTGATAGCTTTTCATCAGGAGATTTTATTATCAATAATAATGATAATAATAATCTGGAAATTATTTACCTTCTAAAACATTTAATTCAACACATACATTATACTTTTAAAAATACAATTTGAATCCTAAATATATATTTTATTATCTTAAAAGTAATTATTTATTGACTTTAATTTGACGAATGAAATTTAAATATTTTTACTTAGATTATGTAAGGTATATCAAAATAAGATCATTATATGAATTTAAGTGCATAATTAAAAATTATATGATTATTTAGAAATTTTAATACACTCATATACATTATAATCTTTTCATGCTTAAAAAATAAAAAAAAAACTTTAATAAAATTAATAGATAGATTGATATAATAAATTCAATTTATTTTTTTTAGTCGATAAAGTAATATTTTATTCAAAAATATTATGTCAGACATACTCAATCCTATCGATGTTTATATTTTATTTTATGTGCATATTATTATATCATTGTGTATATAATGTTACATTTACAATTTATAATATTCAATTCTTGCATCGCACAGGAGAATCACTAGTAATATTCATATTCTAATAGTACCAATTTTACATACTAAGGTTCTATTTGATAGACAATCCAAGGGTTTGCAAATTGTATTTAAAATTCCTATAGTGTTATTCGGTATAATGAACAAGAAAAGTTACATAAAATTAGTATTTTAAAATTAATCTCACTTGTTAGATTGTAATATATATAGAGAGAAAAATGAATCTGACTTGATAGAGTATAATGTGTAGAGAGAGAAGAACAAAGATTATTGTAGAAGTCATACAAAAAATTGTAGGGGGAGGGAGGATTGAGATAAATTATTACATTATGAATCAAAGAAAATGTGTAATATGACATTTTTTTTACCGGGTCGGATGTATAAAAATAGATTTGTATTATTTTTCTATAGTTTACTATGTAACTTTGAGGCAAGATAAAAATCAGTTATATGACTTTTTTCTACCCTATCAAATGGAGCCTAAAAATTATAACAACTCATTTTGATTGGTTGAAAAGTTAATAAAATAATTTTTTTTAATATGTGTGTCAAACACAAATATAAAAATAGATCCGCGACCGAAAGAGTACTAATTAGAGGCTTTTTTTTTTGTAAATATATATATATATATATATATATATATATATACAAAAAAATTACAAATTAAATCACCAATCTTCACAAATTTGGAATCTAAGTCTGAATCTTTGAATAGTTGCAAACAAATTTGAAATGTCACTGTGTCATATGGAAAGGGGAAATTTTAAAATAAAATACATTTATACTTCTTCCCCCTTAATAACTCTTAAACATTGCTATTTTCCATCTTCTTTCTTTAATTATATCTCTCAATTAAAACCCTATAAATGGCATGCTATAATTCACAAAAATTCATTATTCCATCCATATGAAGAATTCTATGTGCTGGGTGAATCGTTATTCGCCAAATTCCATCATGAATTATTATTTGTGGAATACTTTATTTCAGTTTGTGATTTTGATTTTGTCATTATAATTCATAATATATGACACTAAAACAGGGATTAAAAGTTATTTCAGAAAATGTGTTTTGGTTTTTTTTTTGTTTTTTTTTTTAATTTCTTCAAATATAAAAAGTTGAAACATATTCTTTTTTTCATAGAAAAAAGATTCATTTTTATATTTTTATATGGTTTAGTAGGAGTATTCCGCATCACACGTCATGTCATTTCCAATAGAAGGAAGATTGTCCGCGAGAATAAATTGCAATGATAATTAAAATTTACTTTATCTGTAATTATCCAAAATTTTAAATTATATTATAATTTTATGAATATTTGTAATTTAATTTCCAATTAAGCCTATTTTATTTCCATTAGCCAGGTATATTTTTATGATGGTGGGATGCTCAAAACAGAAGGTGGTGGTTATTAGATACTCTTATTAAATAACATATTGCTCCTTATAGTGGATTAGGGAAGATGTTCGATGTTAGTTGACTAATTATGCTAATAAACTCATTATATTGATTTTAATAATGTTCCATATATTTATTTCTTATGTCAGCCATGCAAATATTCTAAAATTAATACTTTTTGACCTGTGACCAAATAAGTCTCCTGTGCATCAGTTACACGGTGCAACCCAAATTCATTTTTTAAAAGTTACACAATTTATTATTTAAAAGTTGCATAAATTATTACTGAAAAATTGCACTATGAAAGATACACTTTTCAGTAATAACATGTATAACTTTTCAGTAGTATTTTGTGTAATTTTTAGAAAATGAACTTGAGTTGCACTTCAGTAATAACATGTGTAACTTTTCAATAGTATTTTGTGTAACTTTTAAAAAATAAACTTGAATTGCACCGTGTAACTTGTGCATACAAGACTAATTCATTTTCCAGTGTTAACTTAGATATAACCCTTTCCACAAAATATGGTGAATTTGATTTTATCAAGTTCACACACATTTTAAATTATTATAAATACACAATTCATCAATTTTTTTAAAAAATAAAAAATGAATCATTTTTATCCCAGATTGATAGAATGTAGATTTAATTTTAAATTCGTTTAACAAAAAAAAAAAAAAAAAACAACAGATAATTACATCTGCATGATTCAATCCACTCTTTATCCTAATGTCAACTCATCTGCCCCAACAAAGTAGACCAGCTTATAATTCAAAAAGTGCTCAAATTTTAATTCTTCCATAAACAAAAAGGAAATCAACAACTCTTCTTGCTCCATTACCTTTACACTGCATCATCCTATTTTAATTTCAAAAGCAAATCAATCCATCACTATATATATATGTGTGGAATTTCACAAGCATAATATCACCTCTCACATCAATCAAAAGGGAGCAATTAAAACATCAAGAGAGTTCATTTCATTCCAACTTTTCTTTGCCATCTTAATTTCTAGCACTTGCAATCCAAAAGAGAATATGGAGAAAAGTGAAGCAGCCACAATTGACATTGCAGGAACAAGCAGAGAACAGAAAGGGAAAGCACCTCTTCTTGGTGCTCCGGTTGTGCATGCAAGGGCGGCGGGGTACAAACGTGGTGTCTCTATATTCGACCTCATCCTCCGTATAAGTGCAGCTGCTGCAGCTTTGGCCGCAACTATCACCATGGGAACCACCGAGCAGACCCTCCCGTTTTTCACTCAGTTCTTCCAGTTTCAAGCCAGTTACGACGATCTCCCTACTTTCTCGTAAGTCGTACACTTCTTATCTTTATTCATTATCTTACCGATCAATTAACATGATGGAACCATGATGAAACAAAGTTGTCATCATCGTTATCATCAGTCATCACCGTCATCCATTTATCATCACCATCATCTTCTTCAGGTTCTTTGTCATAGCCATGGCAATAGTTACTAGCTACCTTGTTCTTTCCGTACCCTTCTCCATTGTGTGCATTGCTCGACCTGTCGCTGTTGGACCACGTCTCTTACTCATTATCTGCGACACAGTGAGCTTCTAAAATGACTTTGCCTTTATAAAATTAGTCCTTTTCTCTCAATATCCCATTAAGGATATTTATTTTCACTGCAGCTCGCAGTTACCTTGGCTACTTCTGCCGGGGGGGCCTCGGCTGCCATAGCATACCTGGCCCACAATGGGAACTCGGATGCAAACTGGCTGGCCATTTGCCAACAGTTTGATGATTTCTGCTCGAGGGTCAGTGGGGCTGTGGTAGCATCATTCATCACGGTGGTGCTGCTCATTTTCCTGGTGGTGCTCTCCGCTTTAGCTCTGAGGAAACATTAAACAAGCTTTCATATGCATATGGAATTGTCTTCTTTTTTTTCCCCTTGTTTGTGACGAATTTGATTTGTTTTCATTTTCTAGTCTAAGTTGTTTAATTTGGTTTCTGTTGTACCATGGGTGGTGTACTGATTGTTGAAATATTTCTGGGAACACAACCAAATGTATATGACACATTTGTATCTAAATTTAAATTTCACAGTACTATGTTTTATGGAATTAGCAATCAGAATTATGTTTTATTATGAAATAGCAAAGGTGAATCCACTGGTCCACAAAAATAAACAACATAAAGGAAGAAAGATTGATACCAAAAAAATGTGTGAACATATCCAAGGCAACCTTATACCTCAACTGTATACCCTCTGTCAGTTTATCTATCACACTGGTATTCAATTTTTTATTTCTATGAAACTTAAAGACTTATTAAGACTACAAAAGATATGAAAAATATTTGCTCAATATCCAAACATCGACTTGATCAAGTTTATTGCTATTATGACGACTGGTTGAATTGTTAAATGTGTACAGATAATTTTTAAGTTGAAATGTAACCCATGCAAAAGATGAGTTATCAGAGCGGCATGGTAAGCCTAAAATATACATTGTGATACAGTTTAATCTAGTCGACCGCAAGAGTTGAGTAGGCAAATTTCCAACACCACGCCTCAACCAACCTGATCCCTTACCTAATTTTGTCTCTCATTTTGAAATTGTCAATTATATTAGGGCCTTTATTTGTCTTGTGCTGTTAGCTACATTACAAAAGAAATGAAGGCAACATACTAATCATTATATGACGAGTCTCTAAGCCAGAACTTGGTCTGATTGATGAGGACTCTATGGCTGCGCTTACTTTTAAGCTCAGGGTTAACCTTAGATAACCCAGCATGTATGTGAATAGCAAGGTATAACTTTAACCCTCCTTCCCTCGCAGGTTTATTTCTACCAAATAAGGCAACAATAACCCGGGTACCCAGTATTACCCTAAAATATAAACTTGTAAAGTAAACAGGTTATAAACCTGTGTTATTTAAACAATACACCTTTAACACTCAAAGTAAACATAGCCTAAGAATATTTTGTCTTGCAAATCTACTGTGTAAAGATTTCGAAGCTACATACCTTGAGGCCAGCTCCAAATTTGTGTTGGTCCAACTGAAACTCCGAGTAAAGCATAGAACTGCAAATCAAAATATACTTACAAAGGCTATTACGTTATATGCTTAATTTTTCCCCTTTGTCAAGATTTCAAAGATATAAAAATTCTTCACATCAACTGAAGAGAAAACTTTATGATTGAACGTTGTGGATACTGAAGTTAAGTTAATTCACATATTGAGTCAGGAGATCAAATGTACAACAAAGAAATTTCTGTTTGTGAACCACGAATGTCTACTAACTATAAACGTAAAGTCAGCATCTTCTTCCCTCATCTAAAATTACCAGCATGCCCAGCAGAACAATTTGTGAGCATTGACTGTTATAGCAATAGCTAATGAATACTCATCACATACTATTTTACGATAATATCAGTTTACCTTTTCTCTTCTGTTGATAGAACTATATATCCTAGATTAAGTAAAATCAGAGAAGGTTCAACTTACCACTTTTTAAGAACAGTAAATTCCAGCATTGTTTCAAATAAAGACATTTATCCAAATAATTTCTCAACTGGTCAGCTTGTAGGCATAATGAGCAATTTCGTAATCAAGTTATAAATCATCTCCAAGCACCAAAATCTACTGACTGCAGTGATATGTTCCCAACAAACAAATCTCGTAAATGCTGTTTACACAATCCTATTCTCCTCCTATGTAAGCTGGGATGTATACAGCTAGAAAACCCCGTCTTCCAACCAGGAAATTTCTGTCTTTCCATAACATGAAGTGCATAAACACATGAAACTGAGTTCGAGCATCCTATAACGAAACAATAGCAAGGTCTTGACTCACTCACCATTCTGGCCAATGACACTAAGAATAAACCACTATAGTCTATCCCGTACGTTTGGGCCCCATCAAATTTAGATTCTATAGAATTTACCTCCGAGTTTGCTTCCTCAAGCTCAATCTCTTCAGTAGAGGGGATTCTGCTCAATTCTGAATCAAATTTCTTCTCTATGTCATCTTCTTGAATCCTATACTTAGCCGCCAGTGTTCTAATGCACGATGTTCGCACTTGATCGGAAATAATCTGCTTCACCAGATTAAAGTTACTGCATTCCTTATACCATCTAAGCCAGCGGTTCACTATCCCTGTAAACCAATCAATAATTTGATCATCATCCAGTAAGATTAGAACATAGCAAGGGCGACCATATCCTTCCCTATTTGTTAATCCATATCGATGAAGACGATTCATTATAACTTTTACTGGGGCAACGATTTCGGTTATAGAAACAGAATGGGGTGAAGAACTGGAGCCCATAAGGGCAAGTGTTGAAGCTGTCTCAGAAGATACATACTCTTGAGCCCGTTTCTGAAATTCGTTGTAGGAATCTCTTAGTTCTTGGGGAAGAGCTGGTTCTACAATATGCTTAGCTAATAGAGTTTCTTCACTCTCAGCCCTTGTAGCATTCAGATCTTGTATCCATATTTTCAGCAGGATTTTGTACCAGTGGTCAGTTTCCATCCCAGGTTTACGGTATCTGGAAATTTGATGTAAAATGGAGTTATTGTCAGCTAAATGCTTGATCTCCGACTCTTTAACTTTCTTCAGGCCATGAGCTAGCCATTTCTTCCCAATTCGGAAAGCCCCTGCATCCCAGGACTCTTGTTTTTGTCCAGCAAATATTTTGACTTTATCTTTCAACTTGTGGACAGCTCGTACAGCAGCATTCTCTTTAACCTGTGTTTTTACCAAAGTACCAAGAAATTGTACTCCATGGGGACCATTACATGCCAAAAGATCTTGATTATCAACCCCCAAGAAGAGAGTATTCTTTAAGTATCTTTCAACGTCAGATTTGAAAGCCAGAGCGATTTCTTTAGGACCCGAAATGGCAAAAAAGACCTCATCCATGAAACGACAGCAATGAATCCTCACATCTGAATCTTTTTGTGGCATACAACTGTTATTCATCTGTCTCCTAAACCAGCCACGGAGTTTTGATTGTGATTTATCCTTTTCAGCATCACATGGATATAGCGTCTCGTATTGCATTGACATTCTGAATATCTCACGGTCAAAGAGATCAAGATATATGTTCATCAATATAGGTGAGAGCACCCCTTCTTGTGGAAGGCCATGTCCTTTAGGAAAAGCCCCGAACTCAAAATTAAGTACTCTGGCATCAAACATATTCTTTATTATACCACATAAACCAGGATCATCTAACTTGTCCTCCATAGCTCTGAAGAGTTTACCAAGGATGCAATCATCAATTTTTTTCTCTATAGGCAGCATGAACCACCAATCGGGATGAGAAATCTCCTTGCAGATATATTTCAAAGCAGACCAATGACCCCTACCAATTCGAAAACCATGGGATATCTTGGAAAAGTGAGGACGGTATATGACTTCCAAGACTATTCTAATGGCCTCCTGAACAACCCTTAAATTCAGTTTTGGGAAAACTAGTTCATCTTTTTTGACCTTTGATCCTCTGGTCGATATTGAATATGTATTAGCCACAATATCGAAGCTCCCATTAGCTAGTTCTTCAGCAATGGACTGGAAAGGCAAGTTGTCACCATCTGATGCCAAATCAACATTAGAGCTCACCCTTATACAATCATATGCATCCTTTAGAGTGTATGGATCAGCGATCACTTTCATCATGAGGTCATGGAATTTCCCATCCTTGTATTGTTCTTTCACCTTCTTCTTTATACGCATCTCAAAAAACTTTTTGGCCTGCAAACCGGTTTTTGGTTTCGACTTCTTTTCAGAAGCATCATAAGATTCTTGAATCAAAGATGCTAAATTCTTAGCCAATGTCATCTTTCCAATTTTTACATCACCATAAACATCTTTCTGTGGTTTGTCAGCTGAATAACTCGAGGCCTCCTCCATCAAGTTAGCCAAATTCTTGGACAATGCCCCTTTGTCAACTCCATTATCATCGTCTCCATATTCTGCATTTGGTTTCCGAACTGAATAAGATGCAATGGGCCGAAATCTCACGACAGATCTCCCTGTTACAAATGTTGTTAAATTCAGTCACACACATTTCTAGAATAAGTAAAAACATGAAAACCAAAGTGAGGAGACAGAAGAGCAAACAATGAGGTACCCTTACTGAGGGAAGATTCTGCAATTGGGGAACCAAATCCAACTAATATAAAATATTCAAGAGAATAACATCATGAATTTAAATAATCAAGGAAGAAATGGAAGGCTTTACCAATACTAGACACAGGCAGGGGGTAAAGTTTTCTCAGCAGTAGTTGAGATCTCACCAGCATGGCTCTGCTTAATTAGCCTTGTGCATTCTTTTTCTCCCACGTTCTTCAAGAAAATTAACAGTTCTTGAGATTTCCACGCTCTAATTAAAACTGCATCAGATTCAACAAACAAAAATATGGAGTGGCAAGGTAATCACCTGTAAGAGACATTTTAACAAACAAGTGGAATGCCGATTTAATAACGATAAGTAAATAAGATATAGACAAACAAACTTCACTTTAGCTCCAAAAGCTTCATTCTTGGTGCAGATTTCACAAGAAAATATTATAGATTGCAGCTAACTGTAGGCACGCTCGGACCCGCCTAAAATAAGAGAGAACCCGTGTCCGCCGGGTGCCACACAGATCCGGACACGGAATACGTACCGGGTTCTTCACGCAGTTTTGGTCTGACGATGATTTTGCAGAGCCCCAGTTCGAATGATGATGAAAGAGCAAGTTTGAGAAATGAGAGAAATTAAACAGACTGAAGCGTGACTGCTGCTCCTTCGCGAAGACGAAAATGCCAGTCGCATCCTGTGTGATTTTATTTTTGTGAAAATTACAAAATAATTTATAAAAGTGATATTAATTACTCCGTCCGTCCAGAGCAATTTGCAAGGGAGGGACACACAAATTAAGAAAAAAGTGAAATAAAGTAAAATAAAAGGTAGTGTTTTGAGGGTTAATTTGATAAAATTTTATGTAGAAAATAAAGAGGTTAGTTGGATTGAGTGTAATGTGGGCCTAAAAAGTGAAAAAGTAGTGACATTTTATGTAAATATGTAGATATTGTGAGGGTTAAGTTTATAAAAGAGTTTTCATTTTTGGCCTTGCAAGTTCCCGTGGGACGTCTCGAAAAGGAAAACTTGTAAGTTCTTCTGAGACGGAGGGAGTACAAATTAATCAATCATGTACCAAAAAAAAAATATTGCAAGAAAAATTATATTTATATGCAAATATTATAAATTAAGTTATAAATATAATATTTTTTTGAATCTATATATAAATATTTTTATTTATTTTTATTTTTTCCCTGTGGGGAAATTTTTAATATAAAAATTGAACCCTTTAAAATAAATTTAAAAATAACCAAATTTAGATTTCATTAGATTACAAGTTACAATAATTATTAGAGCAAGTCCCTTGTGCACCGTGTAATTTAAGTGCATTTTTTAAAAAAATTATACAAATACTATTGGTAAGTTACATGTATTATAATTTAAAAGTATATTTTTAAAAATTCAATTTTCAGTAATAACATGTGTGAATTTTCAATAATAAATAGTGTATTTTTTAAAAAATACACTTGAGTTGCACGATCTACTTGGTGCATACAAGACTAAGGCCAATTATTAGGATTTTTATTTCAATCTATGCAACTCTTTTTATAAATTTACTTTTTGCTTATAATCACCATTGTATTTAAATTTAGATATCAGAATTTTTTTATAGCAATATATTTATTTCCAGTGAAAATCATTCCACATAAATAAAGTTATAGTTGCATATAAAGTTGAAGAAAAATTCTATTTTTTTTCATCTCTTAATAGCTCCTCGTGTTGCAAAAAATGGTGAACTAGCTCGCGTTGAGGTATTCATTTTCGTCCAACCAAATCAACAATCTCAAATGTTTGGGTAAATTTGCTTTTAAAGAAAATATGTGATATATCTTCTTCCATGCCACAAATAGCATAATTTGTGTTCCTTTCTTGTTGAATCATATTTCGCTTGAAGTGTTGGATCAGAATGATACGATCACTAAAAGATATATGCATTACATTACAAGAATTAATCCAGCATCTAACCTTTTCAACTAGCTTGCCCCAAGATGGAGCAATCTTATTGTTAATGTTCATGTTAACCCCCAGGTAAGAAAAAGAGTTCCAATTAATTACTGGATAATACCAAGTGAGAACATTAACTGTGTTTTATGCAATGATAGACCGGAGATGGTAAAGCATATTTTTTTAATGTAAGTATTCATATGCAATATGGATGGAGGTGATGAAATGGTTGGGGCTGAATTCTGTGTTGCCTTCAAACCCTTTTTTGAATTTTATTCACTTTAGTATAATTCTAAAAGGGAGAAAAGGAAAGAAGATGATAGTATGTATTTGGGAATGCGTCTCTTGGTTGATATGGAAATGACAAAATGAGAAAATATTTAAGAACATGGAGTTCTCAAGTATAAAAGTTGTGGAGGAAATGAAGATTAGAACATGGAGTTGGATTGCATCCAAGGAGAATTATTTGCGAGATATTCCTTTTCATCTGTGGGCATCTAATCCTATATTGGTTCTTGGAGTCTAAAAAGTTAAACTTGTAAAATTTTACTGTAGCAAAAAGAATGTGTTTGATGTATTTCTCATACCTATGTAAAATGCTACTCTTTTGTGAAATGAAGTTTGGTTTTACTTATATAAAAAATATTCAAAATATATCGGTCACTGGTCATTTAAAAAACATCTCCATGAAAAAGTGACTAAGCAATCTAAAAAGAATTGGACTACCATTAGCTAGTTTCATAGTTATGTGGCCCATTTCACTTGCCCACTTATTTATAGACGTTCTAATTCTTTTGTATAGAAAAATATCACAATTTATGTTACCGATACCATTACATATATGAAGTGTATCAATTTATGTTCAAGACTAGTTTTGATATTTTGAGATTATAACATTCTATGAGACATAGTACACGTAATGTCAAGGTTTTCTACATGTTTATTCGTGCTCTACGCTGCGCTACATCAGTTGGTATCACGAGACCGGGTACGATGCCACCCAACGCCAACCTCCCGTCGATCACTAGGCTCAGGCAGAGGCATGTCGCTAGCCAGACGTGGCTGAGTTACGGCGTCAGATGGAACCTTAATGGCTGGGATGGAAAATATCCGACTAATGGTCGCCAATTCATTGCCAGCTGTTGATCACGGCCCCATCCACCCTCCGCTTCACCCTAGTACCGGTAGCCGGCGTGGGAGTCCGCCGCCAGACCCGTATTTTGAAGATGATGCGCTGTTGGATGAGGAGGAGACTATTTCCAACGTGAACCCCTTCGGCCCCCTTGCGCGTGCGCCGCCACACCGCGCCGTCGATGATGACCATCGATGGGAGGCCGGATTTGATTGGAGATACCTAAATTTACGGGTGCCCTAGACCCGTGTGAGTTTCTCGATTGGCTTGCAGTTGTTGAAGATATCTTGGAGTTTAAAGGGGTACCGGATGATCGACGAGTTCCATTGGTTGCGACACGATTTCGTGGCCGGGCGACTTCTTGGTGGCAACAATTGAAACAGTCGTGCCTTCGCCTACGCAATCCCAAAATCTCATCATGGGCATAATCCAGACTTATAATTTCACATTTATTAAAATTCACCTTTAACACCAAGGTAATTTAAAAACTTGAAGGATATAGCTCAAATTTGATCCATTATGCCTATGCAAAAAAAATATAGTATCAATGACATACTGGAGGTCAGATACATTTTTTTTTCATATTTCAACTATATCAACAATGCTTCTGGTGCTATGGTCTTGGTCCGACCTAGAGGTGGGGGACAGATCTAGGTTTTCACCTAAATCTCCCAAACCTCAAAATCGGCATCATCCACTCCATTCTCTATTTTGCCACCAACAGGCCACGAGTGTAGTGCCCCTTCGACTGTCGATTATCTTTTTCTCGCGAGAAAATAGATGTCCATCACATATCATCAATCGGGCGAGTTCTGGAATCATGCATGGGGTATATATCATTTCCCAAGTGAGTTTGACGCGCCTCCAAGGATGAATTTCTTGAAAGTCTCTCTTGAACTGTCCATTTGGTTAAGGAGAGTGATAGAAAAGAAGATAAGTATCAAGAAAAATTTATTACCCAAGTGATGAACACTAAAAAAGAAAAATCTTCACCAGAATCAAGTCTATAGAGATCACCAGAAAGTTCAGGAATTGATTTCTCTTGAGAACACTGATTTGCAGAGCGTGAAAGGTGATAGTCCAGGAATAAGAAGGAATCCCATCTTTATGAAGATAGATGTGGGTAAAGAATAGTTATCACAAAGTTACTAGGGCTAAAATACAAAATTTGGGGGTGAAACTACAAATAGATCAACAGTGGCGACGTTCAAAATTCACACGTGCCCAATTAAATTGGCACTTCATCTAGGTTGCGTCGTTTATACGGGGCATGTGACACATGTTCATCCCAAATGCACACCATTTTCAGTAGTTCAATTATGATGTGGAAACACGTTTGCAAACGAAGATCGAGAGGATCAACCAAAGGTCATGTGAATAACCTCAGGCCATGCATCTTTCCGACTTTGAAATGATTTACTCTTCAGTTTCTAATAACAAAGTCATGAATATTGCCAGCTTATTCCCCTAATAACTAGAGAAACAAGATGGAGGATAACTATTGTGATAGAACTATTTCATAATCCAATTTCATAGTTTCGGCTTCGCCAGGCAAAGTCGGGCCCCTACTATGATGTACGATATTAGGTAGTGAAACCAAGAAGCCCATCCATTTATGACGTGGATGACAAGATGGGGTATGACAAATCAATAGAATAACGAAGTTTACATCTTGGACTTCGGACGATTTGGAAAATGCAAAGGTCAAACAGAGGATTTGACTTAGTTAGGAAAGAGATCAACTATATATATAAAAATGGTACATATAAATCATACCTGTTTAGGTAGGAAATTCCTCCTTGTAAGAAGATCTTATGACACCATACACGTGGCTTTACGCCATAGGTCATGACTGTCCACAAGGACAGATTCGACTGTAGAAGAACTCATGTCCAAATTTATGCTTTTAGTGCATGAATAATATAATTTCTTAAACCAAGAGCCCAGTATAATCTAGAATACTATAAACAAAGTATCGTAAGGCCAAATATAGGATCTAAAAAATCTTAAGTGTGAGCTTTATAAAATCAACAATTCTCTGTGTATTTATTATTTTCATAGTGTTCTTTATTCAATACCTTATTTACTACTTTCAAGCTCGTTAAAAGTCATATTGAATGCTTAGAATATTTATTATTCTCAATCATTAGTCACATTATTCCACAAATATTCATCCATAATTATTGGGATCCAATAAGGAGAAATAACAAAAAAATATCATAATCTTTTTTCAATTTTTTTTTAAATTTTAACATTTGTTTAAGATTTGTGAAAAATCCTAAAATCACTAGCATAATCCAAGATTAGTACATAAAAAAAAGAAATAAAAAGAAGGACAAGAAAGAAGAAAAAACTTACATGGGTACATAGGGACAGAGACAACATCGGTGCTTGAACGTCGTCTATGGTGGGACGAGGCAACATAGAAAAAGATGTTGTGACCTGAATTATACAAATTTGAGCCTCCAAACTGGGGTCTACCGAAACCCGGGTTTACCCCCAAATGGGCCTAACTTCGCTAATGTAATAGTACAAGGCCTTGTTATGTATATTTGTAATATGCCTACACATGGTGGGCAATTAGGTCTTTTATGGTTGACCATCTACAAATAGAGGGTCTCCTCCTCATTTGTAAAGAGAGGTGATTCTCATTCAAAGAAGATAATATACACAGGCTAGGGGACTTTCTTGTGAGCACTCAAAGACACCATATTTTCAAGGGAGGAGCTCTCAAGCTCTTCTCGCAGTGCTGATGTTTTACTTACATTTATCATTTTTATCCATTTATCAGGATACCCTATAGCCACATTAAATCCACTCATAAAACCCGATAAGTTGGTAACAACAAATGACGCTAGAGGAAGGGCTCGAACCTCCAAACACTGAAAAGCTAAGTTTTTCTTTTTGTCAATGTTTTTCCAGATTATATGTGTATTTGTTTTCATGTAAATTGAAGAGAGTGTATAAATTTGTATGAGTTCATTCATACACTCAACATAATAAGCCTAGTCTATATACACACTCACACATTTCTGCTTTAGAGAGATTTTTTACAAAAATAGCAGGAATAATTTTTTTTCGAGGCAATTTAAAGTTCAAAATACCTTCATATTGTTCAACACCAAAAAAAAGAAGAAGAGACAGTTTACTTGTTTGATACATTAATAGAGACGTTTTTCTTGTTTGATCGTCGAGCTATGTATATGTATGTAAACAGAGCCATCATAAACCTCTGTGAACACATTTTCATTTCCTCAAACCCATCCAGGCACAAGAAATAGTTCGAGCAGCCAAAGCTCATAAATCGCACCGGAAATCAACATATTTCTTCATAAGCTCAGATAAAGTTAGGACGACAGATTTGAAGGCATGGTAATAGTATAGTGGGTGTGCTTGGTTGTAAATGGGTGTGATTGAACATAGGCTTTGATCTTTTTAAGAGTGGCTAATGCTTTTTTCATGTTAATTCTTTTTTTTTTTGTGAAATGGTTAAACATTTTATTGCCAATTCAAAAACAGATGACACACATTCTTCAACTCGTGTTGAATGTAAAGCAGGATAAACGACATCTTTCTTGGCTTTTCTTTCTAATGCTTCACATATCCACTCCTTTAACCTTCTTTTCCCTTCAAACATGTCATCCATCGGCTTCTTTCTTGTAAACATCTCCAGTAGCATTATTCCAAAACTGTAAACATCCTCATTGGTCGACATTTTTCCTTGCGACCCATACTCTGTTTAAATGAACATCACAAATTCTTATACTGCATCAATCACTAAAGCTAGTCTTAGAGCAATGTTAAAAGTCTCAACATATACATATATATATATATATATATATATATATATATATATACACATATGATTCAATCTTGAAATAATAATAATAATAATAATATTAATTATACATTACCTGGTGCTGCATATCCAATAGTCACCAAGGCTTTTGTCAGAGTCTCTTCTTCATCAAACAATTTTGAAATACCAAAAGGGTAATCATGTCTTGGTCTAACACAACCCAAAAAAATGGTGATACCTTAGTTTTAGGATTTCATTTTACAAAAAAAAAAAAAAACAAAAATTATTCCTTTCCCATTCCTAAGATGTAAACTGCCACAGCAAACAACCCCTTAGAATTGGTCTTCAGGGAAAGTATTTTACGGCTGTTATACTTTGTCATGAAAGTGGCTAGAAATGTTCTGGAATAGCAGAGAAAAATATAGAGCAAGAGTAATGAATTAAGAAAAAAAATCTTCTTAATCGATAACACAGAATGTGAAAGTTGAAGCTAATGCAAGAAATGGATGTTTCTGAGTAATATAGGAAGTTGAAACTATTTGAAGAGGGTATGCAGTCTTTGTTGATTACATAGTACATAATATTTTAAAGTGGTTTATTTTAAATGATCCCAACTACAACTTACTTTAATAATTATGAAGAATAGCTCTTCAAATGCTATGCATTCTTTCGTCTCTAGAAAACCATTTAGTGGTGAAAGTAGAAATAAGTATATTCGAGATTTCGTTCCACAACATACAATTAAGTTAGAAACCATTTAGGTTGGTAGGAAATTATATTTGGAAAAATCTATTGAAGGAGATGAGTCCGATAACATGCATGTTCATTAATTTTTGCAAAAACCAAACCCTCTTCATATTTCGAAAACTTGACTTGCATATTGTTTCTCAAGTGTATATATGTTCGTTCAAGCTAAATGCATTAATTTAATTTGTCATGGATTTTAAGTTTCTTTAATTCTCCGAATCTGGTTCTTTTGATTAGTAAAAAGAGATCAACGTCCTTGTTCTTTGATGGATGTTGGCAATAGAAAAATTTGAAGAGAGATTCTGGAAAATGATGAAGAGAAGAAAATCATTTTATCTTTGTTGAGTTTTTTTATGATCGTTATTTGAGCTTGGTACCATGATAGATATTTTGCCAAAGAGAACTCAATGGGTTGTTACAAAAGAGAACAACAAATGGAGTTTGGAGATATCTTTTAAGTCGTAACTCTACATGTGTTTATGCAATTGCAGATTGATGTAAGAACATTCAATATTGCGTGATTTATTATTCAAAGAGGGGGGGATAAGTCGTTTCAAGAAATGTAACAATACAAGAAATAGTTGCAGTTTTCTTGCATGTTATTGCACATGATCAAAAGAAAAGTACTACCTTAACAACATTTGTTTGATCAGGGAAAACTATAAGTAGGCAATTCCATATTGTGCTACTGCAATTTTAAAAATTGGAAAGCTTTACCTTAAGCATGATGTTGAGAGCTGTAGATGGTTTCTGATAATTATATATTAATCATATTTAATATCATTTGATTATGTGTCTTTGACATACAATAATAATGTGTAGAATGCAGTAGGGGCCTAAGATGAGACATATATTCACCTCACTGTTCCAGCAGAAGATTGTAGCATATAAAGAAATATGAAGGGTTTTATAAGCACTAATGTTTTAGGAGTATGTGGTTCTAATTTAAAGTTTATATATGCACTACCTAGATGGGAGGAATCAACTTCAGACGCACGAGTTCTTCGTGATGCTTTACAGAGATCTTCTGGCTTAAAAGTTTTTAGAGGTAGATTAACTTTTTCTGTCAATACATTATTTCTTAATATTTTAATTATATAAATGATATTTTAGAATTTTTTACTTTTCTAGACCAATATTTTCTTGTGGATGCGGCTTACACAAATGGTCCCGAGTTTCTTGCCCTATATAGAGGAACTCGATACCATCTGAATGAGTGGAGAGGGAATACTCCAAGAAATTACAAAAAACTATTCAATCTTCGACACTCATCTACAAGAAATGCAATTGAAAGAGCTTTTACTTATCAAAGAAAAGATGAGCTATTTTGAGGAATGCAAGTTTTTATGATGTGAAGACTCAAATTAGAATCATCAATGCATGTTTTGCATAATTTTGTGCGGGATAAGATGTCGGTTGATCCTTTATTGATCGATGTTGATAGAGAATTAGTTGAACAAAATATAATCGAAAATGATAATTCAAGTGTTGAAGAACAAATAAGAGTTGTTAAAACTATAGTTGAATGGACAACTTTTCAGGAAAATCTTGCTAAGCAAATATTCGAGGAGTATCAAGCTAGACGAGCCTAGTTCATTTATATTTTGTTCAAAACTTTTGCTAGCATTTTTCTTATTTGAGTTCAGTGTTAAAATGATGTGGTGATTTATTTTGTTCATGTGAGAGTTCACGTGATTTGTGATTTATTTTTCTATGTGATATGTATTAACTCTTGATTTTGTTGATATTAGATTATTCCTTGTTTTTAAGTGTAATCAACTTAAATATTTTATGGTTCCAAACTTTAAATATATATAGTGAATAATACATGACTAGCAACATGAAGAAAGGAGCAACAAATAAGGGTATTTTTTCTCGTGGTGGACATGGTGAAGGTAATGTTTCTTTTGATTTTAATAGTTGTGTTAAAATTCAACATTACAATTTGTTGCCTTGATATTCTTTGTATGTTTACTTCCAGCTGTCAAATACAAACAATCATATGTGTTTGGAACAAAGAAATGGACAGTCATTTGACAACTATTGTGTGTGAGCAAATGGTTCAAGGACATAAGTGCGATGGAAATACTTGGAAGCCCCAAGCTTTGCAAGCTGCTATAATGTATTTAAACTCAACGTTGCAGCTGACTTTAACAAAGAATAACATAAAAAACAGGCTAAAAAATTGGAAGAAGTATTATAATGTTGTATATGACATTCAAACCAATCAAAGTAGTTTTACATGGGATGATGAAAGAAAAATAATTTTAGTTTCTTCAGATATGTGGAGTGTGTACACTGCATACATTTAGGTTAGACATAAATTAAGTGCTAGTGTAACTAATTCATCTTTTTAAGTTATTATCTTATTATGAGATATTGTATTTTATGGTAAACCAGTTTTTTTTTAGTGTATTTTATCTTATTATGAGATGTATTTTCTTGATTGTTATTATGCATATGATTTATTAATCAGTATGTATTTTGATTTTTTATCTGATTTAGTTGCTTGATTTCATGCAGTCACATCGGATACAAAAGGCATACAGAACAAAGTAATAGATAATTGGGATGAGATTGTTCTTTTGTGTGGAAAAGATAGGGCGACAGGGCATGGTGCTAAAACATATAATGAAGATGATGAAACAATGAGCAACGATGATGAAATTGAAGTGAATCATGCCCCATACAAACATAAAAAGCTAAAGCACGACCATCGAGCTCTAAAGATGAGATTGAAGTGAATTCTTCTCCCATACAAACATCGAAAGGTAGAGCACAACCATCAAGCTCAACAAATGAGAAGAAAAAAAAGATTAAGCATGATTCTATGGTTGAATTATAGGTAAAATTGCTACTACACTTCAAGAATGTTTTGCAAGTAAGAATACAATTGAAGAAAGGCTTAGTGGTATTGAGATACATGAGATCGTGTCAATGATTTCTGGTTTTACTAGAGATGAAATATTTAAAGCTACTCGTAAGTGGATGAATGGTGATACAGAAGAATTCAAGTTGTTGAAAGCTCTTCCGGTAGATGAAAATGAGGAATGAGTTTTTTATCTTTTCAATTCTTATTTGTTCTGGTTATGAAAATTAGATATTTTAATAGCTAGTTAAGTTTGATTTTTTGAAATTTTGCTAAAATATTGTGTAGACAATGCAACTAATTGTGTTTTGGTTGCTACTAGTAGCTATTTTGACTCACTATGTTATGAAGTTAAATTTTATTTTGACACACTATGTTATTTGAGATTGTTGCAAGCTAATGCTTGCTTGCTTAATATTCTAGAGAGAGATAATTCTTTATTTTGTGGATGATGCATAAACTTTTTTATAATTTATTTTATTTTGCCAAACAATGAATTTCAAATCTATGGATTTGATAAATTCATTTGTAAATCCAGACAAATGATTTAAAATTCATGGAATTTTATATTCATTAATATATAATATATTGTAAAGTCAAAATTTTCAATCCAAATAGGGCCTTAGAGAATTTCAACAATATTTTAAGATCATAGGTTGAGATTTGCTTGTTTGTGTAACATTTTATACTCTAAAATTACTTCGGCTTGCAGTAAAGTCAACGAAATACTGTATAAAACATCAATTGGAGCATATGAAACTTGTTTTATACGCCAATTGGAATAAAGTCAATGAAACATATCGATTTTTCACAGATTATTGAAGAGTATGTGTCTTGTGAAACTTGTTCTTAGTATAAAATTGATATCATTATATGCATTCATTTGTACCATAACATTTTACATTACAAAATGTTGTGGTATTAGTGGATTCATGTGTGAAAATATGTAATTGCATTAGTGAACATGTAATGGTGTAAATTTCATATTGTGAAACAAGTTCATCCTAGATACTGCAATAATTATATCTCAAGTACATGTTTTATATGCATTTTACTGGTTTTGTATTTTATCTAGTTTTATCTAAATGTATTTCTTTGGGACCATGCAAATTGTGGATAATGTTGTCAATGTTTAACTATAATAGGTAGATAACTAAATAACTTATTGTACGCAATTCATCTTTATTGCAAGTTGACAAAATTAGAAATGCATCGAGCAAATTAAAAACATAATCATGCTGGTGCACCTGAATGAAATATAAGTTCAACCTTTGGTTATTACTAGATTTTGGCCCGTGCGATGCACGGGTTTGATTTATAAGCGTGTTTTGGCTACAATGTTTATTTTTTCTTATGAATCTTATTTATATATTTTTTTGTGTTTTTCTTGTTAATATTTTTTGGATTGTTGTTTTTATTTATTTATGTTTTGTAATCTTTGTATTTTTGTATGTTGAAGTTTTTGTTTTATATAATTTTAATTTCAGTCTTGTTATTCGTCTTTCAAGTACTGCATATGATTAATTTATATCTCTATCTACAAATTCAACAATGTTCCTATTGTATTATAGTCGCAATGACACGGTTTAATTTTGATCTTCCAATATAGAATTAATTTCTCTTTTCCTTTCATCCTTTTTTTTAATTAGGTTTTAATTATTTAGATCTTAGTGTTTGGTTTTCAATTTCTAAGTACATGCTGTTTTATTTTATTTTTTTAGGTAGAGATAATGATACAATGAGATTAATTGCATGAGAGGTAGATTTGGGGAGGATGGTGATGTAATGGTAGTGTCGCAGATACTATAGAGGATATTAGTATTCTTTGTAGTGTTTTTTTTGTTATTGTTGAATAAGGTCTAGTATTTTTTTCTTTTATTTCTTTATGAAGATTAATATAATTTTATAGCATATTAATGTTTTATATTACGTGTGTTTAGCTGAGGTTTTCAATGTTTCATTCCCTTTTACAATAATATTTTAAGATTGAGGAAAGGTACTATTTGTGTTTGGTTAAGGGCCATGCAACGCTTGTCCTAATTTTTATTGTCGGTTAGATTTCACGTATTGTTTTGTTGGGTTTAGTGTTGTAAATTATAATATGTTTCAATCGCAGTCTTCATCTTTGATTATGGTTTGAGGTCATCATATTTCAAGTGATCGTTGGTTGTGCTCAATTAATAAATTCTTTTTATAGTTACAATATATTTTAATCATTCTTTCTCATTGGAAAAATTATATCTGTTCTAAATTCCCTTTTTTTTAAGACATTTGAGTTGTTTAATATAAATTTTTATATGTATATATATATATATGTTCGAGAGAATTAATAGTTGATGGTGTTTTTTTTTTTGGCCCTGTGATTATAGTTTTTGTTTTCAACCTTTTCACATCAATGTTTTTTAAGCCTTTCCTTTGTTTTTTTAACAATTAAAGTATGTTGCAACATCTTCAAAACTATTACTACTATATTTTTTGTCATTTAATTTTAGTTTATTAAGTTTTAATATGATATTAGGACCGAAATAAATACATTATAGGGTTTTTATGTAAGAATATGACATCTGATGAGAATTAATATGTTCATTTTGTAACGAAACCACGAACTCTTGCAAGGTTGCATTGGGTTAGGTTTTATCCTAGAGTTAAAAAAAGTTCTCCTTCCATCTCAAAATTTTCTTTTTCTATTAATATATTTCTTAAAGAAGATATAATAAAACTGAAAGGAAGAATTGAAACAAAAGTCATACTAAATTAAGTTCAATGGAATTTGGTCAAGTAGGCGAAATCTTCCTAAGATGTCTCTTGCTTGTGAGATTGGAAAGTAGTAAAATATATACATGAAATAGTTTGGTTTTTGAAAAATTCAATTTTCTTGAGCTCATTAATATTATGTGAATTATCATGTTAAACCCCTAATTGCAATTTCTTCACACGACCATATAATGTTAAAAAATGAATGAAATAAAGAGCTTGTATTAATTTCTCTAAACATAATCTCTACATTCTTTTTAATAGAGCAACAAATAAGTAGCTATTGTTCTTTGTCCATAGGCAAAAATGATACTAAATTTTGTATTTGTCTCTCGTAAATAGAAGAGAACAATTGCAAATTACATGCTCTGCAATTCAATTATATTTGCAGCTGATATGTGTGAATTCTCTCATCTCTTCTCACTCAATCCATATTAATAGTGATGCTCTATTGTCCCCATGGCCATACATGGATCTTGTGTAGTTTATCTTTTAAATTCTCTCTGTCAACAAAAAATGTATTCAATTTTTAGACACATGTTTTAAGAAAAATTTATCAAACTAAGCATAATTTAGGAATAAAATTGTTGTTTGTAATGGTGGAGATAAAATATTTTTTGATGAAAAAAGATTTATCACCCTTTTAATGGACAAAATTTAAAAAATAAAGTGTGAATAATATTGCTGGATGGATGTAATAGTTTGTAACAGATTAAGCAAATGCATTTTTTTCTTCTTGTTAATGTAGAAGGATTACAGCTTGAATATATCTTCCCAAAGATCTCATTATAAATTTGTTTGGAAATAACTCAGAAGACTAAGGTTATGTGATATTTTTAAATTGACATTTTTTTTATTGAACAGAAGAAACACAAGATTCCTTAAGGTTATTCTATGATAGTTTATATTATGATTGTAAAAATAATGTAAAAGTTAAAAAAAAATCTCCAAATTGAAATTATCAACGTAACACAATATATTAATATTTTCTGATATACAAAATAGAATGATTAGTTAATAAGAATAAGCATACTATCACATGGTGCATCTCATTCTGATATAAGTTGACAATTCAAAATTAATTTTTTATTGAATTTCGTCTCTACTAATAATATCACTAAATTTAGAATAACCTATATTTTATATGTTTAGGTAATAAAATATTCATCTTATATTAATTAGCAACATAAAAAATAAAGCTTTTTGTCTTGGGATGTAATCTGTGAATCGAATCCATAATTACCAGCATCTTTTTTTCCAATTTCATCTCTTTTAGATATTTGGAACAATGTCATTTTGTTCTCATCTTCCAAATTCTTCTCTCTTAGTCTCTTGAAAATTCTGAGTAACATCAGTTTAATAATTCACCCATTAAGAGCAGGTTCTAGCTAAGTAATTGAAGTAGTAGTCTTGTGTGATTTTGCAATGCGTCACATTCTTATATAAAGTTAAAATGTTTCTCTCCAAATATTGAAAGCAGATCAAACAAATAAGAATTCAATCTTTAAAACTTGATAGCTCACAAGTATTGTTCAATACTAAAAATATATAAGAAAAGGCAGAACTACAATTCTTCTTTTAGTACAAATTAAAGCTGCTCATTCCTTAACATGTGCAACTTCATCAACTATAACCAGTTTGAATGGCGTCATTTGCTCACGAATTTCTGCTGATCCTGAGACCGTGCAAAAAGTAACCTATATTTTTCAGGCATAACTTTCTGAGCATTCACAAAAGCTTATTTGGACCAGATTCATCTTCAAGTAGCAGTAGAGGACATAGCTCTCAATATTAATGCAAACTATACGTTAATATTTTGAAGTAATCATTGAGGTTAGAGAGACATACACGTCCAAATGAGTATATATTATGTTTAAAGAAATTATGGGAGAGCCATCCTACAAAATTATGGGGGTAATACTTGCGCCATGGTTTCCGCTCCTCAGCCAAGGCGGGTCATGCTATACCCCTTGACATTCTTGTTATTTTGGTTCAGCAATATAATTCTTCAATACATAAGATTATAAACCAAATGCAAACCATTAAAAATGAATAAGAAGCAAACAAAAAATGTGAAAAATGAGGCAGTAAAATTGAAGATCTGTGCTCAAGAATCGACTTGACAAAACTCATTACTGTTTATTTCAGGTGCGGCCTATGCAACCAAAGATGTCACAGAACAATGTAACTTTGACCATACTTTAAGATGTCACAGAACCAAAGATGCATATCAAGAGAAAAAGAGTAACAATTTTTAATATCTACGAACATTTGTATATCCTATTACAAACACAATGAGCAATCACAGAAGCTTATTTGGACCAGGTTCATCCACCAATAGTAGTGAAAGAAATCAGAAACCCTCCTCTGCTGTTGTGATTGACTTGACAGACATTTCATTGGGTAACTTTGGAATGTGGAAAGACAGAGTTATAGTCTTGCATATATTACATAGGGCATGACCATCTTTTTGGGATGTACAAATTGTTTCTACGGTAAAATGGTTAAGACTTTTTCTGAAGTTTGATGATTAATTGAGTGACATTTTGCGAGAGTTGAAACAAATGAGGCATGGTAATCAGACATGTGCACGTTGCCTTCAAAACTTTATCAAATGATACCACACATCCACAAGAATCCTTGTTTTTGTTGTTCCTTCTAAATCATCCATTAGAATTTGGTTCCATTTTGTTCATTCATAAATCACTATTATCAGTCCAGCCATGCAAGAGAACAATGACTTTCAAGAGCTACAAATATACTCTATCTCCAATTACCATAAACTATGCATTCACATATATATATTCACAATCCAATAAACCCATTGTGACCTCAAAAGAAATTACAATTCTCACTTTATAGTCACAATATCCTACCAATCAGACCTCATTAATAAATCACTAGCATAAAAGCGAAGTTAGTAATTCCAACAGAATTACAACAAAATATAATATTTAAAGTAACTAAACCCACACTATTTGATTTGATATCTTTTCCTTGCAAATAAATAGACGAACGGCAAAGGAAGACATTGAATAGGGAGAGTAAGGAAGAAAGGTGGCCCCAAAACGTCTCTAAGCATCCTTTTAGCCATCCTGAAGTAGCAGCTTTATTAAAGTATATACAATTTACACCATACTATTAGTGTTGCATATTGCACACCTATTCTTACAATACATAGTTTTATTGATAACATTCCATACAATTTTAAACTTATTCTGTTGTATAATAATGAAATCGCAGAAAATAGAACATGGTTATAAAATAATATTTTGCCGGAAAAATGAGTTTCAATATTACTCGTAGATGAGTCAAAAAAGAATAAAAACATTTCAAAATAATTGAGTAAAAAAGTAATGAAGAACATTATCAAAGTAACTGATAGAAAAAAAAAACTACATTAATAGAAAGAGCATAAAAATGGGTTAAAACTCATCCACCATCAAAGACCACTCAACTAAAATGGATGAGAAATATAATTTAAGTTGGATAGGCCCTTTTATGCTCAAGCAAGTGTTTACCGATGGGCATATCAAATGGGTTATTGCATGAGGGAAAGAGGCTGATATATGAAATCAAATTGGATGCTCACCCCTACAATCAACACATCTTTGACCTTACTCTGGTAATGACGGTATAGGGAAAACAAACATGGGCTAATGGTTGTATCAATCTTACATTAGCCTGCTCAAAACTGACCAGACCTTACACTCTAGTCTATAACCTCATACAGTACCACCGAAACAGATACCTAAGAATTGATGTTCAATGCACATGATCACATCCAATTTTGGCAGCTGTGGTTGGACCCCTAAGACCTCATTAGCCACAGTGAGGTTCTTGATGAAAGAATTAAAGGTCTCACTTCTTCAGAAGATGACTTAAAAATATCAGTTAACTAATCAACCGTCTAAAGTCAAATGTGCAGTAAACATCTATAAATATGCTAATTTAGACCCTGTTAGATTGTGAAAAATGAATATATAAGATTACTGTAGACTTAATTTTGCAATTAGTTTTCTTTATAAAACACGTCAGTCTTAAGCTATGGAAGTTCTCCAAAATTCTCAATAAATGAAAGTTCAATATGTAGTTTTACCAATCCCCATGACATAGAAGGCAAACATTCGAGTTGAATTTAAAGGGAGAAATTTTGTTTGTTAGTTACAGGACAACAACAGAAAGTCAACGGATCCACAAACCAAAATATACCATTTTTAGTTAAAATAGATACAGAAGCTAATATCATATCAATTTAATAGCATACAAGGCTTTGTGATAACATTCTCTTGTGGTTCTCTTATGGCTTCAACATAATTTAAAGAGGAGAGAAAGGACATTAACACGCCATTCACCACATCTCAAAATTTGCTAGTACAGTGATCTAATCATACAATTTCTATCGTCAGAGTAACAAATCACCAAAGCAAACACTACAATATTTAAAGTGCAAAAGCATCCGTGTGATATGTATGTTGATAGCAGTGTACTCCCAATTGTCTTTAAAAATCATACCTATGCCACATTTCAACACGCATCTGCTCTATATTTTACCACATAAGTTCACATTAAGAATGGCACTAAACAGCCTGGAGAATCAAGATTCTATCTCCCATTCAGTCATGATAATCAATATATAACACATTATTTAACCAAGAACACATTTATTAGTTAAGAAAATACGTACCTTTCATCTGAATCTTTTGTGAAAATTCTTCAATATTTTATCCAGTCTTACCAATACAAAACACAAGTAGAGAAAGGTTTCTCCTCTAATATAAATGGATATAAAACTGGGGCATAACTCATAACAGACATGATACGTCAGATTTTAAATTCAAATTATTCTCTATTATTTCTTGTAGACTGTTTCACAAACAGATTAACCACAAAACGTAAGACGAAATCCCCAAAGATCATTGCAGTAAATCTGCAGGAACAAATGTAAAAACCAAGCAAGAGAGCTTGTGATCCGCCAGATTGTTGAACACAAGAATGCCAAATATCAGATTAAAAATGAAACTAAAAAAAATGAGGTCGTCAGAGACCAGCATGCTTGAAAGACACTTTACGTAAATGTTCCGGCCCAAGAGGGTTAAAAAATGTAAGAAAATCTCACCTGAGTACGAAGAAACTGTGGAATTTAGAGTCAAAATTTGAATCCAGTCCCCCATCCTTTGATTTTTATTTTTCTTGAGGTTGATTATTTCTATAGACGATGCAATGAATTAATTGATGCAAAAGTCAAGACGTGATTAATACTATTTATTATTAACTTATTGTGTCAAATCAATCGTTCACCTTTTGCTTCAATTTCTATGGCAGATGAAATAAACCAAATCAACCGTTCACCTTTTGCTTCAGTTTCTATGGTAAATGAGATGGTTCCTATGGCAAATGAAAAAAACCATGGTGATGAAGAAATAGTTGAGGCATAAAAATATTTACTGTGTTAATATTTATGATGAGAATAGAATCTTACAGGTTGTGAGATTGAACCATAAATAGGCAGCATTTTGATCTTGTGATACATCATTTGCAATTCTTTTTAATCTTCTCACCACTCATAACATGCTGAAGTGAAAAGAAACATATATTAGATGCAACTTAAACAGGGCAAAAAGAAACAATGATGAAGGGAGATGCACTCATACCTAATTTTATTATGTTTCAATCAGTCAAAAGGTTGGACAAAAGCCTTGAATGTGAAATTTTATTCCTTCACTTCACTATCAAGGAACTCCCATTTATCCAATTCAGTTTAAGTTCTGAATAATCTCATACAACCTTAATCCTTGCTAACATAAACCCCAAATACATTCTAAATCATCTCAATCTAAACTTAAATCATGTAAATGATTCCCATAAAACTGCAAGCTTTGATCGCAACAATAAAATATCACCTGCTAGAAAATGTTAAAGCTAGCAATCAGTTTGCATCCTTTGTTCGTCGTCCCATATGATTGAGCGCAGCACAATTTTGAGAACCTAAGATAAGAAAAATGCCAAAAATAGATTACAAATATAGAACTCAAAATAAATCTTCATCTGATACTAAAACATAACAAATAGGTGAAAATTTCAGCACAAATGGAACCTGGAAATTTGATTAGTTCAACTTCTCTGCCTTAACGACCGTGACCCTTAACCTCTGCTCATCTCCATAAATCACCTCTTTGATTTTCAATTTTTTTCAAACTTCTAGAAAGCCGAGATTGTCCTGCCCCTCAAATTTCAATGTGTACAGCTCCCACTCCCAGCCCAAGATCTCTTTCCCTTCACCAGCTTAATTCCTGGAAAGCTATTACCCTTGTCACAGCAGTGTGATCCTGAACCTGAATTTGAACAAGGTATTTGTCTGTAATCACAATTGTTGATTACAACTATCACATAGAGTAGTTACCAGACTTCCTCACTTTTTTATTGCACTGCGTAGCTATCTCCGATCATTAGAGGGCAAAAAGACAACGTTACCTTAACTGTAATCCAGTTGGCCTTCCCAAACCGTATATCATTCTGAATGAGAAGCAGTTTCCCTCATCACCACGCATCCAAGAGTTATTTGAAATCCCTCATCACCACGCAGCGCGAGATCCACGCATACAGCTTCTCCGACGTTCATCGTTGTCAGCCATGACTGTACTCGAAAGCGATCTGACCATTGCTGTGAAACTACAACGCTAAAGCCTAAACCGAGAGACTGTTTCTATTCCGTCTTTTGATTTCGTAGAAAATGAAACATTTTTTATGAATAATAATACTTATTAATTTTTGTGACAAATAGCAGTATTTAAATGAATTATTAATGCATGTCCTTTTAAGAAAGGTCACAAATCAGATACACTTATATCACAATCTTCCTCATCACATTCCGATTCTCCTGAATTATCTTCATTGTCTCTCACCTTAAAGTGAAGATAATGCTAGTGCTATATACTTCATTAAAACAATCTAATGTAGTGAAAAATCTAGTTTGAAATAGGAAAATGGATGAAGAAACGTCAGCAATTATAAACATGTTCAAGATACAAAGTCAGAATGATGCTTCAGGATCATTTAAGAGTGAAAATTCATATGTAAATGATCATGCTAGAGTTGGCTGAACTTGGACAAGAAGAAAAAATCTTACTTTTAAATTTTGGAGTCCATTTCTAATTTGAAGTACTTTTGGGTTCAATAGAGAAAAGTCATCAAAAATCTCATAAGGACTGGAGTACTAAGGTGATATTATTTCTCAATAAATATTGTGTCCAACAAATTTCTCCTATCACATGCTTTCCTACATTAGTTGTCTGCTACATAATATTCTGTTGAGTCAACAATGATTGTTTGAAATCAATTGGAATAAAGAAATTGAAGATCACCAAGATTTACGTGGTTCGATCAGAAATGATCTACGTCCACGGATGAGGGCACCTCTCTCACTAATCAATGAAGATGATACAATTTACAAGTATTTTGATCTCACTAAGTATATGATCGTCCTATCTCTCTCTATACATATGTGTATATATATATAGGAGTATGGAATCCCTAACTAATGCTAGTGATCGTAACCACCTAACAAGAAAACTGCTACAGTTGCAACCGAAAATGAATAACTGTCAGAGCCCAACGATCTTCAGTTTTGATTCTGTTAAACTGATCGCTCGTTGTCCAATTTGGAAGTTTAAACCGCTTCGTAACTGATCCTGAGTTAATTCCTGACTTTGGAGTCAGTATGCTCCTTCCTTGTCTTATCTGCTGATGTGATACGTCCTCAGCTGAGTCTGAGTACTCAGCTGATATCATCAGTAGACCTTTTGTCCTGATCTGACCAGCTGACCTGACCATACCATCCTGACTGACCATCATCCTGATCTCCTCAGCTGACCACAATCAGCTGACCTCCTCAGCTGACCACCATCAGCTGACCTCCTCAGCTGACTACCTTAGCTGACTACCATCAGCTGACTACGCTGATATCCCAGATGACTTTCAGTAGACTTCTCAAACGATCTCAGCTGACCTTATCAGATGACTATCCATCAGCAGACCTATCAGCTAACTTCCTCAGCTGATAGTATAATGTTCAGTTAATCAGTAGTACTTGCTCATCTGATCTTATTTCACTTTCTTTGCACCCATAACAATTCTCCACCTCAAAGTAAGTGAGATGCCTCCACCTAACCTTCACATCACAGTAGTATGAAGGCACATCCCATGACTGTACCTTAACCAGCTCCAAACAGTAGTTGAACTTAGAACTTGGTATGACTTTAGTCAGCATATCAGCAGCATTGTCATCAGTAGATACCTTTTGTATTGTGATCACCTTCTTTTCCACCACATCCCTCACAAAGTGAAGCCTCACATCAATATGTTTAGATCTTTCATGAAAGACCTGATGCTTGACTAAGTGAATGGCACTCTGATTATCACATTGCACAGTAACTTCATCTTGCCTGATTCCAAATTCCCTGATAATGCCCTTCAGCCACATAGCCTCCTTGACTGCTTCTGTCACTGCGATGTACTCAGCTTCAGTGGTTGACAATGTAACCACTGACTGTAATGCAGCCCTCCAACTGATGGCTGTGCCATATAGTGTAAACACATATCCAGTCAGAGACTTTCTAGTATCTATGCTTCCAGCATAGTCAGAATATACAAAACCTAGTAGAGGTTGCTTGTCCTCCTGAGTCCTCTCATATAATAATCCCAGATGTGCTGAACCTTTCAGATATCTCATTATCCACTTGAAAGCTTCCCAATGTGCCTTTCCAGGATTAGCCATAAACCTGCTGACTAAGCTCACTGCATGAGCAATATCAGGTCTGCTACAAACCATGGCATACATTATGCTTCCAACTTGAATAAGGTATTTTGTTCATCTGAGACTTCTCCTGATCACTCTTGGGACACTGATCAGCTGTCAGTTTGAAGTGTTGCCCAAGAGGAGTAGAGACTGATCTTGACTCATGCATATTGAATCTTCTCAAGATTTTCAGTATGTAATCCTGCTGAGTCAAGAACATCCTTCCAGCTGACTTGTTCCTGATAATATCCATACCCAGAATTCTCTTTGCACTTCCAAGGTCTTTCATGTCAAAGGTTGAACTGAGCTTATCCTTCAGTTTCTGAATTCTTCCAAGACTTTTGCTGGCAATTAACATATCATCCACATACAGTAATAGATATGTAAGTACCTCAGAGCCTTGCTTTTCCAAGTACACACAGCTATCATACTTGCATCTGATGAAGCCTATAGACACCATGAAGCTATCGAACCTTTTATACCACTGCCTTGGGCTTTGCTTAAGTCCATACAAAGACTTCTTCAGCAAACATACCTTTCCTTCATTTTCTGATAGTATGAACCCCTCAGGCTGCTGCATATAAATGGTTTCTTCAAGCTCTCCATGTAGAAATGCAGTTTTGACATCCAGCTGTTGTAACTCCAGCCCATCCCGATTCACCTTAGACAATAAGATCCTTATTGAGCAGTGCTTCACAACTGGTGAGAACACTTCATTGAAGTCTATTCCTTCTCTCTGAGTAAATCCTCTTGCAACTAACCTTGCCTTATATCTGATCAGCTCCTGTCCATCTGACCTAATTTCAGACTTTTTCTTGAATATCCATCTTGAGCTGACAACCTTCAGCCCTTCTATTCACAAGAACCCATGTATTGTTCTTTTCAAGTGAATTTAACTCCTCTTTCATAGCTGAAATCCACTGATCTTTATCCTTCCTTGTTACTGCATCAGTATAAGTCTGAGGTTCCTGATACTCTACTTCTTCTGCTACTGATAAGGCATATGAGATCATGTCAGCCTGCCCAAACCTGATTGGTGGATGAATGCTTTTCGTATGTCTATCTCTAGCCAGACTGTAGTTTCTCAAATCTTGACCCTCCTCATCTGAATTTTCAGTTTGATCTTCAGAATCACTGTCTGCTGATGCACTCAGCTGATCTTCTTGTGGATTCCTGATATCAGAGTTTTCCTGAGCCTGATCTTCATTCTGAATCCTGGTTGTATGCTCCACCTGAACTGGTGTATGTCTGATTATGGGGTTATCCTCAGCATCCTGAGTATTTTCAGATGTACCATATCCCATGACTTTCTCATTGAAAGTCACATCTCTGCTGATAATACACTTCTTGTGTCCAGCTTCAAGGCACCACAATCTATATCCTTTGACACCTTTTGGATATCCCAGGAAGATGCACCTCAGAGCCCTTGGTTCCAGCTTATCTTGCCTTATGTGAGCAAAGGCTAAGCAACCAAACACCTTCAGATTATTGTAATCTGACCTCCTACCATACCAAAGCTCATCTGGGGTTTTGAAGTCAATAGCAGATGAGGGTGATTTGTTTATCAAATAACAAGCAGTATTAACTGTCTCTCTCCAGAACACTTTAGGTAGTTTAGCATCTGACAGCATGCACCTGACCTTCTCCAAAATGGTCCTGTTCATTCTTTCAGCAAGCCCATTTTGTTGAGGGTTTGCTGGAACAGTCTTGTGTTTTGTTATGCCTCTTTCCTTGCAGAAATTTTCAAATTCTTCTGACACATACTCAAGTCCATTGTCAGTCCTGAGATGCTTTATGGATCTGCCCCTTTTGTTTTCTTGTTCAAGTAGCCATTCCCTGAACTTTCCAAAAGCTTCACTCTTCTGCTTCAAGATGATCACCCAGACCTTCCTGCTGAAATCATCAATGATGGTCATGAAGTACTTTCCACCTCCATGAGTCTCAGTTCTTGATGGCCCCCAGATGTCAGAGTGTACATAGTCCAAAGGAGCATCAGTATGATGTTTCCCCTTTGCATAAGAGTGTTTGTTGGATTTTCCCAACACACAGTGATCAAAGAAATCCAATTTGATTGTTCCTGAATCCCCAAATGCCTTCTGCTTTGAGAGTTCATTCAGTCCTCTTTCACCAATGTGCCCTAACCTCTTGTGCCACAAGATAGCATCAGAACTGCCCATAACTGCATTCACTGATCCGGCAGCTGAGTTACCTATCAGAATGTACAAGCCATTTACCTTCTTGCCCTTCATCACAATGTTGTTATCCTTGGTTATCAATATGAATCCATTCCTTGTATTGAATTCATATCCCAAAACATTAAGTGATCCAAGAGAAATAAGATATCTCTTCAGCTCAGGTACAAACCTGACATCTTGTAGTATCCTCTCAGCACCATCATGCTGCCTCAACTTTATTGAGCCAGAGCCTCTGACCTTGCACATCTGATCATTCCCCAAGAGAACTGATCCACCATCAAATTTCTTGAGATCCCTGAATAAACTTTCATTGGGACACATATGAAATGAGCACCCAGAATCCAACACCCAATCTTTACTCAGCTTGACATCAGTAACGGCCAAGACCTCAGCACTATCATATCCTTCCTGAGCAGCAATTGTGACATCTGCCTTCTGATCCTCTTCTTGCTTCCTGGATTTGTCAGGACACTTCTTCTTGAGATGTCCCACCTTCTGACATGAGAAACATTTTCTCATTTCCATAAATTTTCCAGATTCAGGGCCTTTACCATTCTTCTTCTTCTTTTCCTGAAACAGTTTCTTCCCTTTCTTGAACTTGATATTCAGCCCTTCACCTTGATTTATGTTCTTCCTTTCAGATTGCATTTGAAGCGCCTTAGTTTTCAATGCATTCTGAATATCATCAGGGGACACCTTCTCTTGCCTTCCAAATAACAGAGTATCCTTGAAATTCTCCAAGGATTTTGGTAGAGAGTTCAGTAACATCAGGGCTTTATCCTCATCTTCAATCTTGACCTCAAGATTCTCCAAATCATCCACTGCTTTATTGAATTCTTCAAGTTGTTCAACAAGATCCCTATCCTCAGTCATCTTGAAAGAATGAAGCCTCTGCTTCATGAACAACTTATTGATAACAGACTTCGTTTGATACACCTGTTCCAGCTTATTCCACACATCAATGGCAGTCTTCTCCTTATACACCTCCCTCAGAGGTTTGTCTCCCAAGCACAAAATAATTGTGCTATGAGCCTTGTCCAGAATCTCCTACTTCTTTGCAGGTTCTGATGCGGATGATGATGGCCATTGATTCGCTGGTTTCAGAGCATTTGATAATTCATGGTGTGTGAGGAGAGCTTTCATCTTCACCTTCCACAAACCAAAATCATTCGCTCCTGTGAATTTCTCAAACTCCATCTTCGTAGAAGCCATAACAGTTGATTTCACTAACAATCTTCTCTTCCCACAGACGGCGCCAATTGTTGAGTCAACAATGATTGTTTGAAATCAATTGGAATAAAGAAATTGAAGAACACCAAGATTTACGTGGTTCGATCAGAAATGATCTACGTCCACGGATGAGGGCACCTCTCTCACTAATCAATGAAGATGATACAATTTACAAGTATTTTGATCTCACTAATTATATGATCGTCCTATCTCTCTCTACACATATGTGCGTATATATATAGGAGTATGAAATCCCTAATTAATGCTAGTGGTCGTAACCACCTAACAAGAAAACTGCTACAGTTGCAACAAAAAATGAATAACTGTCAGAGCCCAACGATCTTCAGTTTTGATTCTGTTAAACTGATCGCCCGTTGTCCAATTTGGAAGTTTAAACCGCTTCGTAACTGATCCTGAGTTAATTCCTGACTTTGGAGTCAGTATGCTCCTTCCTTGTCTTATTTGCTGATGTGATACGTCCTCAGCTGAGTCTGAGTACTCAGCTGATATCATCAGTAGACCTTTTGTCCTGATCTGACCAGCTGACCTGACCATATCATCCTGACTGACCATCATCCTGATCTCCTCAGCTGACCACCATCAGCTGACCTCCTCAGCTGACTACCTTAGCTGACTACCATCAGCTGACTACGCTGGTATCCCAGATGACTTTCAGTAGACTTCTCAAACGATCTCAGCTGACCTTATCAGATGACTATCCATCAGCAGACCTATCAGCTGACTTCCTCAGCTGATAGTATAATGTTCAGTTAATCAGCAGTACTTGCTCATCTGATCTTATTTCACTTTCTTTGCACCCATAACATATTCCAAAACTAACCTCATAACACAAAGTTTTAAGTTCCAACCATATCTACTGGTGGAAAGTTTCCATCATAACTCACAATCATTTTACTTACGTAATTCAATTTTCAAAGAATAACATCTTAAATGTCATTTGAGAAAATAAACATGATGTATCAAATTATCAAGTAATAGTAAAAAAATAGTAACTGGATATAATAGAATAACATGATGTATAGAATAAGACTTTCTTCCTTAACTTTATATTGAGTTAATTAGCTGAGTTAGTGCTTTGGGCATCATATAAATCTCTTGTTAATTTTACTTGATTAATGTTACTATTTTCGCCTAGATTATTATTAACTGCTTTGTGTAAATGAATCCTCTTTGCTTTGCAGGAATCCCTGGAAAAAACCATCAGAGACACGACTTTATTGTTGAGTCCTTCCACCAATAACAATAATCCAGATTAAACTGGAAAATCATGGTTCTTCCTTCAAGGGATTGGATCTTCTAATGCAAAATCATCTTTTATATATATTTATCTCCTTCTAAATCTCATAGATAACAACTCAGTGTAGAGAAGTTCATTCCAAGTGTCAGGCACTCCTGGCAAGCACCAGTGGCTGCAATCCTGTGGGGCACTAACCGGAGTGCCCGGTTCACGGTTGCTCGATGGATGTCCATCTTTTCTAAATTCTGTCAAGTATGTTATGTTTAAAAAACTAACTTTTCGCATTGCCCTTCTCATTTGCTCAACTACTTCAGAAATCAGTATATTATTTAGTGGTTCAGGTTCCAGCTTTGAGTAGTCCGTGTCTGGTTCCTTGCTCGTGTTGCAAGTCCCGCCCTTATTCCATTCTCCACCCCTAGAAAGATGAACACATATAAGTTAATTATTTTTCTTTCCAAGACTATTTATATATGTGAGAAAATAAAACAGTGTAATAGATTTTCCTATATGGTTTAATTCATCTAGGCTCCATTTGGATGAGTGGATTTGAAATTCATGGATTTCACACACAAATAATCATTTTTTCCAAGTAAATTAATAAATTTATAAATACTTAGATTTAAATTATGTTTAAAATGGAGAAATTTTAAATTCCCATCAAAACCATGTCATTTTAAGTCCCTCCTCTCTACCCCTTCCATCTTTCCTTCTCTTTTATCTTTTTCCTTCTCTCTCACCTCTTTACAATTCATGATTTGAAATATATATCTTCTTATATTTATGATTTTTCAAATCCATCCATACAAATGGAGCCTTAGAGTTTAGTTTATGATTCTTAGCTTTCCTTACTGTGGTGATGCAATTTGTACGGTCTCTGATGCAATGCTAGTGAGTAAATACTCTGACCAATTTTAAATTGTCGTTTAAGAATGTCTCGCACGAATTGAGAAAGCCGTTAAATGACAATAAGGGTATGTTTGTTTTGGGACTAGCACGGATGGACGTAGGACTTTGCGATCACGCCTCTACACGAGTTTGGGATGTAACATCCCAAACTCAATCCACACCTAAAAATACCTATTAAACCTATTATTACTCTTTCTAACACAACATTCATAAAATACCTATTATACCTATTATTATACCTATAAAATCAATCATTATCACACTTTGATTTGACATAAAGTAACATCCTACCCCACTAAAATCTCAAAACAAACACACACTTTTATTATTCATCAAGGTTTTCACATCTCAGGATTTCAAAGTCATGACTTCCCACGACCCCCTTAATTCCAAAACAGACGTACCCTAATAGATTAGTGTTAAACGATAATTATATTGGGTAAAAAATTATTCTTTTAGAAAGACAGTTAAAATGTAGAGGAGAGAGTATGAACTTTACTTGAAATGTACTGGTGAGTAACTCCGGAAAAATATGTGACTTCTCCGAGGCTCTAAATTCTGAGTCACCCATAGGTTGAGCGTGTTGAGGGATCTTCTAAAAGCTTCCATCACATCCATAGTCATGTTCACATGCTCGCCCTCCTGAAAATAGTGCCCTCTGATAGATAAAAGAAGAAAGAAACGTGCTAGTAAGCATGCATATATGTTCATGAGAAAACAAGCATGCATGTAACAGAAACTTCATTCATTCATACGATTTTATTGTTTTATCCTGATTCCACCAATGTCCAGCGCTGAACACAAGGACATCGGCTCCTACCCATTTTGACGAAAACCAGTGAAGTTTATCGACTCTGATCGCCCCTCGAACTTCTTTGGGTGCAGTTACTGGAGGGGGTTTGATGACTACAAGGTAAGGTACTCTGAAATATTGTACTGTGAGATTGAATTCTTGAAATATGATGGAGAGGAAGCCTTTGTGCTTTGTTATTGGATTACCATTTTCTTCGTATATTGTGGATTGATTTGAAACCCCTTGGGTGAGCATGCATATTAAGGATTCCCATTGGTTTCGACCGATGGAATCTCCGGCGAAAACTATCCTTCCATTCCGGCTGCGGTTAAGGAAGTCTTTTGCATCAAATCTGCAAATATTATTGTGCAATTTTGAGAGAAATGGGCGAGGAAATCAACAAATATATCACATTATAATTTAATGTTGAAAAGAATTTGAAATTTGATTAGGGAGTATAGGGATGTAAACTAACTGAATCAGGTTGAAAGGTATAAAGCTTCAACAAATTTTTTTAATAGTAGAGTTCAAGCGAAAAACATTTTCGTATTTGTTTTTGGATTCACACGGATGGACTTAGAATCCGACTCATATGAATTTGAGATAGAATTTAGTTTTCAAATTCTATATTCAATCTACGGCTACAAATATCTATAAATCTATTATTACTCTTCTTAATACATCACACTTTATTCTACAAATACCTACAAATATCACTAAAACCTAATATTGATTTGATATAGAGTTAAAGTTCACCGTACTCAAATCTCAAAATAAACACATATATTTACTATTCATATTTTTTACTCAAAATTCCTAAAATTTGAAATCTTATCTTGTTCCGCACACTTAAATTTCAAAATAAGAACAACTTTAGGATCGAGTTCGAAGGAGTTCGAGTTTGATTTGACTTTCAAACATATAGTTTGTGAATAGTTGGAGTTCTTGTTTCAAACAAATGTATTTCGAGTAAAGCTTGCAAAAAGCTCTTTGGCAAGTTGAGCAACAAAATATGTAGACTAATATCCTCGTGAACACATCAACGAGCATGTTATGTGTTCATGAATTCGTAAACATGTTCGTGAACTTTTTGAACCAAGTATGTTCGATAAATTATCAAACTTTGAATGTACTGAGTAAATATTTTCTGAATCGAGATGCAAATAATTCACAAATAGCTAAATTTATCGACATACACTTCTCATATTTAGGAAACATCAGGTTGGAAAAAAAATTATTTCAATAAGAATTTAATCTGAAAATGTTATCATTCAACACGAAAAAACTGTCATCATTTTGTTGCACTAAGAGAAAAATAAAATAAAATCAGAATGGTGAATGATAACTATAATATTTTTTTTAATGTGTTCTTTTAAAGCTTTCACCTAGGCTATGGCGAATAATCATCATATTGACAGAGCACTTTATTACCTTTTATTTTATTTATTACTTATTTTCTTCAAAAACCCTCCTTTTTAGTGCTACGCAATAATCATCCAAAAAAAAGGATTGTACCTCACACCATTCTTTTAACTTTGTAACTCAGCATATGAAACATAGCATTTCATATAATATTAATACTCTCATTGGTCATCTTTTCCACGATTTCATTTTATTCAACATACTTAGAAAAAAAACATTTATATAAGACTATCATAAATTAAGTTTATTTTTTACAAGATGGTGATCAATAATGTATTACTCCCTCCGTCTCTAATATTATTCTCACTTTCATTTTCTCATGTCTTTCAATTTTATTCTTATTCCATTTTTAAAAAAAATACTAATTTATTATCACATTATACAAACAATCACTTTATTTTTTTAATTTATCTCATTTTTTTTTCAAAACTCGTGTTCATGCATAGGGAAATAAATAGAAAAGGAGAACGTACTATTTATTAAAGATATAGTTAGAAGAAATGTGACAAATAAAAATAAACGTGAGTTAAAGAAAAAAGAAAATTATATGTTACACCATTCTTTAAACTTGTAAATATTTTTTTATAGGAGCGAACAAGAAAAATGTGCAATTTTTTTTTTAAACTTATACTTTAAACATATAAATGTACTTTGTAGCCAGCAAAGGATTGTACTTTACGCCATTCCTTTCACTTTGAAAAAAAAAAAAATTTATTAAACCAATTAATCAAAATAGCTACTCAAAACATTAAAGTCAATACAAATTAATTAGAACTATATTCATCATTCTCAATGGCATCAACAGGAATTTAAAAAAAAAAAGAAGCAAAATATATATATAATTGAAACACTAATTAGCAGCACATGCATGGCCTCCTAAAGAGTGTAAAAAAAGAATCCAAAAGTAGAGACACCATTATAGATCCAAGCAAGACTATGCATAAAGAAAGCTAGAAACACATATATAATTAATTTGTAAATATTAAATTTGTAATTATGCATAGGTATAATAATACGTATGTACCTTGGAAGATTACACGAGTGAGGTTGCCATCGCCATTTCTGGTAATCCAAATCCGGTCGGCCATTCTGTCGGCATCGGAAACCCGGGTCGAGAAACGGGCATTCCTCGGTGTATGTTCGACCCGGTTGGGCCTCATCCCAAACCCACTTCCCATGGGAGTAATCACAACCCTTTGGGCGCTTATCGGGTAGGATCCGGGGCAAGATGTTGAAGAAAGAGAGGGGTTGAAAAGGGGTTAGAATGGAGAAGGCGACGGTGGAGATGAAGATGAAGGATAGGAGGGTCACGTCCTTCTTGGTGAGATGAGAGAGAAAGAGGAGTTTATGTTGCATGGAGGGCAGAGAGAGAGAGAGAGAGAGGGGAATTAATTGGGGGTGATGAAATCATCTAGGCGCGGGCGAGGGAGGGGGTATTTATTTATGGCTGTGATTATGTAGGATTAATTAATTAATTAATTAGGAAAAGTATATAATTGGGAAGTCATAATTTTTCTTTATTTATTCATTACGCTAGCTATTAATTGCATGTATGTATCTAAAATAAAGTCTCTATGAATATTGGAGGGACGAATTTAAGTTTTTACTCCTTCCATCCTAATTATATTGATTTACTTTCTTTTTATGGATATTTAAATTATGTAAATTCATTTTTTATATTCGTTTTTTTAATTCACCTTCCAAAATAACTGTATGCATTAATTATATTGGAACGTAATAGGTTTTATTTGAATATGGTTGGAAATAAGTCTATCATAGAATTATTTTAAATTATCAAGTATTATATTAAATGTATTAAAATATTAATTAGGAGTGTCAAAAATTGGAGTCAATAAATTTTTCAATAATTATAACATAATATCATTTACCCATAATTTTGATACTTCTGATAAAATTTTGAAACTTCTAGTTAAATATTTGTGTTGATGCACAATTTAGGGTGGAATATTCATGTGGGTATATGAAAATCGTTCATCATTCGGTGTGAGGAGGAGCCTTCAATGCTACCTTCTCTCCAAGAATAAATGTAGTAAATGTTTGAGTATTTTGTGAACATTTAATGATTTCTTTAATGCTATGCAAAGGGAGTATTTATAATCCCCAATTTTTTTGGTCTAGCTGCATTTAATGGCTTCATTAAATGCAGCTTAGCCTACCTTCCTTAGTTCTACTGCTATGAACAGTTTTGTCAGGACCTTCTAGACAATCAAGAGCCTCCACATGACACTCTACTAGGTCCATCTTCACTCAAATACCTTTGTTTTATTTTAAATCAGTCAATTCAGTTGTGCTTTTGGAGATTCCTACTATTTCGTGGTAATCTTCTGTCGCCGCCATTTTGAGTTCAGATATAGATTCATGTCTTGCCGCCTAACTTCCCGTCCTCATCGTCACTGCTTCGTGGACACGGTTCAATGGTCATGACCAATAGTCATGGTGAATGCATTAATGAAACGGAGCAGAGGAAGAGATGATGAGATGGTAACCGATCAAGAGAAGTGAGTGAGTATTAAATAAGGCTGTAAACGAACGAAATTGAATATCATAATTCAGTATGAATAAAAAAATATCTGATTAGTTTACAGTCCTATAGCCAAATGAGAGTTTGAGAGATATGCACATAATATATCTAGGTTATGATGACTAATGAACCATAAATTTCTAATGGGCTTACATCCTTAAAATAATAATAGTAATTATTGGGGATAAATTATTAATGACCTATAATCTTAAAATAATAATAAAACAGTAATACTAATTATTATTATTATTATTATTATTATTATTATTATTATTATTATTATTATTATTATTATAATATTTATATAAAAATATTTAATTGAATATTTACGAATATCGTATCGAATATCATAATTTTATATTCATATTTAAATAATAACTGAATTGAATTGAATATTTGTAATTAAATTTGAATCATAAAATTTCGAATACAAATATTTAAACTTCGAATCAAAATATTTGAATCATTTACAACCCTAATATTAATGGTGAAAATAGATTAGAAAAAAAAAATTAAATTGTGCATATTAAAAAGAAATAGGTACGACAAAGTTCAAAAATATTTGTGAGCACATAGTATGTATCGATGTAGATAGACGATAAGATTTGTAACACCGTCCGTGCCCAGTTACTAGAATATAGGGCCGAAGCCATGTATAAAAAAAGCCAAATGGATCTCATCAGTCACAAGCACACAACCTACACTTTTCCCCTCTTTTCTGGCACAGAGATCGACGCTTCTCGCCGTCGATTCTCCTTCAAATCTGAGGCCATTGTTTTCTTCTTCGGTACGCTCTACTCTTCCCATCATACATGTTTCTATCTTTACTTACCAAAACATATCAGCCTAACAACTTCCCTTTCTCTTCACACAAAATTCATATGTAATTTCATAAAATTAACATTTTTGTATTTTTTAATTTCATAATGCGCTGTTGTAATTTTGTATTTATACATAATTAGTGATATGTGAGTGAGAATATAACTCACAGATGGCTGAAATTTTGTGTAATTTTGATGACATAAATGATTTGATGAACACGCTTATTTAGTTTTGATGATTTATGTTTCCTTGATGATATTAAATTTACAGTGCTGATCATTCACTTTTTCTCAATCACATGCTTTATTTCCTCAAATTCTTATGCTTTAATGATGAAAATAAGACACATTCAGTCTTGGTTTTATTCCCAATCAAATTTCTCCAGTTGAGAAATTCTTATTGGCCTTTAGGGAGTCTTCAAGTATGCTTCCTTTTATTCTTATTGCATGCTTATGCTTTGTGGTCTGCTAATAAGAATTATTCCCAAAAAGAGGTTTTTATTGGTTAAGGCTGCAATCATCTTAGGTGTTATCCTCATTTTTTTGCTAATACGATATCAATTTTTTTATAAATCCAGTGTATTGGATCATTAATAGTTTGTTGGTAATGCGAGTATTAACGATAATTCATACGTATCTCTATTTGTTTACTGGTTTTATTAGTGTAGCCACTTGTCGCGTATTTGTTGTTTTCTTAGATACTTGCCTTCTAGTTTTCATGATGGTAATGTTTATATGGTCATTAAAATATATTAATGAATTATATATATATGTGACTTCTACTTAGCCTACATTCAATTGTTGTCTGAGGGGAGTGTCGTGAATGAGGGAGACATCTCTAGGGAACCCTAATTTTTGGATTTTTATTGCATATTGCATTATTGTGTTCTAGTACAGACTACCAAACAAAGTATTAATTTTGTATATAGGTTATATCATGAGTTATATATCCTATCAAATAGAGTATTAATTTTATATAGTCATAGATTAAAGGACCAAATACAACCTATCAAACACAATATAACAATTATCTCTATACTAATATCTTTAAATTTGATAAAAAAAATTTTATAATCCCAATCAAACTCATCATTATAGACAATTTTACACAAACCTTGAACTAATTTGTCTGTTGTCTTTGCCCAGAGCAAAATTCTTATACGTATTTCCATTATTATTTTTTTGGAGACCGTTACACTTTGAAGATTCCATCAATCTAGGGCTCGTTCTTCATTCTTATCACCATCACAGTTCGTGGATTCCATCAATCTAAGATATGGATGACAATGGGGCAAAACAGTACATATATCTAAATACCTATGCCCCGCCCTGCCACATGCCCCATTGTGGGGCAGAATATTGTGCCCCATGCCTGCTCTGTGTGGGGGTAGATTTGCCCCATCTTGCCCCATATTGTACATAATAAAATAATATATACATATATATATATATATATATAATTTAGATGATTAAAAAATTAAATTAAAATAAAAATTATGCACCAAATTTATCAAATCATATTCAACAAAAAATAGATTTATTCTTGATTAGAGTTATAGTAAATAAATAATTAATTTTATATATTATAAAATATTATATATTGGATGTATTTTATATATTATAAAATATTGTATATTTGTTTAATATTTACTATAGGGCATGATACGATGGGGCATTGCAGTAAAAATGAAAATCCATGCCTGCCCTGTCCCATGAGCAGGGCGGGACGGGTCTGCCCCATTTTTCAGGATGGGGCTGGGGTGGGGCGAGGCTGACCCATACGGAGCAGGTCAGGGTGGGCAACATGGGGCGGGTCATTTTGGCATCCCTAATCTAGGGCTCGTCTGTGCATTCAAATCATCGTCTGTCCTATCGCTTTTAGGATCTAGTACGACAAGCTCCTCTCTCTCATTCTCACTCTCACCAATTCCTCTCTGGTTCTTCTTGTACGATTACCTCTCTTGCAGTAACATCGAGAAGGCAGTAAATCTTGTATTGTGCCTAATTTCTAAAGGCATTTTCTGTTGTCGAAGAAAGGTAATTTGTTATTCCACGTTATATGTCTGTCGATTTTGATTCTCACCTTATTTTGAGTTCTTATGTTTAACTCTATCACACATAGGCAATGAAAAATCTAGCATTCTACATGTGAGTGAATTTTGTTGGAATTTTGATTTTGAAAGAGTGTTTAATACACTAGTTTGACCAATTTATTGAAGGACAAAATAGTAATCTTAAGAAGACTACTTATATAACCATGTGGGTTAGCTCACTTGACCACTGGGCTCCTCACTTGAGTGAGTGACCCAAGTTCAACTCCCTTTGGATATAAGGTGGCTTGGAGAAAAATCTAGGAATATTTGGGGACTTGGTGAACTAACTTCTAACTGCTAATAACTAACATTTATTGTTAAAAAAGACTACTTATAATCGATACGTCCTACTCATGGAGTAGATCATTATGGTTTTTTCGATCTCAAAATCTAATTACAGTGAGTAATTAATACCTTAGTGGAAACATCAATACTGATGTGAATGCCCCACATAAAAAAAACCACTAAAATAAACTAAAATAAGAGTTATTATAATTTGTCCCACATCAAAAAACCACTAAAGACTTTTACTCTATATAAGTAGGAATTTTAATATGATATTCAAAAAAGGTTAAGAGGACTCTAACCCATGAACCATGCGTGCACACACGTGTCGTCGCTGTTTGGCCGAGCCTAGCCTGTGCCCGAGTTCTGGGCCTTGGATCTTGACACTTGGTATTTGGTGTGGGCTTTGGTGGGCCTTTGGCTCTCTCCAACTTTTTGGAGACCCAAAAATATGGGACTGGTTGTAGGCTCAAACTGGCGACTCAGAATACCTGTGGAGCGACTACATCAGCAATCCTAAATGTGAATCGTCTATGTCAGCGATCCGAAGAAGCTCCACATTGTATTCAAAATGGATATTGATCCTGATCTGGATCTTTGTCAGGCCAGTGATCTGTATAGATCTTTGATTTTGATCGTCAAATCAGCCACGTCAACGATCCTGATCGATGCTAACTATGCATTCTGGAAGGATCAGAATAGTCCAAATTCATGGACTCTATGCCTCTGTCGGTTCCGCACGGTTAGAATCACCCACGAAGATCGTGGGAATATTACGCGAATATAAGGGCTGAAGCCCATCTGAGAAGTCTCTCTGTGTTTTCATTCAATTCATTCTGCATAGGAGTCTCTCTCTCCCACTCTGCATCTTAGTGTTTAGTTCATAGACTCTTTTAGTAGATTGTAGTTCCAATTAATTTAGTAGTGCTACTAACACAGAAAAGATAAACCTTTTTAACTTTGGAGACAATACGTAAACCTAATGAACACTAACCATAACGTATTTTGTTTTGCGGAAAAATATCATATCCTTACGCGATTTGTTTATTTTTCAATTTTATTTATCATTGCAGACTCGATACATAAAACAAAAGAAAATCTCTGGTGATTTTTTCAGATTTCCACTTTCTAGTCTCCTTACCCATCGAGCGTGTTAAATACCACAACTCCAACCTCACACTATCGACCGTTTGCCCCTCGAATTGCGATGACAGCTGCATTTTCCATGAAGGTTTTGTGTCTAAACTTAATCATAACACCAGGAATTATTGTTGGAATATTAGGAAATGAACAGTAAAAAATTTATGTGGAGTTTAGCCAAAAAAAACTTTCACCGGAGGTATAATTGACCTCACAATATCTGAAAGATATGCCAGTTGTATGACTGTTCATGGTTCATCAATGTATCCTACTTTGAATCCCCATAGCAGCGACTCCACTGGATTTGTGTGTGGTGAGTTCTGTTTTAATTCCAAACCCCGCCCCCGTTTGATTTAAGTTAGTATTTTTGGTTGATTGTGTGTGTGTTTTTTTCCAGATGATTATGTATTGGTTGAAAAATTATGCCTCGAAAAGTACAAGTTCTCGCGTGGTGATATTGTGGTTTTTTGGTAATTTTTGCTTTTATTGGTACATTATCGAGCTCATTAAATTTGTGTTTAGAGCTCATTTTTTGTATCAAGGTTTAATTCTTATGAGCTGTGCTTGACTGAATGAAAGGAATTGATGTTCTTTAATTATTTGGTTTTTAGAGAAGTGATTTTGTTGACTAAATTTGAGTTCAGATTCAAGTTCTAGTATGATATCGAAACAAACTCATTTATGCTGGATAGTTTTGTTACTCGCTTTATTAGATTCTTTAATGTGGTGCAAAATTGAACCTAGTTCTCTCTGCCTGTGAGGATTAATTTCACATTAATATAGGTTAACTATTGACTCTTGATGTTACTCATGCCCTCCAATTCTAAGTTTCGATCCCATGTTTAACTTACAGCTGCATTAAATTACAAAAGTGTATATTCCCTGCTAAATTTAGCCCATGCTCGTTATCCAGGCATATAGATGCAAGTAATGAAGGGCATGTTCTAGGATTAAGCAGAAAATAGGAAAATTCAAGAATTCTCTTAAGTATTCTCTAAGTTTTAGCTGATGTGAGTTTTTTTGTTCCTAGACTTGCTAGGTTGACGGAGCTTGCGTTCCTTAGCCAAGCTTAATGTTTTATCACATCAACTTGTATTCATCTTGTGCTGAGAATGAAACTTCAGTTTTTGATTGATAGTTGAGACCATTATAGTATACCCCTGTTTGCCAAGGACAACATGCACGAGATTTTCACTATACTTATCTGAATAGTCCATCTCTTACTGATATGCTAATTTTCTACTTGAAATTATGTAAACTGCACCGGCCTAATAGAATCTTTTGATGAAATAATATCAATCCTTCTTGTAGTTCCCCTAGTAATCATAAGGAGAAAAACATAAAAAGAATTGATGGCTTGCCAGGTGATTGGATTGATCTCCCCCCATTTGACACCCTGAGGGTTCCTGAAGGACATTGTTGGGTTATTGGAGATAATGAAGCTTGTATCCTGGACTGGAAAACGTATGTCCTGGTATGAATCTAGCACTATAGTATATAGTTATACATGCATATGTGACGTCTCAAATGTAAAATTCTATCATTTGCTTGATGATGGTTGTGTAGTCAATTATCTTTGCTTTACTTTTGATATAATTAGTCATAAAAGATGAAAACCTTCCACATGTATTGCTTATGCAATTTTGACTTTCTTGGTATTTTACCTTTTAGCGTATTTAATGTTGGTTGCGCTCCTTCGTCAAGTGAATGTAGAGATGACTACCTAAAATGTATTTCATTGATTTGTTCATTTCTATATTGATTTGATTTACATATTTGGAGCCAACATCATATTCCAATGCTTAATATCCAGTGTTGCAATATTAATTTAATAGTAACTAGCGTTGGGAATTTTTGTCATGCAATGCTTAAGATACATGCATGCTTTCATTTATAGTTGAGTTACTTTCAGGCATTTATGGTGTGAGGTTTTTTCATGGCAGATTCCTCTGGGTTTGATATGTGGACGTGATACGCACGTTGTGTGGCCACCTCAAAGAGTAGGCGTAGTTCATAGTCGAATCAGCATGTTGCCCGGAGAGTAATTTCATATTTCAGAATAACATTGACACCCATTATATGATGGTTGAAATGCCAGCCAACTAGTTATAAATGCTGCAGCTGAGCTACTGCGATGATCCTCTAAAAATGATTACAACTCTTCGTTGATTCGTACATTCTGCTATTGGTAATTTGTTTCAGTTTGTGATTTTTTTGCATTTGGGTTTGCCCAGGTAGATGATTCTTTTTGGGTTTTATATTTTTGGTATTTGATCTTGGTTTTTGGCAATGGCTGGAATTGCTGAATTGTTGTGCTATACTATTATTTTTCTGACCTGTTCTTAGATCTTAAGTTATCCGAACTCATTACTTTGGAAATTATTAGAATTAGAAAGTTGTTTGTTTAATGCTCTGTGGCTGTTTTGAAATTTTACAAAATAACTTTTAGGATAGTTTATTTCTTTTCAAAAACTGTGAGAGATAGCTTGAAAGAAGCGTAACGCGGCACAGAAAATTAGGAAAACCTGAGCAAATATCAGAAAATCTTATTTGATTAAGAGTGATTCTTGTATGCACCCGGTTTAAATCAATTTCACCCTAATTGTAAATAATATTTGATATAGTATTTATATATGTATTAATTATATATATTCCACATATTGAAGTGGATAATGATGGAGGGAGTTATTTATTTTAAGGGATTAAGATTAATAACCTCTCAATTCATTACTGAGGACATACAGAAGAAACAGAGAATAAGGATTTTCTCTGAGAGATTCCAAAAATCAAGATCAGTAATATGACTTCCCTCAAAACTGACTCCTAACTCCAAAATAAGAAAACACATTCCAATCCAGACTTTACCGATTCGTGAATTAACGTACACATACTATTCTGTGTATTGGACTCGGAGTACGGAAGGACTGGATTCTGGGGATAGGACAAACGAGAATACCAATGGGTTCGAATTACTTCCGCATTAAAGGTTAGTGACCATGTTCGTGTTGGTCACGGGATTGGCATCAATTCCAACATATGGTATCAGAGCCATATTGTTGGTACCCCATTTTAATTAAAGGAATGCTCAATGTTATTCTTGTTTAATATTTTCTGCGGTGGATTTTTATTTTTGGAACTTGAGTTTACTGCAGTAATGATATTTTTTTTTGTGAAATCAATGATGTTTGGGCATGTTGTATATGCTTTATTCCTTGACTATGCGTTTAGTACTTGGATTATTTCGACGTCAGGCCATGTATGCATGCATTTCTTGCATCATTTTTTGTCCCGTATGTATTATCCCCTTTTTTGGTCAAATTTTTTCCATTGATCGAAATTGATTGTTTTTTGTATCAATGGATAGAGGGTGAGAAGAGGATTCCAGGGATATTTTAATTGCATTTTTTGGTCTTGTGGTTGAATTGTTATGATTTTTCAAAGAATAATAATTTTTCAAAATCTGACCCGATTTTAAAATGCAAAAATTGATCTTTTTCAGATTTTTTTTCGTTAAGTTTCTGAATACTGGGTGATAGTACGTATGATGAGGATTCCATACATATTTTTTGTGTAATTTTTGGATAAGAAAAGAGAAAGTTATGATTTTTTGAAAATTTTCGTGACTCATTTTTAGATCTGAAATTACACTGTGAAATCGAACAAAATTGAGTCTATTCTTGGTATGGAATTAATCTACGTTTCATGAGGATTCCATCCATGTATCGTTTGTGAATTTTTGTTGACTTTTGAGTGAGATACGAATTTTTAAAAAAATTTCACGATCGGGGTCATTTTGAACTTTTTCAGAAACCTTTGGGCCTGTTTTTAGAGAATTGGATACTTTTCAGGGGCCCAAATGCAATTTCAAAAACTAGGATCCGACCCACTTGGAGACCGGTCAGACCCGACCCGGACAACGGACGACAACGACAACAAAGACGGTGGCGCGTGTGGATCATGCGCCGGTGACTCACCGACTTCAGTTTGGCGCGTGAATGTGCGTGTTGGGCAGGTGGCAGTGCGTGGTGGCGCGTCCGGCCATTTCCGCGCGTGCTGGCCCATTTCGTCTTGTTTTCGGTCGTTTTCAGCTAGTTTCGTGTCCGTTCGGATGCATTTTCATGTATTTCAATGTATTTTTTGAAGTGTGGCTTCATTTAAATGTTTTTATTTGCTTTAAAGACTTATGTGAAGACCTTTTAGTTGATATTATGTGTTAAATTCTCCTAATGTATGTCTTCAATTCTTAAATCATGTTTAATTGGTGTGTGAAATTGTTTGATATGCTCCGGTTAATCCAGGAAAGTGGGAGCCAATGAAGTTAAACTTATTTTTCACTTGTGAATATACCTAATGCTAATTGGAAATTGTGTTCCATAAGCATTGAAATAGAGAAAATTCATGTGTTAAGGTTTAACTAACACTTTAGTGTGTTTGTTGTTTTTGGGCTGCTCATTTTTCAGGGATGTCAGGGAGCAGTACAGTTTCTGAGAGAGACACCAGGACCAGTGATGAGGTCCTACATGATTTTATGAATTACAAGATGAAGCATACTCACAACTTGAGAGAACACTCCATTGAAGTGTTGGAACAGTTTAACCATTTGTTGGTTTTCATTCGCAACAAGAAACTTTCATTCGATGTTCTCGAACAAATAAAAAGCATTAATACCTGGGCTAGAACTCTTCCGCTCTACTTGGAGGAAGACTTTTGGGAGGTCTCGAAGTCTTCTGGAAAAGAGTCCGATGGACTAGACATAATGATATCGTTGTCGTTTGCTTCGAGAAAGAAAGATAGAACTCAGGCTCTTAGATCGGCATGCTTGAGGATGAGAAAGAGTAGTGGTTCTGATTTTCTGAGATTAAAGAGTCACAGAAAAGATCAGATGAAGAATCAATTCTTGGATCCTCTAGCAAAGGCCATCTATAATGTGATACCCGAGTTTCTCACTACTCATTGGCCAATATACTTCATGTGTTGCTTGTATTTTATTTACTTACATGCTAATTGCATAAATATATTTCATGCCTTGTGTGCATTTAAATTTTTTATGTGTTAATTGCTTAAATATATATTTCATGCTTTACGTGCAATTAAATTATTTATGTGTTAATTTATAATTGCTTCAATATAT
>JAPKLY010000015.1:1799751-1825962 GCA_026898435.1 Prunella vulgaris | reverse complement strand
TATTTAAACTTGTCGTATGTTTGTATGTGTTAAGTGTGGTCGTGTCATATAATACCGGAACTATAGAGTTCAATTCTTCTATTTTTTGGAAGTCGAATGACAAGTTAGATCGTGTTCTGCACGGATCTTCTTGAGTTATTTTTTATATAAACTAAATTAATACTCATTGCAGTTCTTAGGTTTTTTCAATGATAACAACTTATAACTTGTTTTTCTATATAGTTGTGATTAAAGTGGTTGTTCAATGCTATTTATTTTGTTTTAAATACTTGAACGTGAGATTTATGTTTTGAAACTAGAATCGATTTTGAGATGCATGATGAGATCGAAGATTAGTAACTCTAAGTTATTTTTCAAAATCGAATCGTGTATCAATTTTTAGATGTCTTAGTTTGGCTCAGCATAAAACATAATAAAACACTAACACAGTGAATCACTTTATTGTTTAAAGAAAATGGTATTGATAGAAAATTTAGTATGTTTTGGAGTAGACCGGACTATTAGATGAGATCGACCTAGAAATGTCTGACCCGAGCTTTGGGATTGAGAATCGACCAGGTAGCTTATCTTGTGTGGAAAATGAAATATTTCCACGACACGAGATCTTTGGTTAGTTTAGTGATCACAATGTTAGACAACATCTGAGGGGTATGTCTAATATGATCACTGAACTTAAACAAGCTGGTCACAATTTTTCTAATGAACAGTGAATTCAAGCTCTAGTCTACTCACTACCAAATCATTGGAATCACCTCGAGATTGTTTTGACTTGAAATGAGAGCATTAGTACTTTCAATTTAGCAGCTCATCAGCTAAATCTAGAGGTTGAAAGACTTACAGAAGCTAAACATCCTTCTGGTACTTTTTTCTTTGTTAGTTCTAGTTCAACCGAAGTTTTGGTTTTAAACGAATATAGAGCTGGAAGAAAGGGAAGAAGGATAATTGATCGGATAGTGGGATGTAGGATAGCAATACTTAAGGCAATGCAATCAATATGAAAAGATAGAAGAAGCGTGTTAAAATGAATAAGAATGATATGAGCAAAATGACATACTACAACTGTTGTGAGCATGGTCGTTTTGCACATGAGTGCCCTGAGCCTTGATAGAACAAGACAGATCCATCTAATTTCATTTTTTTAATTATTTATAGATGTCTCTAAATTGTTGTTTTTTAACTGAATCTTATCCTTTGTGGACTAAATATTCAGAAACAATAGACCGAGACATTGGAGATAAGGTAACCATTGTACATAATCAATAGATTTGAGTAGGATATAATACTGGAGTCAAAGTCGAAGACCTGTGACTTGCAGAATTGACTCTGACAGGGTCATATTATTATTCTACAAGATGATCAAATAGCTCTTTAAATCACGCTTTATCTTTTTCTGTTTCATTCATGCTTGCTTGATTTGAGATACATTGTACTGTTATTTTTAGAGGACATGGTTATCATCGCATTAATGTTAAGGGTTATCGTGATGGACTTATAGTTGTCAGCTTTATGTTTTTGGATGGTGAAAGGGCATCTTTTAGTTATTATGAATTCAGTTCGTACCTACTGAATGATGGTTCTTCTGGTGATGCTTATATGATAGACATATTTTGCATACTAGTATAGGTCAATTTTAAGCAAGATAGGATAAATAGACTTGTGATTTATAGATTGTTGAATCTGGAATCAAAGTCGAGTAATCCTAATACGGACTTTTCTTGCTGGTTAAATGACCCACAACCGTTTGAAAAACTATTAGAGCTGTGTTTCTGTTGCTATTATTTTTGGGTATATGGGTTCCTATTAGATAAGGACACAAGATGGATTTTTTCCTATTTCATTACATTTAGAATTGACAATTCATGTTTTGATCCTGTCTGTTTGATTTCTCATAAGTCTAATGTACTTGATGTTTCAGACATCTATTTGGACAAATTGAGGAAATTGATTGGAGACATGAAAGTCTATATAAACAATTGGGGAATTGTGTAATGAAAAAGGGTTGTCTGACAATTGACTATCCTTTATAAACATCAATGTTTTGGTGTTGCCGAAAGAAGGAATAGAACATTGTTAGAAATGTTAATATCCATATAGACACGAGCTAAGATACATATCTTTTAGAAAGATACGTTACTTAAATTAGCTTATGTGCTTAAGCTGGTGTCTTCTAAGTCTATTGCTACAACTCCATATGATTTAGGACGAGTAGTAAAACTTGTTTTTTGAGTACACTTAGAACATCAGGATATGCAACCTTCACATGATCTTCCTGAAAAATGTGGAAAGTTGAATCCTAGTTGTTGAGAGTATATTTTCATAAATTACTATGTAAATTCTAAGGGATACATGATCATAGGAACTTCAGTGGGAGCATGACTTGTAAGGAATCGCATAATCCATATTTTATGGAATTAAGTTTTCGAGATTAAGGAAACCAAAATCTATCTGATCCAAGTGGGAGAAGTTTTATCAGTTGATGATGTGGATCTTTGATAGATATTTGCTAGTGACGGTTGCCTGTTGAGGATTTAGTAACTCTTCAATTTGGTAATAAATCACACTCCCGGAAAAGTTTAAAGAAATAAGTGCTCAAGAAGCATTATGACAAAGAAGGACGTGTTAATGAAATCTTCGTGAAACGGTTTTCCATGTGGCTTTTAACGTGATTTCACTAACAATACATTGAATCAAGCTTACTGGAATTTGCAAAGTACAAATTCTGGAAAGATTTCGGCAGAGTTTAGCTAGAGCAGCGAAAACTTGATTTTATTTCTGAAAAATAGCCTATTTATAGGAAAAAAACACAAGCAGGTGGTGGCAAGGGTGTTGCCATGCTTAACAGGATGCTTACACGTGTCCCTTACGTGTTAAAAGAGATAATTACAACAAGAAATTGGCCAAAAATGATAAAAATACCATTCTGGCGATCAGGTATGAAGGCGGCGAGCAGCTGGTTATAAACACCATAGGAGGCGAGCAGCAGATTGGGCGAGCAGGTGAGCTGCTCGTCTCTTCTCAGAATTGCACTACCTGCTCGCCACCTATTGCATATAGGTGGCGAGCAACTCATTGTGGGCGAGCAGGTGCAGCTGCTCGTCTCCGGGTGAGCAGGTGCAGCTGCTCACCTCCTGTGAATGTGCACTGCTGCTTTCCTATTTTGTGCTCTTCATGTGATTCTTTCATCTTCTTTGTTGGTTTTCACTTGTTCCAGCTGTATCTTGGCTTCATTATTATTATCTTCTTGTCTTGGGTTTAATTCTCCTGGGATTAAGTTGATTACTTCCTTGAACATTCAGATTAACTTATTTCATCAACAGTTGCCCCCTAGCTTGATGTTTGTTGGAACCATTGAGTGGATAACAACTATCAAGCTATCTGGATTTTATAAGAATTCTTTGTTGTTTGGGAAGTAATTTCAGTCTTGACTTGACTTGCGACCATTTAGATGACGGATATAGTGAAACACCCATATGGCCTCATTAAAAACCTAGCCGTAAACCACCCTTGTGGGTAAACCAGTCGTAGGATAAAAGAGATACCAGAGTGTGCTTTCAAATATCCATGCCCAAATGGTGTTGAGTATCCTTGATTGGATCATCATATACTGAAATTGGTGATCAGCTTCATGGATCACGAAGAGGCGAGCAGCCCATGATGTGAGGGAGCGAGCAGGTCTTGGGGCGAGCAGGTGAGCTGCTCACCGCCAACCTTCTGAGAGGGATTTATGATCCGCTCGTCGTGCTCAAGTTGCTCGTCGTGGTCAAATGGCTCGTTCTCCTCCGGCCAAGAGAAGATTATTGGTAATTGATGAAAAAACAAATGACGAGGAGATCGAGTCTGATGTCCATTCGGTTTTTCATGATGTATTTAGGACAAGCTCAGAGTCTTCTGAGCCTGATGCTGAAGAAGTTAGTACCGTCCGAGAGGTCTCAGAAGCTCGAGATCAGATCGCTGATATTCCTGAGGTGGCGAATCCTCGTGAGGGTGCTACCGACTTCAATCTTGGAGAAGGTTCGAACGAGGAGATGGGCCGAGCTAAGTCGATATTTGGAGAGAGTTATCGGATTCCACTTGATATCCACATGCATGCCCTTCGTGATTGCGAGTGAGCTAATCGGCCCCCACCGGGGTGTACTGCGATGAACGTTGATGTCCTTGATGTCGGATTCCCACTGCAGTTGCATCCAGTAATTGGCCAGTTTTTTATGGATGTTAACTTAGCAATTACTCAGATTACGCCGAACGGGTGAAGAAATTTGCTAAGTTATTTGACGGTGATGTGATTAGAGGGGGTATCCCAACCGGTTGACGGTTCCGGAGATTCATTACTCGATGATGATCTCGGAATGTATGGAAGAGGGGAACGACTACTATTATGTGAAAGCCCGAGCTGGAATGAAGATTTTGGAGGGCATTCCCAATAAAGTGAAACGATGGAAAGAGCAATTCTTTTCATCAGCGGTGATTGGCGCGCTTCCATATCATATACCGGCGTTAGAGATAGAATAAATACTCCGGAAGAATATGGGGAATTGAGACGTAAGTCGAGTTCTTTGTGTATCATTCGTTCCGAAGTTCACTTATATAACTTTGTCTTTTGCTGGTCCGAGACTTCCGCATTGGGGTCAGAAGGGAATTCCGAACCTGTTTATCTGCGCACTCTCCAACGCCTCTTCCCGTTGTGAGCAATTTCGAACTGTGAAGCACTTATCCCACGAGCAGACGTTGAGTGACAACATACTTCTGGGTAGTATGTTTGTCAGTTCTTCCACTATCGTATATCAATGAATCATAGACCAGGCTTAGCGCTGGGAAGGGTGAACCGTCAGCTCCGTGACACGAATGAAGAACAACTGAAGGTGATCCAGGCCAAAGAAGAAGAGCTGAAACAGGCAACTTTGAAGATCAAGAGTACTCTGGACCCTGAGAAAAATGTTATTGAGGATTGCAGAAAGCTTCAGTACGTCAATCACAATCTGGAAGAGCAGCTGTAGAAAGCTACTGAAGGGATTGCTCACCTCAAAGTAGAGTTTGCTCAAGAGCGTCAGGATAATGCTGTTAAGATGGATAAGATCCTCGAGCTTGAGAAGGATAAGGCCAAGCTTCAGATTGACGTGTAGTGTTTGTACACCGAGGAGGATCTGGGGGAGCAGGTGCGTGATGCATCGAATTTCGGGTAAATCTGCTCCTATAGTGAGTGTATTCGAATCATTCACCGGGCAGAGGAAAGAGGCCAGAAGATTTCTGATCTGATGAAAAAGGAGTTTCTGGATTATGTCAGAGCTAATCCGCCAAGCAAGTCACAGCCTCTTCCTATAGCTGATCTGGTGGAGTTCGGGATTGATCTGGGGGTTTTTGGAGAAGGTTATACTATTATCGATCCCCCAGGTCAGGTCGTCTTGGATGATTCGGATGAAGACACTACTGAGGATCCCGCATCTGCTTCGGGTGCTATTGAGACTACTGAAGCCTCCCCAGATGAAGATCGTCAAATGCAGGAGGAGGCGGTCGCGATGTCTTACATCCATACTCCTCCGAGTGCTGAAACTACACCCCTCGAAGTTCAACCCGCCGATGCTGCTGTTGGTGATGCCCCTACTGCTGATTAGGGCTTTTGCTCGCCCGATGCCTTATCTGTTTTAGACAACAGTTTTGCTATCTTTTGCTGCTTTCTTTACTCGCTTTTCTTTTTGGTTTATTATAGGATGTATTTGACTTTGTTTGGTTGTATGCCTAACCTTTTTAAGGAATGGAATGATCGTCCTGCCTACCTGTTTATCTTGCCTGTTCTTTTTGTGGTGCTCATTTTCGCATTCTACTTTTCAGTATTCGCGTAATAATCTTTTAGGTTGTAATGATATGCACTCTTACGTTGGGCCGCTCAGTTGGGATTTTATGCTTTACTATCCATTTGGAGTGTTCACAACGCTGCCGTTGGATTTTACATTTCTATCCTGAGCTACTCTGGAGTGTTTAATGTGCTATCCTGTGGAGCGCGCACTGCGTCCGTTAGGATGAATATTTTTTAAACACTGTCGGCCAAATTAGGGTGGACTTATAATGGTCGATCATGCTCAATTCTTGATTGGGATGTGTTAGGTGTCTGACACCGTAACTTATCCGCTCAAGTGCAAGATGCTTCGCTCTTGTTTAGGACATTTATGGTCTCTGCACCTTTTATGTCGTTGTATGAGGGGTGTGCCCGGCAAAGGGAGCATTTGACCAAGAAAGCCACTTTCAGGCAATTTTAAGTAGGACTGCAATCCTTCATGGTCATCGCTTACCGAAAAAAGATTGTCTTTCACATTCCATTCGCCGTTGGCGTAACCATGTGTGCAACATACATCCAGTATTGATAAAACTTTTTTAAATGAGCAGCATTCCATGTGTACGAGGAAGGTGTCCCATCCAGGTCTTCCAAATTGCAAGTTTCGTTTGACCAACTTCGCGAAACACGAAATGGTCCTTCCCATCCGGGTCCCAATGTTCTAGGTGGAGTGGACAAAATTTTTCTCAACACCAAATTGTCTTCTTGGAAATTTCTCTTTCTGACTTGCGAATTGTAATACCTGGTGGCGTATTGTTTGTATGTTGCGTTGCGCAGCTCTGCAGCGATTCGTCTTTCTTCAAGGAAGTCTTTCTCGATCACGATAGCTTTATCATTCTCTCCCTCGTTGTACATGCAAACTCGCCATGTGGAATTTTGTAGCTCGACTGGCACCATTGCTTCAGCTCCGTACGCCATTGAGAATGGGGCTTCTCCAGTGCTTGTTCTGAATGACGTTCGGTATGACCACAACACTTTCGAAAGTTCTTCCGACCAACTTCCCTTCTTCTCCATCAAACGGAGCTTCAATGTTTGCTTGATGATCTTGTTGATTGCTTCAACCTGACCGTTTGACTGCGGATGATAGGGCTTCGAGTAATACTTTTTAATTTTCCAAGTATCACAGAACCCTAGGATCTTCTTCTTGTCGAACTGTGGTCCATTGTCTGTTAAGATTGATCGAGGTATACCGAATCTGCAGATCAAGTTTTTCCAGATGAAACTAATCATCTTTTCCTGCGTCACTGTCACTAGAGATTCAGCTTCTGCCCACTTAGTGTAATAATCCACGGCAACCACCGCAAACCTCACACTTTCCTTCCCAGGTGGGAATGGTTCGATGATGTCGATGCCCCATTTATCGAATGGCCATGGGCTGTACACCATCTTCATCTCTTGCGGAGGAGTGTTTATGTTAGGAGAGAACATCTGGTATTTGCAACATTTTTTTGCAAACGAGATTGCATCTTCTTCTAAGGTGGGCCAGTAGTACCCTTGCCTCATAGTTCTATGCGCTAATGCTCGTCCGGCAGTGTGGCTCACACATATGCCTTCATGGATTTCCTCGAGAATTTCCAATCCCTGTTTCTTTGATATACATTTGAGTAGGAGTGATGAATATCCTCTCATGTATAATTGGCCACCGATTATCACGTAACGAGCTGCCTGTTTAACTAATCGAGCTACTAGCTGCTGTCCAGGGATCCTCAGGCTGCTCTCCGCTAGTCAAATATTTTATTAGACTAGCTCTCCAGTCGTCATTGTCCAACTCGTCCACCTCCTGCCCCACATTCGAGGTTTGATTCATTTTATAATCGAAGGTCGAAGGATTATAAAGTTGGGTGATGACGACTTCTGATATGTCTGTTGCCCCAAGCTTGACGCTAATCTGGCCAGAGCGTCGGCTTGTGTGTTTTCTAGTCGAGGTATTGATTAAGGTCATAATTGCATCTTTTTGCATCCATTTCTCCATGGTTTTGATGTGTTTAGGTTCATATTTGACCCTAATATGCTATACTTTGTGCATTTAACCCATTTTGGCTAGGAAGTTGTGTTTGTAGGTGAAAATGAGCAAAACGAGGAAGAAACGAGCAAAATCAAGAAAAGTCCGGAATTCTTGAGTTGAGCCAATTGGTGAAAATGATATATCATGTTGAAGATCTCGAAGAGAGGGTCGCAACGCAAAAAGAATCGAGTCAATCGGAGCTCTAGAACTCAAGATATGAAGAAAACAACTCGCTAGGCAGCACGTCAACGCGGATCGCGCGGATTCGTTCTGGAACGGCAGATAACGTCGCGCACAACCTCGTGCGCGATCATGATCGACAGGAGTGCAGCGGTGGTTCAGCAGTTTGACATTCCGCGTGAACTCGTTGCCGATCACGATCGGCAGCCCTCCAGTTCAAGTTCGGCAGGAGTTCTGAAATTTCACAATTTCAGGGCTATTTTCGTCTTTTTGCACGTTTAATGAAGGGCACTTTGGACTAAACATTGTAGGCACTATTCAAGGATAAGATTTTCAAGGCATCTTCTTCATTGATTAGTTCTTAGATTAGTTTAGAGAGAGAATTAGGTAGTTACTTAGTGGGTTCTTAGTTAGATTCAATCTTCTTTCTACAATAACTTTTGATCTAGCCATTAGATCTTTAATCCGTTTTTTCCAATGTAATCTCCATTGAATTTCCTACGTTTCTATGGTTCAATTTCTTATTTCAAGTTGTGGATCAAGACTTAGCAATTTGGAGGTTTGTACCTTGCATTCAATTCATCTTCTTATGGTAAGAATTCCTTTAATTCTCTTGTTCTAGTTAATAATCATGATGTTTACATTCTTAATTGCAGTAGTTAGATTCCAATTATCCATGGGCTAATACTTTCATGTGTTAGTGTATGACTCCTATGGAGTAATGTGGTGTCTATGTTGATCTTATAAATGCTTGAGATGTTGTATGATCAATTCTCTATTTTGATGGTTTGAATGAATGCTTATATGCATAATTGATTGAATGGGCCATTAGGATTTAGTCTCATACGAGAGTTGGGCTATTTTCCTAACTCCTCTTGTTATTAGGCCAATGCATGCTAAGTGTTTGATAAAATTCCTAAAATAGTGAGAATTATACTTAGTGAATTAGTAAGAAAATTAGAGGTTCTAATGTGTATCTAGGGAGACCTTTGCATGTTAGAGTGGCTTGCCAATTGATTGTACAATACCTCATTGCATGAGTAAGTGACACTACACCATGTGAAACATAGGATAGTACACTAATACATCTCTCACACATTTGCATACTTTGTGAATCAAGGTGATAGGTAATTTACTAGTTTGACGCACTTGTAGACGATAGACACCTTATCCCATTTACTTGCTTTGTGTTTTCGAATTAAGAACAATGATCTTACCTTACAATCCGCCATCTCCCTGTGTTCGATATAATTAAAACTTGGTCAAGCTTGCCACAACAATAACGATCGTGTACACTTGCATGTAAACACCGAATAGGTAAACATGTTTTTGGCGCCGTTGCTGGGGAGACGGCTAGTTTGTTTGGTTGTTTGATTTTGTTCTTTGTTTTCAATTTTTTTGCATTTTTGTGTGAGAGTTAAAATGTTCTTGTTGAATTTGTTTGTTGTTTTTGTTATTGTCGATTTTTGTAACTATTTTTGTTGATGTGTGTTTATATGTCTTTTCTTTGTTTCTTTGTGTGTTCTTAATCATTCTTGGTGAGTGTTGATACTTGCTTATTTTTTGTAGGAGTGAGCTAAATGGAGATGGGCGAATACACCAATTACTCGTATTTCCCACAAGACATATATCCTCCTAATTTTTATACCTATCAACCTTACCCATATCAATCACCACCTCTACAAGAAGATCCTTATCCTCCCAATTCCTACTCTTATGAGGATCCATATTCCTACACATTACACTCTCATATTCCTTCAAATCATGAAGAAGCTCCTCAAAGCCATATTAATGATACTTTAGTTTACATCCTAAATCAACTTGAAGAAATTTGAAAGGATGCCAAAAGAAGCTTTGAGGATTCTAATGAGAAGTTTGATAAATTGTTCGAATATCGAGGAGATCAAATTAAGAGCTTAGAGCTCCAAGTGGAGCACTTGGCCAAACAAGCCCAAGAGATTTGTGAAGCAAAGTTGGAGGAGGAAGATGGAGGTAATGTAGATGATTCAAGAGGAGGAAAGGAAGATGATCAAGAAGAGGAAGATAAATGTCCACTCATGGACTTGAGCTTAATGGAAAAAGAACAACAAAATAAAGTGGAGAAGGAGCCTACAAATGAAATAAGCATTTCTCTACCCCTAGACTCTTCTACTTATGCTTTAATTGATAATGTTGTTCATTGTGAATATGTCTTACCTCTTGATATAATTGATTATAAGCTTGAATTGAAAATCTTCTTGAATATTTGTTATAGTAGGAGATGGGGGTGGATTGATATGATAAGAAAAGAGGAAAGTTTGTGTGCTTACATGTATAAAATAAAAAGGAAAGTAGGTGTATGGGGTAGAAATCCTACTTGTTTCTTTGATTTTGAAGCTATGAGATTGTTATATGATGGGGAGGAGACATAATATCCTTTGCCATTTAGCTAACATTGGTGTCGTCCAGCTAGGGGATGTTAAATCCAAGCGCTAGATGGGAGGCAACCCATCCTTAAAAAATGTTACTTGTTTTGTTGTTTACTTTGTAGGTTAGATAGTGTTATTTGTTTTGATTTGCTTTATATATGAGGTAGTGTATTCTATTACCTTTGTTGGTGCATGTGATTTATCCAAGTTTGGGGGTGTTGCCTCTTGGAATATATGGTGATTTCTTGGCTTACTTGAGCTTATACATGCATTGTTTTTTTCATTGATTCTTTGCAAATCCTATTTTCATCACTCTCTTCCAAACTTTTAAGATCTTGAGCCGAAAAAGTTTGGGGGGTGTGTTTTTGTTCCTCAAATGTTAGATTTGCAATGAAGTGTGAGCTTGAGAAGGATGTCTTGAGGAGAATTCTCTCTCACTTGGCCAAGAAAGACATTTTCATGTAAGTGGCAATTCACTCTTCTATTCTTAATCCCAACTCAAGGTATGTCTTTACACTTATCTCTATATGTGCTTCACTTCCTAGGTTTAGTTTGCTTGATTTTAGATTGCTATTTGGGCTTAAGTGTTGATTCTTGTGATATTGTGCTTTGATTTGTGCATTGCATGATCTTTCCTTCACTTTTGCCAAACTTTTTAGACCTATGGTCCAAAAAAGTTTGGGGGGTGTCTTCGTTTCACAAATCTTATTGCAATGCTATGCTTAGGATGATTCTAGTGCTTCTATGATGTTTTTAGACCATATGGTTATATTGATGACTTGTTTTACTTGTTATGATTGCCATTATGTTGCTAGTTTAAGAGTAGTGTGGCATGAGATATGTTTATGGTTGTGTGGATGAGTTGAAAGTTCATGTTGGAAGTAGTGGAGTTATGGCTTGATTCTTATCTTGTCTTTTGTGCTTTTGATTTCATGATACTTGAGATTTTGATGATATGGGCATTTTTGATATGATATGAGTCATGATCACCCTATACCCGTGAGGTTTTGAGCTATTTATGCCCGTTTCAATCTTGAACGGACGATATTTCTTTGATGTGAGGTCCACACATGTGCATTATACTCTAGAACTTGGCTTTGGTCTTGTTTGAGGCTACATTAGACATTGATTTCACATGATATGATTTGAGTCATTTCTTTGATCTACATTGAGTCACTTTGCCCTATGAGCCTACCTTGATATTATTATCCATTGCTCACCATTTTGTGCCTATTGACCTTTCCTTTGGCTAACCACACTTTAAGCCATTTTCCTTCCTTTTTGGAACTCTCTTGTCCCTATGATTAGTAGAGTGAAAAGAAGGAAGGAAGATTGGCGATATGATGAAGAATATGGTGGCCTAAAGTGGAAGATATGAAGAATTTTATGCATGGATTGATTTTTTTTGAAAAAGGCAGGTGCTAGCAAAGCAGGAGAAAAAGTTGACTTTTGCTGAAAATATGGTCAAGTTGACCTTTGTTTTGAGTATGGCTATTAATTGCAAAGAAAGGGAAGAATGATCTTGAAAGTATGATTTTGAAGAGCATAAAGAATGTGCACAATTGCATGAAGATGTGAATGACTATTACTTGATTCCTTCTATGCTTCACTAATCATACGTAGTCACTCTTATCCATATCTATCCTTTCCTACCAAAGAGCCAACATTACAACCTTATGAAAGTCCTCATTGATGTGTGAATGACTTGTCATTTCAAGTGGTGAAGAATTTGAGACTTGAGCCAAGCTTATGGTAGTATTTATATCATTGTGTGCAGATTGAGAGAACCTCAAACACTTGAGAGATGAGCTATACACTTCTATGTGAGGATCATGACTTGTTGATTTGACAATTTGTTAATTGATTCGATTTTGATTGTTGATTTGATGAAATTGCATTTTAGACTTGTTTGATATTGAGCTATGATTCTATGGCATTTGACTTGTGCTTGATGCTTCATCGATACAATTATTCCGCTATCTAATCAAACACTTACATCTTTCTGCATCCATTTCTCTATGGTTTTGATGTGTTTATGTTCATATTTGACCCTAATATGCTATACTTTGTGCATTTAACCCTTTTTGGCTAGGAAGTTGTGTTTGTAGGTGAAAACAAGCAAAACGAGGAAGAAACGAGCAAGATTGAGAAAAGTTTGAAATTATTGAGTTGAGCCAATTGGTGCAAATAATATATCATGTTGAAGAGCTCGAAGAGAGGGTCGCAACGCAAAAAAAATCGAGTCAATCGGAGCTCTAGAACTCAAGATATGAAGAAAATAACTCGCTAGGCAGCACGTCAACGCGGATTGCGCGGATTCGTTCAGGAACGGCAGATAAAGTCGCGCGCGACCTCGCGCGTGATCGCGATCGACAGGAGTGCAGTGGTGGTTCGGCAGTTTGACATTCCACGCGAACTCGGAGCAGATCACGATCGGCAGCCCTCCAATTCACGTTCGGCAGGAGTTCCAAAATTTCACAATTTCAGGGCTATTTTCATCTTTTTGCACGTTTAATGAAGGGCACTTTGGACTAAACATTGTAGGCACTATAAATACCTCAAGGATCAGATTTTCAAGGCATCTTCTTCATCAGTTAGTTCTTAGATTAGTTTAGAGAGAGAATTAGGTAGTTACTTAGTGGGTTCTTAGTTAGATTCAATCTTCTTTCTACAATAACTTTTGATCTAGCCATTAGATCATTAATCCGTTTTTTCCAATGTAATCTCCATTGAATTTCCTACGTTTCTACGGTTCAATTTCTTATTTCAAGTTGTGGATCAAGACTTAGCAATTTGGAGGTTTGTACCTTGCATTCAATTCATCTTCTTATGGTAAGAATTCCTTTAATTCTCTCGTTCTAGTTAATAATCATGATGTTTACATTCTTAATTGCAGTAGTTAGATTCCAATTAGCCATGGGCTAATACTTTCATGTGTTAGTTTATGACTCCTATGGAGTAATGTGGTGTCTATGTTGATCTTATAAATGCTTGAGATGTTGTATGATCAATTCTCTATTTTGATGGTTTGTATGAATGCTTATATGCATAATTGATTGAATGGGCCATTAGGATTTAGTCTCATACGAGAGTTGGGCTATTTTCCTAAATCCTCTTGTTATTAGGCCAATGCATGCTAAGTGTTTGATAAAATTCCTAAGATAGTGAGAATTATGCTTAGTGAATTAGTAAGAAAATTAGAGGCTCTAATGTGTATCTAGGGAGACCTTTGCATGTTAGAGTGGCTTGCCAATTGATTGTACAATACCTCATTGCATGAGTAAGTGACACTACACCATGTGAAACATAGGATAGTACACTAATACATCTCTCACACATTTGCTCACTTTGTGAATCAAGGTGATAGGTAGTTTACTAGTTTGACGCACTTGTAGACGATAGACACCTTATCCCATTTACTTGCTTTGTGTTTTCGAATTAAGAACAATGATCTTACCTTACAATCTGCCATCTCCCTGTGTTCGATATAATTAAAACTTGGTCAAGCTTGCCACAACAATAACGATCGTGTACACTTGCACGTAAACATCGAATAGGCAAACAGGTATCTATTCGATATAGACTTGTTGAAACATGTTCAATAGATGAGCTACTATTTTTTTATATAGTATCATCTGTTCGTCTTTAACCTCGAACTCTCCTCAGACTTGTGAAGCACTCAATTGGGAGTCGCCGAAAATTTATAGTCTTTTGACCCCAATAGCCAACGCAAGTCTGAGCCCAGCTATCAGCGCTTCGTATTCTGCTTCGTTGTTCGTTGCCAGGAAAGCAAATTGGATGGCTGATGTAAATTCTTGACGGTCGGGGCTTATTAACACCACTCCTGCCCCCGACGATGTACTTGTTGACTACCCGTCCACGTACAAGTGCCACAGATGTTCGTAGTCCCTTGTCAATTTCGGTGTGTAAGTCAATTCCATAATAAAGTCGGCCAGAGCTTGTCCTTTGATTGTCGTTCATGTTGCGTAGGTAATGCTGAACTGACGGATTTCTAGGGACCATTTCAGTATCCTTCCCACTGTATCTGGAAGATGGAGAATTTGTCTCAGCGGGAATGTAGTGAGTACTTCTACTTGATGATCGTAGAAGTACGATTGCAACATTCTGGTGCTCATGACTAAGGCATACGCAAGTTTCTCGATTGGAGAATATTGTATTTCTACCTCGTATTGGGGAATGGAACTGGCCTTCCGCACGCACAAGTACTGAATTTATTGCTACCCCTGATGCTGCGAGGTAGATGTACAGTTTCTCGCCAGACACTGGCTTGGATAGATTTTTGTGTTGCTCAGATACTCTTTGATTTGATCAAATGCTCTCTGACAGTCGTCTGTCCACAAAAAATCATTCATCTTCCTCTTCATGGCCTAAAAAAATGGTCTGCACTTATCTCCAGATCGTGAAATGAAGCGATTCAGGGCCGCTAGACATCCAGTCAGGCGTTGAGTCTTAAGGACTGAATCAGGTGGCTTCATGTCAATAATGGCTTTGACTTTCATCGGGTTCACTTCGATTTCGCGCTGACTCACTAGATGTCCCAAGAATTTTCCCGAATGAATTCCGAAGCTGCTTTTCATGGGGTTGAGTTTCATGTTGTAGGCGCGGAGTATCTCGAATGTTTGAGCAAGATGTTCGATGTGATCTTCCTTGTGTACGCTCTTCACGATAATATCGTCCATGTAGACTTTGATTGAGTGGCCGATATGCTCGTCGAACATCTTATTCACCAGTCTTTGATGTGTGGCCCCTGCGTTAATCAAGCAAAATGGTAAACTTGAGATCCTCTTTGTACGGAAAAGCTTTAATGACCGTCAATTCTTCCATTGGTGTGGCACATTTTTGCTTTTCCTTCCATCTGGGTCGAAAATTAGCCCATCAATGTTTAGCTCATCTTCAATCTCGATCGGTTCGCAATCCAACCTGGGTTCGAAATCTTAGCTGAGAAGGCATTCGTCTGGTTGTTCACCATTGAAGTGCCCCTCAGGCGCTACTTCCGCCAAGATTGTTGTGTCTTGATTTGGTTCTGCCCTTGGTACGTTTTTTGAATGTTCGACCTCCATTGGTACTACTTCATCTTGCGAAGTAGCCAACTTCTTGGGTCCCAGTTCAGTTCATACGGGAGAACTCTCAAGGACGTGTATTTGCGAATCCGACCGCTTTACTTGAAGTAGGCATTTGCGGGCTTTCTTTTGATCGTCTTTTATTGTACCAGCGCCATTTGGTGTTGGGAATTTCAGACAATAGTAGTACGTCGAACAGGAAGCCTTGAATTCATGCAAAAAGGGTCGGCCGAGGAACCCTTTGTAGGAGGATGGCTGGTCTACAATAAGGAAATCTACCTGCCTGGTCAGCCTCCTATTGGGATCATCGACCGATACAAGTTACACAGATAAACGTATTGTGCCTAGGGGAATAGTAACAGCCTCCCTGAATACTATGATTTTGTGATTGCAGTCTTCATTATAGGATCCGAAGTCCCCTATCTGGTCCAGAGTCCTCTTGAATAGTATGTTGGTATAAGCTCTGGTGTCGACCAATAGTCTGTGGTGTTCATTATATTCGCGCTTATGACCAGGGAGTCATTATGTGGGGTTATAATACCCTCCAAGTCCTTCTGCGAGAACGTTAATTCCGCAGTTGGCCTAGCCGAGGGTCCCGCACTAGTCTCCTTTAACTGGTCAATGGCGTGAAGCTCCGTCTTCTTCTGCCTCTTCGATGGAGGTGGCCTCCCATCTGTACATCCACCTGCATGGCCAACCTCTGGTTCGATTACAAAAATTTCCCTCATCGGTCCTGGCTGAGGGGGTGGTGCTTGCCGATTCGGCCTCGACCTCTCTTCCATGTCTTCGCTGCTGTCTTCCCCCGCCCTATCATCTGGCTCCCGCGGTCTCTTTCCTGAGGCTTTTTTCACGAACTCGGACAGTTTGCCCTCTTCATAGAATTTCCACAACTCTCTGAGTAAGTCTTTACACTGACTAGTGTAATGTCCCATCGTCTGATGGTAGGCGCAAAATCTGCCCGAAGCCACCTTACTTGGACTCACCTTGATCTTCCTGGGTGCTGGTAACATCCCCTTCTCATTGACCGCATTGTACACCTGGTCAATGGAAACCGCTAGGACTCGATTGAGCTTGCCTTTCAAACCTTTACCTTCAAAAGGCTTAACATTCCCTAGGGTTCTATATCTGCTTCCACCTCTCCTGGCAAGCGCCTTTGGAGTTTCCGTGCTTCCACCTTTTGTGCTTTCACCTTGTGACTTTCTCAATACCTCTTGCATTGCCACGAATATTCCGGCCTTATTTCGAAACTCTCCATAAGTCTTCAGGCACGCGAGATGCATTTTCTTCCACAAGTCAGATCCCTTTTTTAATCCTGCCATTGCGGCAATCACCTTCGTGTCTTCACTCACTGGCTCTCCTTCGAGAAGGATTTTATCAAAATGTTCGAGGAATTTTTGATCTGATTCCTCCGTTTCCTGTACCAGATTTGCCAGTCGGTACTTTTGAGTGAAGCACGATGCCACTCCTGAAAAGTGTGCTAAAAATTCCCGGCTCAGTTGCGCGAAAGAAGTTATTGATGCTGGGGGCATCGCTGTAAACCACCGATGTGCATGGTCTCCAAGTGAAAGAGGAAAATTTCTACATTGGGTGGCATCAGACGCACCCATTGAAAGCATATAATCTGTATACTTGGAGATGTACATCTTCAGATCAGAGCTTCTCTCGTACAGATTCGTTGCTGGGTATTGGATCTTCGGCTGAATGGGTGCCGTCAGAATTGCGGGTGACAGTGGTGATAATGGGATCTGTAAAGATGACTCACCTTCCGGGTGCAGAGCTACCTTGGCCTGAAGGTCATCGATGGCTCTCTTCATTGACAATAAGATTCCATCCGAAGTCTCAATACGAGGACGTGGAGGTCGTTCCTCTCGCACATGGCTAGCGGAGATGGACGCTCGGTCGCTCTAATGAGAGTTAACTGGAACCTTTGTTGCATTTTCAACACCTTCAGGCCCTAACCGCTCCAACGCCGGCAATCATAGCCGTTCCCAAATCGACTGCTGCCTTTCTGGATCTGCTTCTTATACACGAGTAGGATGACGGGACACATATATGGGTTGTCCATGTGACCTGTCATCCCGTCGCTCCAGTTGTTTACTTCGTGGACTGCTATGGCTTGACTCTTCTACCACACTCCATGTCCGTCTGCCCTGTGGGCCTAATCGATCTGTTATCTTCCGCTTCCCTCGTTCCTCTCGCCTTCTTTGTTGTTTGCTTTTAGTCTCAGCCTCGGGTTGACGTTGAATAGCCTGTTCAAGAACGGGTTTTGGTTCAGTTTGCATCCCGGAAGGACCGATGGCTCCCTGTTGTTGCTTCAATACCCTGCAAAGGGCCGTCATACGAGAGATATCTTCAGGACTGTAGGAAGGAAAGTAGTTCAGATAACCCTTGCATGTAATTTTGTCCCCTTGGGCAGCCGGGACTCCTGTATGGTCCACCTGTGGTCAGTTAATTGCCGCGTCCTAAACCGCCGTTGATTGTTCAGGCATTGGTGTTCTCCTGTTCTGATGATTATCATTCCTCCCGTTCGATGTCATCCTGGGTTGAGATACCTCCCACGACATTTTACGTAATGTCAGCTGCTTTCCACCAAGCAGGTTAAGCTGTTATGCTATTGGGTAAATGATCGGGCGAACAGGTGAGCTGGTGAGTAAACAAGCGACTAGGTGAATAAACAGGCGACCAGGTGAACAAACAGGCGACCAGGTGAACAAACAGGCGAACATGTAGTGTTATTTCTTGAATATGAGGCGAACAACTAGGTTTCCTTCAAGCAATCAGGAGACCAGCTAGTATTCCTTCAAATATTCAAGTGACCAGCCTGTACTCCTTCAAGTGAGCAGGTTGCAAACCTTCATCCAGAATCCAAATTTTGTAATTTTTATTCCAGTATTTAGCAAATTTCAACAACCGAAGGTTCGGGCCCTTCCTCTAGCGCCAAAATGTTAATGAAATCTTCGCGGAACAATTTTCCATGTGGCTTTTAACGTGATTTCACTAACAATACATTGAATCAAACTTACTGGAATTTGCAAAGTACAAATTTTGGAAAGATTTCGGCAGAGTTTATCTAGAGCAGGTGCAGCTGCTCACCTCATGTGAATTTGCATTGATGCTTTCCTATTTTGTGCTCTTCATGTGATTCTTTCATCTTCTTTGTTAGTTTTCACTTGTTCCAGCTGCATCTTGGCTTCATTATTATGATATTCTTGTCTTGGGTTTAATTCTCCTAGGACACGTCACCTGGGACTAAGTTGATTACTTCCTTGAACATTCAGATTAACTTATTTCATCAATAGGACGAGCCTTTTTTGTTTCTCCAGAAATGAGAAGAATGCAATAGAAGTTTATTAAAATATATGAAGTCTAGATGAGTTAACAAACTTGTAGAGTTTCTAAAGGGACAATAAATTTTGGGAATAACTAGATTCTCAAGATTATAAGTTATCAAATGACTCAATAGGAGAGGTTTGAAGATCACTTGGTGGCTACAAAGGATGTACTCTACTGAAGGGTTTATCTTTTTCACCTATTATGAGATTTGCCTCAATTCATCTACTTCTAGCTATAGTAGCTAGTATAGGATTAGAATTTACATCAAAAGGACGTTAAGATTGTTCTTCTCAGTGGGAGAATTAGAAGATGAAATCTACATGGTATTGTAGGATTTATTCTTCAAGAACGAGAGGATAAAGTTCATAAATTGATAAGTCGATTTATAGACTTCTGTAATCCTCAAGATCAGTGGTGTTTTGAGATTTCACTCGATGCTTATCTCATTCAACTTTGTTTTAGAAAAAATGAAGACCACTATGTTAAAGTTAAACGCCCTAAGAATTGTTTTTTGATTCTATTTCTAATGTGGATGATGTAATGTAAGCCAGAAACAATATTGAGTATTCCAAGATGAAGAGGGTGATGCAGTGTAGATAATTGATGGTAATATCCATGAGAAGTGTTCAAAGAATTTCTTAAGTGTCTTTTTAAAGACTTAATTCAAGAAAGTCTTAGAACATCTCAAGATGGACACCTGCAAACCACTGGGTACTCGTATTGTAGAGATAAGTATTTGAGTCAAGATATGTGTCCCGAGACTCAAGAAAGTTAGAAAGAATTGTTCAAAGTTCTATACATTAAATTAGACATCTGTTATGCCATTGATCTACCTGACATATATCTTTTTAATCCTGGGATAGTGAAGATGATTTTTCAGATATCTAAAGAAAGAGACTGTTGATTATTTCTTTTATTGTCAAGGAAACTAGATGACACTGACTAAGTATATAGACATAAATTGGAGTGTTGATTTAGTTGAAACAAAAATCAAATTCCAGTTAAGTCTTATTGCTCAACAATGGAGCAATCTCATAGTGTGGCAAGCATTACACTTGCACAGCATTGTTCGTATTGAATACTTAGCTATATGTCATGTGTTGTCTGCAGTATAAGATATATATTATTTGGTTGGATAAAGTTCTAAAATTTTGGAAGATACACACACCCCAGTGGGAGTTGTGTCGATTCATTGTGATGATTAAGTAATCATGGCTTACACAAGGAATGTCAAATATTTAGGAAGAACCAAATATATCAATGCATAGTCATATCTTTGTTAGTGATTCAGTCGATAAACTAAGTGATTCTAAGATACATTTCTAGTCGATTGATGGTTGCAAATCCTTTTGACCAAACTTATCACTAATTGATATGTTCATGGAACATGTTTGAGTTTTTGAGTTTACATAGGATTGAATGCAATTTGATTGAGATGTTGAAGGTGTTAATTGACAGTTTAAATTATAACTGTCAGTGTTTTATGAATTATATGTGATTCAATCATGTATAATATGTATGTCGACAAGTTATGATTGACTCTCTCACACGAGCAATCACCTCTGACCAAGTGAGTGTTCAGAGATGAGATTGTATCAATAAATATAATCGAGATAGATTTCAACCACGAATCTATCTAACTTATTATGAAGCTAAATTTTACAGGTATCCTAAACGTAAGTGATTAGATATCTGGGTTAAGTGTATGGAATGCATTTAACTTGTAAATTTACACAATGTCAAGTTTAGATAAGACATACGCTTCCTACCTTGGAAGTTATAGACATTGTGACATGTGTTCATTGAGGAATAACATGTGCTTATGACCCTTAAAAGGACATGAGAAAGATGGATCTCTTTTTTCTCATTATGTGTGAGTCCTAAAATTTCGATTACCCATAGGACTTTCTCCAATATTTCTAAGACTACACTTTAGTGTTGCTACTTTAGCATGTTACCAACAGCTGTGATGATAAGAGTGAAACGGGACATGTTTAGGAAAGCAGCTGCAGTGGGAGCCTGTAGATACTTAGAGAGAAATGAAGAATGTCTTTATTTAACACACTCTATTTTGATTCATTGACTAGTCAATCAAGCTATGTGTTTGATTATGAATACATTAGATTTCGCGAAAAACGTTGAGTATGCTCTATTTTGAGAGATTCAATAGAGATATTTCAACAGGTGTTAAATAATAAGAGTTCTGGGGTATAACGAGTTGTCTTAGTATCCAAGTTGTTCTGATTGAGGTGCTATATACTCCCAACAGATGTATAGCATGGAAACTCGATGCACTCGTGGGTCACACGAGGTATTGTCTGAATAAGAATGTGGTTTATGAAGAAAATGTGTTAAAGACCATTAGACTTCATATGTGAGTGGGAGATGTAAATAATATTTGATATATTATTTATATATATTAATTATATATATTCCACATATTGAAGTGGATAATGATGGAGGGAGTTATTTATTTTAAGGGATTAAGATTAATAACCTCTCAATTCATTACTGAGGATATACGGAAGAAACAGAGAATAAGGATTTTCTCTGAGAGATTCCAAAAATCAAGATCAGTAATATGACTTCCCTCAAAACTGACTCCTAACTCCAGAATAAGAAAACACATTCCAATCCAAATTTTATCGATTCGTGAATTAACGTACACATACTATTCTGTGTATTGGACTCGGAGTACGGAAGGACTGGATTCTGGGGATAGGACAAACGAGGATACCAACGGGTTCGTAATTACTTCCGCATTAAAGGTAAGTGACCCTGTTCGTGTTGGTCACGGGATTGGCATCAATTCCAACACTAATATTGAGGACTATCTTTCACCGCGAGATATCGACACAGCTGCTGCCATTGTTGAAGTAAGTCCCACCTCTTGAGGATCTTACTTATTCACTGGGAAGAGTTATTATGTGATGATGATGATGTCTGTCGAACCATATTTATCTTTATCTCCACACTAGAATATATTTTCCTTTTTATATGCCAACCTTGGAAAAAGATATTGCAAGCCGCAAGGCGATGGAAGAAGAACTAATCATTTTCCTAATGGCTAGGGAATTCAAATTTATTGATAAATCACAAGAATAAGTCTAACCAATACCCTATGAATAACTCACTAATACTCCAAAAATAATTTTATGAATAATAATTAATAAATGGCTAATACCCAAAGAATAATTTTTAATACACAAAAAACAAATTATAATATCCAAAGAAGAAGTTATTAATATCCTAAAATTAAATTTAAGTAATACCCCAAAAATAAGTCTAAATATTCCAAGAACAACTCATCAAAATACCCCAAGAAAAAATCTAAGTAGATATCTCAAGAACAATTCATAATACTCAAGAACAACTTACAATACCCCAAGAACAAGTCTAAATAAATATCCCAAGAATAACTCACCAATAAATCAAAGAACAAGTGTAAGTAAATATCCAAGAACAACGCACAATACCCAAAAAATAAATTACTAATACCTCAATTCCAAAAGAACACATAGTGCAACATGTAATGTGTGATTTTGAAAATTCAAAATTAAAATCAGAATTGAAATTAAAACACAAATGCATGATATGCACCCAAGTGTACATAGTGTCTGTTTTGAAACACTAAAACAACTTTTAGAAGTATTTTTGTTAAAGTTATTTTTCACAATTTTTGAAAAAAAATATTTCCAAAAGTTATTTCGTAACACTTGCAAACAGGTACATAAGCTTTTTGTGTTTGATTAATGATAAGTTGGACTATTTTGTAATCACTATTCTTATTAGTGAATTTTGCCCTGCGGCACTCATACACTATTTATAGTGTATGAAAAGTTTTGAATTCCATTTGCAATTTATGTTTAAGTCTTCCACTGTGTATATGTTGTCTAAAGTGTTCCAACATTGTAAACAACATTCTGCAAAACAGGATAAACACTCACGGCCCACACACTCTCAATTGGCACCAGAGCCTATTCTAGATACACTTAGATTAGATCATGTGTTATTTTAGTATGTCTTAGCGTCATTTTTAGCAATGGAATATCCATTAACCCCATCACTTAAACCTCCTACTTTAGACGGTAGTAATTATGCTTATTGGAAACCTAAAATGAGTATGTACATCAAATCTATTGATGAACGTGCATGGAGAAGTGTTTTGTTCGGGTGGAATCAACCTCGATCTGCAGCTGATGATGACAATGAGTCAAGAATCAAAAGAGAGCTAGATTGGACGAATGAAGAAATAACCTTAGCAAGTTACAATTCGAAAGCCCTTAATGCCATTTTTACATCTACGGATGTATCAATGTTCAAAATGATTTCGAATTATATCTCTGCAAAGGATGCCTGGGGTCGATTACAAGAGGATTGTGAAGGATCGGAGAGTGTTCGAAAGACAAAGCTTCTGATGCTATGGACCAAGTTCGAGAATCTTAGGATGAAAGAAGATGAAGAATTTTATCATAAAATGAGAGAATCACTGAGATATCCAATGAAGCTTATTCATTTGGCGATCACATATCTAACACAAGGTTAGTACACAAAATATTTCGTACGGTTCCGAAGCGTTTTGATGCTAAAATATGTGCTATAGAAGAAGCAAAAGATACAGACTCTATGAGTCAAAATGACCTTATAAGTATTTTTGAAAACTTATGAAATGAATTTTACTAAAAAAGAAGAGTCTTCAAATGATAAAAAGGTTTTAGTTTTCAAAGGCGAATCTTCGTCTAATGCTGAAAAATCTCAGTTTGTCACTGAAGTAGATTAAGATACTGATGTTGTTGATTTATGTTCCAGCACTTCTGACGACATTATTCTTTTAACCAAGCAGTTTAACTCTTTCTTAAAGAATAAAGCTAATATGTTAAAAATAGATGTCAACTGAAAGTGGAGATCAATAATATTCAACAAATGTCAGATCAAAGAAAAAGGTCTAACCCACATAGGCAGTTTAACGGTAGTAATAAACAAAGATATGATCCTGAATATAGAAAAATGATTAAATGTGATGCATGTACTAGTTTTGGTCATTATGCAAATGAATGTGCTAATACAAGATTGAGAAAAGACTTAGTTTTAATACTACTCTAAGTGATGAATCTGAAGATGCAAATGATTCTGAAATTAATGAAGAATATGTTTTTTCTGCTAAAATTGAGTATGATGATACTTTTGATGATCATCTGGATGATTATTGTTCTGAGATGAACCAAATGTTCCAATATTTGAGACAACATTAGATGATAACATTCCATATGTGAGCTGTTTTATGAGTTAATATGTGGAGACATGTATATCTTCATTAGGTCACAAGGATTGTGAAGAAAATTGTCAAAAGTTAGCCAAAGAAGTTGAATCTCAAAATTAGAATCTCAAATCCTTGGATTTAGAAAATACTGACCTGAGGGATTCACTAATCAAGCTGGAAGGAATTCTCACTCAAAAGGATATAGAGATTGAAAGGCTAAGATACCAGTTAAAACGTTCAACCTTAAGTTTCAATAAATTCACTAAAGGTACAGAAAAATTAGATGATATCTTGGTGATGGAAAACTCAAGTAAGACAAGTCTTGGCTATGGTAAGAATTATTCTGAACACTCTATGCATGATAATCATATAGAGTTCGTAAGGCCAGAAGTTAAACATCCTATTAGTGACTCAAAATCAAAGAATTTTCAATATAAATTTAGAGGAGATTTTGTATGTCATTATTGTTCTAGAAAAGGTCATATACGTCCATATTGCTTTAAATTAAAAATAGATCTTAAATCCAAATAAATATTTCAAAAAATGTCATATCATTCTGAACAACATATCTCAAAATCTTCTTGGAAATACGAATCAAACATGTCATGTAATGTAGTATATACATCTTTGAATGCATGTGTTCCTGGTTCTTGATATTTTGATAGGGGTTGTTCTAGATATATGACTGGAAATATTGATTTGTTAAATGATTATAAACCTTGTAATGAAGGACATGTTACTTATGGAGGTAGTGCAAAAGAAAAAGTTGTTGGTAAATGAACATTGAATGTTTTAGGTTTTCCAAAATTGAAAAATGTTTTGCATGTAAAAGGATTACTTGCTAATTTGATTATTATTAGTCAATTATGTGATGATGATCTACATGTTAACTTTGAAAGAATTCATGTTATGTATTGAACAAAGATGATAATTGTATCATGACTGGTAATAGGTCTATTGATAATTGTTATCTAATTAAATCAAACAAAACTTGCTATAGTGCAAAATCTGATGAAAATGTTTTATGGCATCAAAGACTCGGACATGCTAATTATAGGAATATTAAGAAGTTGATAAGATTAGAGGCAGTAAATGGCCTTCCTAAACTTCGACTTAATAAGCTTAGAGTATGTGGTCCTTATATAAAAAGGTAAACAAGTCAGGATGTTTCATAAAATGTTGCCACAATGTTTCACAACACACTGTTTTGAACTTTTTCATATGGATCTTATGGGTCCAGTGGAAACTGAGAGTATATGTGGTAAACGATACTCATTTGTTGTAGTTGATGATTACTTTAGATATAATTGGATTGAATTTCTTAAAGAAAAACCTGATACTTTTTCTATCTTCAAAACTCTTTACAAAAGATTCAAAAATATTTTCAACTCAAAGATCAAAAGGATAAAGTCTGGTCATGGAAGGGAATTTGAGAATATTTCATTCACTAAATTTTGTGAGAGTAAATGAATTTTTCAAGAGTTTTCTTCACCTAAAACCCCACAACAAAATGGTATTGCTAAAAGGAAAAATAGAACTCTACAAGAAATGGCTAGAGTTATGCTTTTGTCAAAACATCTTTCTAAGAAATTTTTGGCTGAAGCATTAAACACTGCATGTCATATAATTAATAGAGTCTATATTCCATCTGGATTTTCAAAGACTCCTTATGAAATTCTAAATAAAAAGAAACCAAATTTAAAATACTTTCATGTTTTTTGTTGTATTTGTTATATTCTTAATGATAGAGATCAATTGCATAAGTTCGATTCTAAAAGTGATAAATGATTCTTCCTAGGCTTTTCTAGAAATAGTAAAGCCTATAGAATTTATAAAGGACTGACACTGTGCAAGAATCCATTAATGTGATCTTTGATGATTTTGCTAGTCTTGCAGGACCAACTGTTGAAAATGATGCTACTGACCTTATTGAGATTCAAACTCCTAATTTGAATTCTAATCAAAGTAAAAATGTTGCTTCAAATGCTCCAACATCTTAAACAACATTGCCTGAAAAGACAGAATCTCAAGGAATTTCGAATGAGTTTGAAAACACTCCATCTTCAAGAATCCTGAAAGATCATCCAACAGACCAGATCATTTATGAGAAATTCTCA
>JAPKLY010000015.1:1789070-1799561 GCA_026898435.1 Prunella vulgaris | reverse complement strand
AATAATAATAATAATAATAATAATAATAATAATAATAATAATAATAATAAATTTACTAACTATTATTATTATCATATTTTTATAAAAATATTAATCAAATATTTACGAATATCGAATTGGATATCATACTTTTATACTCGTATTTAAATTATAATTGAATTGAATCGAATAATTGTACTTGAATTCGAATAATATTGTAAGCATATAAAAATTGCACATAATTAAATAATGATACGTGTATAAGTTAAATAAATATCAACATATATTACTATTTTAATTTTGAGAATTTATCAAATTGATTCTCTAATTAAATAGTTAAAATGATATTTATTGTACACGATACAAGTCATTACAAAATTACGAGTCTCCCGGCACTCGTAAATGGCAATAAATGCTAGATTTTTCCTATTTATTCGAAATCATAAATGTTTCGTATAAATAAAGAAGATGATAGAAATCAATCAAGCGAAATTTGGTCGATTCGTAAATGCTGCCAATCAAATCAACCTCAGCCAACCAGATCGCGCCATGTGTCAGCGCGAATAAGGAAAGTCTTCAAGTTCTTACCTTATAAATAGGTGCCAAGTTCAAGCATTCTTCACAAAATCGAAGAGATCGAAATCATCGAAGACAAGTGAAGACGATCGAGCAGCAGCAATATCCTCTCTACGAGCAACTTGCGAGCTACGAAGATCATCAATCAAGTTGTTTCGAAGATTCAAAGCTGTTCTTCACCAAATCTGAAGACGTTCTATGAAGTTTGAGCAGTTCTTCGTCAAATCAAGTAAAAACAACGTTCGATCCAAAATAAAGGGCCTCCATCCCTCCGACCCGACATTTTTCTTTAAGAACACCTCGAAGATATTCGTCATATTCAAGCATTCTTCGCCAAATCCAGTTAGAAACGCCGTCTGATCCAGAATCAAGGAGCAAATCCCTCTGATCAGACGTTAGAACAACTTGAAGACAACAAGTGTTCATCACCGTCTTCAAAGCGTTCTTCATCAAGCTCAACTATAAACGCAATTTGATCCAGGAGCAAGGGGTCAAATCCCTTCGATCAAGCGTTTCCAGCCCAAATCCGGACTTGAAGATTCAAAGATCGTACTTCACCAAATTTAAAGCGTTCTTCATCAAAATCTTCAAAGACTTCGCTCGATCCAAAACAAGACGACTCCATATTTGGATAAGCATTTCCAATCAAGTCAAAGTCAAATCAAGTTAAGTCAAAGTTGAAGGAGAATCAGATGACAAGTTAGAGAGAAAGAACCCAAAATTCAAGAAATTATATTGTATATCATTCAAGTGTTAATAATATTTTATTTTCACAAGAATTGTTATTACACATATAATTTCAAAAACAAATATTAGAATTCGATTACGAATACTAAACGAACCAAAAATATTTGATTCATATACAATTTTATTATTAATGATGAAACTAGATTAAAAAAAGATTAAATTGCTAATATTAAAAAGAAATAAAGACAAAAATGGTCAAAAATATTTCTCAAATGCTGAGCACATAGTATAGATATAGATAGACGATAAGATTTGGTCTCAAGTTATTGGTACTGACTTTATTGGGAAATACTTCTCCGGATGAATACACTACTTTTTGTTTGGTAATTTTTTTCGAATAATTTTTATTTTTTCGCTATTTTTTTACGAATATAATGCAAAAATAAAAAATGTTTGATCAAACATTTTCAAAGATAGTTTATTTCTAACAGTGACACAGAAATTGACCTAGGGGGCCCCTTGCCGACCCGATTTCTGCAAAATTGGCCCTTCTAGGCGTTTATGGGTCTAGGCGCCCTCTAGGCGGGCCTACGCGGCCTCTAGGTGGCCAAATTTTTTATTTTTTTTAAAAAAAAAATTAAAAAAAATTAGGCGGCCAAAAAGCGCCCGATTACCGATTTTCGCTTCTACAATCTTGATTTCTAAAGAGGTTTAGTGCTAATAACCCGGGTCTAACATTTGTAACACCGTCCGTGCCCACTTACTAGAATATTGGGCCAAAGCCATGTAGAAAAAAGCCCAAATGGATCTCATCAGTCACAAGCACGGCATCAACCTAAACTTCATCTCTCTTTTCTGGCCGTCGATCTTCAAATTTGAGGCGATTGTCTTCTTCTTCTTCTTCTTCCAAGGTACGCTCTACTCTTCTCACCGTATATGTTTTCTATCTTTACTTCCCAAAACGCATCAACCTAACAACTTTCCTTTCTCTTCACAAAAACTTCGTATGTAATTTCATAAAATTGATATTTTTCTATTTTTTAATTTCATAACGTCCTGTTGTAATTTTGTATTTATACAAAATTAGTGATATGTGATTGAGAATATCACTCACAGATGGTTGAAATTTTGTGCAATTTCAATGACATAAATGATTTGATGAACATGCTGATTTCTGTTTCCTTGATGATTTGGTATAAATAATGCCAAATGTGTTTGCTTCTTTGTTGGATTATGTTAAACTAGTATATCACCCGTGCATCTGCACGGTCTGTAAATATAAAATATATATAATATTCATTTTTATTATTGTTATTTTTACATGCACATCTTGTGTACGATCTATACATGCACATTTTTCGTACGATTCATACATGCACATATTTTGAATGATCAATATGTACACTTCTCGTGACCGATTTGTACGTTCATATTTTGTAAACAATCCATATATGCACATTCAATAAAAATTTCTTGAATGATCCCTATGTGTGCACCTTTCTTAAACAGTTAGCCTGTTTAGGTGAATGATTCATAGAAATTCAATTAGTAGATTGAAAAGATGAAAATTCAATATTATATCATAAAACTATTTTGAAACCATGTTTTGTCCATCTCAAAACTCATCTTTTAATTGAATTTCTTTTTTAATATGCATTTATTCTCTTTAATTACATTTTGTGAAACACTCAATCGTTAGTTTTACAAAAAAAAAAAGAATAGAAAAGTATTATGTGAATGATACACACAATAAATTTTATGGTGAACAATAATTTATTCAAGTATTGTACCCGTGCAATGCTGTTGATAAAATAATTGATGTGCGTGCTTAAGAGAGTAATTAATCAAGTCCGGATTGACGTGTCCAGAAGAATTGATCGAGAACGAAGAAAGAGCCAGATTGAAGAACGCTCTGACGAGTCGCCAGTTGTTAAGTTGGTGACGAGTCAGCAGCTTATAGTGAAGCAGGTAGTTGTTCAGCAGCTTCTAGTGAAGCAGGCTGCTGATCAGCAGCTTATGATGAAGCAGGCTGGTGATGATCCAGCAGCTTGTATTTCCTTTATAATGTAATCGAATTCATTCGAATAAGGGATACGAAATTTACCTTCGAACAAAGTGCTACTTAAACGATGTGCTTATATACGACCTGCTTACATATAAAACTTCACATATTCATCTATTTCATCTTATTATTGGTGTAATCGACGTGATTATAGCCACATAATCGTGCTTATGAAAATTACATCAACAATTTGGCGCTAGAAGGAGGGGCCGTTGATCACCCACACACACCTGTTCGCCGACACGAGCTGTTCGCCGCAAGGGACTGCTCACCCATAGCGATGCTCGCCAAAGGCGGATACACTCCAGAACGAGGTGCTCGCCAAAGGAGCTCTTCGCCGTGTGAGTTGGTCGCCACCCAGATGATGATCGCCCAAAAGAGCTGGTCGCCGCTATCCGCGTCTTGACGATTTGATGCAAGAGCTGGTCGCCTACGAAAGCTACTCGTCGCGAGAGTAGCACGCCACCAGGGAATGCTTGCCGGAGTCGTAAGAACCTCGCCTCATTTTTTTATAAAAAGACTACTCACTGAAAAGAGTTGTCCGCCCCCATGAGCTGCTTGCCCAAAGAGGTTGTTCGTCGTAAGTGGCTCTCCGCCCAAAACGGCGTTCGCCCAGAGTGGCCAGTTGGCCAAGAGGAGGCTGTTCGCGCAATTGAAAGCTAAAGGGAGTTGTTCGTCCGAAACCGCATCACGTGAGGAGCTGCTCGCTCAACAACGGGCTGTTCGCCCTAAACATATTAGAGAGTTGTTCGCCTTTAGGGAAATTTTTTGAAATGGATGTTCGCTGCCCAGAATCGAAGGAGTTGTTCCTCTCCCATGCCATTTTATACTGAGGATGTTCGCCCATTTCCGGAAATTGTTCGTCGGCCAAAGCTGCTTATTATAAATGGTTGTTCGCCAACTTTAACATTTGTTCGCAGCATAATAAACTTGCTCGGCCCATTTTCACGAGCTGTTTGCCGCTCGCCGACAAAATGAGATGTTCGCTGCTCGCCCCTAAAATAAATAAAAGAAGCTGCTCGCCATAAGTGTTGTTAGCCTATATGAGTTATCGGGCTCAAGAGTTGTTCGCTTGCCGACCTGCTCGCCTAAAAGCCAAAGGAACCTGTTTACTGCACAATAGGCTGCTCGCCTGAAAGTTCATCTACGACGGGCTGTTCGCCAATGCCGTTGTTCGCCCAAAGAATTGTTTGTCGTATGAAAGATGTTCGCCTGAGAATTTTCACAAAGAGCTGTTCACCCGTTACCTGTTTGCTCAATTTGTTATCTGCCAATTTGGGTTGTTTAGTGGTGTAATTGTTCGATTGAAACTTGGTTGCACACAAATGAAGCTGTTCGCTCGACAATTTATAAAAGATGTTCACCACGGAGATGCACGTTACCAGCCCAATTAATCCCACGCTGTTGCGAAAGTTGTTCGCTAGACTCGTCTGAAGAGGGTGCTCGCCTAGATTGGTTGTTCACCTGCTCGCATAGTTGCACGTAAAATTGCCAGGCACATTTCATCACGAGACCTGCCAGCGTGAGGAGGTCAGGTAACAATTAAAGTAAAATATTATATATCTGTTTGAAGAATAATCTCCAGAATAATAGCCTGCGAATAAGAAGAGTTGTTGACCAGTTAAGAATATTTTGCCAACAATTTTGACCAAGTCTAAGTATGTACACGTGATTCAATTTTGAAGATCATCTTACTATGCTATTAAAGAATAATTGGGCCACCTATATTTGGGCCTAATTAAATTTTATAATTATAAAGCCCATTCCAAATAAATTAATTTTGCAAATTTAAAATTAAATTATTTGTAAAATTAATATAAAAGCAATTAAATTTCAGAGGGAAAAATTGCTTCTTAAAGCAATTAAAATCTAGTGAATAAAAATTACTTCGGAATAAAAAAAATTTGTTTCTTAAAGCAATTAAATTCCAGAGGAATAAAAAAAATTGCTTCTTAAAGCAATTAAATTTCAGAGAAAAAATTGCTTCTTAAAACAATTAAATTTCAGAGGAAAAAATTGCTTCTTAAAGCAATTAAATTCCAGAGGAATAATAAAAAAAAAATTGCTTCTTAAAGTAATTAAATTTCAGAGAAAAATTGCTTCTTAAAGCAGTTAAAATCCAGATGCCTCCGGGCACTATTATCACCAGATACTTCTTGAAGGCACGACTATCCCGTCTTTATAGGCGATGTCCATCCCGCCTATATTGACGACGTCGCCTATATAGGTGATGCGCCTCCCAGAAGCATGATTCTGCCTATATAGGCGATGCGCCTTCTCGAAGCAGTAATACTTCTTAAAGGCACGATTATCCCGTCATTATAGGCGATGTCCATCCTGCCTATATTCACGATGCAGGTTGGTGATACGCCGGAACATTTCAAATCATTCAACTCTTGTTCATAAATCACAATCAACAGTTGAATGGGGGCAGGAGATGATGTTGATAAAGAGCAGTTAGCTGGTTGTCTGACTCAAGCAGGCAACTCAAGACTCAAACAAACAACTCGATGAACAGGTATGCAAGCGCGAAACTATTGATACCTCAACACTACACTGGGGGGCAGATCCTGATACACAAAATCATCAAGAAGCAAAAAGCTCGAAATACGCAAGGACATCAGTCCCAAAACGTTATTGTCAAAGCTCGAGGCAAAGGCCGTTAAAGTGTCCAGCTTCACTAAAGTATCCTTTTTAAAGGATCACTAAGAACCCGCGGCCACTAATGTGCCTAGGTTCACTAAAGCATCCTTCTTAAAGGATCGCTAAGAACCCACAGCCCAACATAAAAAGACTCTCAAAAGACGAAAGTGTCTAAGGCAAGGTTTATAAAACCCGATTGCCCAAGAGAGCACAAAAGTACGATTCACGGCCCTAAAGTAGCGTAAGACGAACAATTCGCTTCTGTAAGTGGTGTAAGATGAACATTTGCGTACCAAAATATAAAAACGAGCAAAAGACAATAACGTGCGAAAAATATAAACAGTTGGGGGCATATTCACCAACGGCAGGAGTAATCTATCCTTCAACCGGAGTGAATGGTGGCATCTCAGCTTGCTAAATCTCATCCATCAGTATGAAAGAAGCAGGGCCGATACTACAACGAAAATCGCGAAGCAACCAAGCGGAAGCGCTCACCAAGAAACCATACATTAAATATTCCAGTAATAGCAAAGCACAAAGGATCTCCAGAAAGATCGAAAAGCTGCAAATTATTTTTCAAATGCATCTACTTGCAGGTATAAAGAAACACAATAAGCCAGTGCTCACTCAGCCCACACGAATGGAGCAATGAACGCAGAGATTCAAATAACCTATGGGTATCTGGAAGGATTGCACGGTACTCTTTTTTTCCTACAACCAGTTTATCCACAAGGGTGGTTTACGGCTAGGTTTTTAACGAAGCCAGTAGCATCCTTCTATGTATTCGTAACACGGTTATAGAATCCTGCGGAGCCACACTTGATGCATCTATAGCCTGATGCTCGTTATTCACCTAATGATTCAAACAAACACCAGGCTAGGGGGAAATTGTTGATAAAATAATCGACGTGCGTGCTTAAGAGAGTAATTAATCAAGTCCGGATTGACGTGTCCAGAAGAATTGATCGAGCACGAAGAAAGAGCCAGATTGAAGAACGCTCTGACGAGTCGCCAGTTGTTAAGCTGGTGACTAGTCAGCAGCTTATAGTGAAGCATGTAGTTGTTCAGCAGCTTCTAGTGAAGCAGGCTGCTGATCAGCAGCTTATGATGAACCAGGCTGGTGACGATCCAGCAGCTTGTATTTCCTTTATAATGTAATCGAATTCATTCGAATAAGGGATACGAAATTTACCTTCGAACAAAGTGCTACTTAAACTATGTGCTTATATACGACCTGCTTACATATAAAACTTCACATATTCGTCTATTTCATCTTATTATTGGTGTAATCGACGTGATTATAACCACATAATCGTGCTTATGAAAATTAAATCAACAAATGCACCATAATTTTTTTTAATATCGTATTAGAATATCCTAATAAAACATATGAATCGACTTATACATGAAATAAATTTGTATCATTCTAGCTACTTGAATTGTACTTTAATTTATAATATAGATAGAAACTCAATAAACACATGAATCATAATAATAGAAGATATAGAATATGTATCATGTATAATATAATCATATACAAATTTTTTATTTTTCTTGTTTATTTATAGCTAAGTCATTTTATAAATGTTCATTTTATATTTCTAGATTAAAATTTTTTAAAGATTTAAATATTCTATTAAAAATTTAAAACTCTTAAAATCATCAATATTCTTAAACACTTCTAGTAATACATAGTAGTCGAATACTTATATAACTTAACTTGTAGGAGATACATTGCAAAAAGTAAACATTTAGGAGTTAATAGATAATCTTTTCTTGGAACATAAATTCAAAAATATAGTTGTTTGTTTAAACTTCATTTTGCAACTTCAGAAACTCATAAACTTCCATCATATCCAACTATCATTGAAAATTATCTCTATACCTAGACACATTACTTCTTCATAAAATAAACATCTCTTTGGGCCACTCTTTATTGGAAATTTCTCTATACAACTTCATCTTCAATCTTGATTGAGGGTGCATACACAATCTTCAGTTGACACCTAAGAGAAACAAAATCTCACAATTAACTCATTAATACTTTTATTAAAACCGTAAAAGAATAACTCAATTATAAACTAAGTTTAATACCTGATTTCATAATGAATCAAATCAACATTTTCTTGATTGGCTGCATCATCATTCTTGTTAATCTACCAAATATATCATCAACATAAATTAACATTTATTCAGCAATAAATTAGCTAAATAGTTTATTATTAACATTGCCTCATTAACACATGCTCAATTTCATTAAATTTTTTTCAACAGATTATTATACAGGAGAAACGCACATATAAAAAATTGTACATAGATGAATAAACTTTAAATAGTTACATTTTCTTATCCAAAATTTCAAAACATAACAAAATATCTCATCATCAATTAAAGGAGAAAAAATAATTTATCAGCTTCTCATCTGTAGTTAATTTTATAACAATGTACTGGTTATCGTTGTCTACTTACTTGTTAAGTTCTCACTTGTGAACTTTAAAAATTGATCTCCCCAGTTAGTTGCATTTGCATCATTTTATTACTAATAAATTCAAATATTCAATTAATTCATTAGTGAAAATCTAATGCTCAGATAAAAGTTATCATTTTTTTTGTTCTATTGGTTATCGTAATCTATATATTCAACAAAAAATCCAATTGATTCCAACTTTCCTGGAAAAAATAAAAATTTCTCAACAATAAGAAAAAATTAGAAAATTAATAGCTTGATTTGGCAAAGATTTAAAAGCAACAATCCATAAATTATAATCAATTGCATCTATACTTTTTTTCAACAATAGCAGAAACCCCTAAATCTCTTCTATATAAGAAAATGATAAAAAGTATCAGAACTCCAAAATTCAAAGTGTTAGTGAATTGCACTAAATAATGTGTCTCGTCGGGGTGAGTTAAAGTTTGTCATGCTGGCGTGCATACATAAATATTCAAAATTCAAACCTCCAGTATTGGAATATTTCAGGATTTGATACAATTTTGGACAATTTTTCCTAGGGTATTTGAGTGTTTTTTCAAGTATTTTGTGAATCTGATATTTAATACTACAAACATATAAAGTGTTTTCCCCTTTTACAACCAAAAAATATTTTTAAATAAAAAGTATGTTTTTTATATATATGCATACGATATATGATGTGAAAATTAAAAAAATAAATAAAAAGGTAATTAAATGTGTTTACGCTAGTGTGGTAAACTTTCAAGTGCTTCGATGAGCCACGTCATTAGTTGCTGACCGAAAATAAATGAACATGTATCGAATTAAAATTTCGTAAAATATTGAGTTTTTTAATAATAATCGTGAAGACCCAGATTAAATTGAAAGTTGAGTACAAGGTGGTGCATTTTTCATAGAATTAACCCCATTTTTTTAATTATACAACTAATATTCCACGTCTTCATTTCAAATATAATTTAATCATTTTTTGTTCATCAATTTAAAAATATATATATTAGTAGGTACATAATTATTTATATACTTAAATTATTTATATTAAATTTTAAGTGGATAATAATAAAATAAAGGCAATAACTTAGAAAAGATAGAAAATTTATTATTTTTATTTTTATTGTCTTTGATCATTTTGAAAATATATTCATAATTTAAATTTTAAAAAACTATAATTATAATATAAATGTAGTCCCATAATTTTAAATGTAAAGAAATTATGTTAATTAATAATTGAATAATTAAATTTGAAAAAACTTTAATGAATATGATAATATATAGTGAAAGCATAATAAATCTATTAATTAAATTTATTGACCCAATATTTTGATAGGTCACTAAAGCGAATTGTGAATTGAGTCAATAATTGCTAACTCTGACATCAGAGTTGTCGTATAACATTATAGTTTATTAGTTGTATATTAAAATCAAGCACAATCATTTTTTCTGAAAAGTAGGGTATTAACAAATGGAAGTTTATATTCAAATTTAAAATTTGAACTTGTCTACGGTTCAAATTTAAAATTTGAATTTATCACATATATTTAGATAAATGATAATCTTTTCATGAGACTGTTGATAGACGAACTACCCGAGACTAATTACGAGATTAATTAGCCAAGGCTAAGAAGGTCGCCGACCTGCTCAGAAGCTACGTCATCAATCTTGACCAGAGTTAACATGGGGAAGCTCGCCATGAAAGGAAAGAAGCTCGCCCAGATGCCCAGTGACTCAAGTCAAACGACTGATCGAGCCTGAGAGAGAGAAGCTCGCACGCAAGCTCACCCTTTTGAAAGGAAGCTCGCCTGTACCTGAAGAGACCTAGCCAAAAACCATCTCTACATTGCTCCAAAACAACACAAGACCTTGAAGCTCGCCCAGAAGCTCGTCTATGTCCAGGATATAGATATCGACTGTATAAATAGCAAGTAGAGATGTAGTAGGACAAAGCTTTGTAAAGGTAGCATGAGTAGTGAGTAAGGACAAGTGTCAAAGACACTTGTCAACATCTAAAGCCAAGTAGGCTCACAAGGTGCCACCTCACACATGCAAACCTATAAATAGGTCTCCCATGTACCTTTCT
>JAPKLY010000015.1:1604326-1764070 GCA_026898435.1 Prunella vulgaris | reverse complement strand
ACATGCAAACCTATAAATAGGTCTCCCATGTACCTTTCTCTCTCTAAGTTTTCAGAATATAACAAGCACTTTCTCACTCTAGCTCTCCCTCTTTCTCTCTCTATATTTCCAACTCAAGAACAAACATTAATTCTTGTTATTGTTTGATAGGATAATTCGATTACAACCATTTAATCCAACAATTAAGAAATCCTATCAACAGAGACAATCAATGCAAAACTCTTAATTACTTTTTATTTTTTAAATTAAACTTATTTTTTTATATCATTAGAAGTTACGATTAACAAATTAATAAAATTGATAAAATTCTGATTAAATAATATAAAAGAAAGTTGTATTTGTTATTTTACAAAAAGATATAATACATATTCATTAAAAAATTATGCATATTTATAAAAATTAATAAAATACATTTTGTTTATTTAAGTTCACACTCACTTATGTCTTTCCTTACGAACTTGTGATCTCATATTAGCTTATGTACCAGATTAGCACATCATCTTTATTAATAAATATGCTTAAGTAAAATAAATAAATGAGAAAGTTGGCTAAGATTTCATTAATGGCCCATGAAACCTATATCTAAACCTAAAAATATCATACACCCACTTGTCCACATTGTACCATCTATTATACTCTTGTAGTCTTGCTCGGTCATTACCACGGATTTTCAGCGGCCAGGCATCGCTGCCTCCTCCACCTCAACCGCCGCCTCCTCCCACGCCTGTGCGCTACATCAGACACAGTCGCCTCCGCGCTGCCACACGCGACGCTCCACGGCCACGCCACGCTGTCAACTGAAGGTATAATTGAATCTGATTATACTTTATTAGGGTTTCAAAATTATTTTTTGCAAGTCTGGGCTCAACATTTTTTGCAAACGGTTTGCGATTTTGTGACTAAAAATTAGGCGTCCCTGTGAATATGGACAAAAAATAACAAAATTAGATTCAGATACGATGGTTTAAAGTTGAGTGTTCACTCGCCACGGTAGGAAATGCAAGTCACGATTTTACTGTTGAACAGCAAAATCATAGACCAATTGTATAATTACTGCTGCTTTTATATATTTATAGATTACAGAAGTCCATTCGTATTGTATCCATAAATTGGGACATCTGCATTCATTCTGCTCTCTCTCTCTGTTCATAGAATCTGAGTAGTTTATAGTTCCTCAGTGCTACTAACAAAGAAAAGTCAAAACAATTTATGTAAAATACTATGAATACTAGTTGGGACGTATTTTATTTTGCGGGAAAAGAGCATATCCTTGACTCTATTTGTTTGTTTTTCGTTTTTATTTATTGTTGTAGTATCTTTCAATCCTTTTTCTGTACTCGGTACATAAAACACAACAAATTTCTTGATGTTTTCAGATTTCCACTTTCTAGTCTCCTTATCCCTCGAGCATGTTAAATACCACAACTCCAACCTCACACCTTCGGCCGTTCGCCCCCCGACTTGCGATGGCGGCTGCATTTTCCATGAAGGTTTTGTGTCTAAACTGAATCTTCACGCCAGGAATCATCGTTGGAATATTAGGAAATGGCCAGTCAAAATTTTCTGTGGAGTTTAGCCAAAACAACTTTCACTGCAAGTATAATTGGCCTCACAACATCTGATCGATATGCCAGTTGTATGGCTGTTCGTGGTTCATCAATGTATCCTACTTTGAATCCCTATAGCAGCTACTCCACTGGATTTGTGTGTGGTGAGTTCTGTTTTAATTCCAAACCCCGCTCCTGTTTGATTTAAGTTAGCGTTTTTGGTTGATTGTCTGTGTGTGTTTTTTTCCAGATGATTATGTATTGGTTGAAAAATTATGCCTCGAAAAGTGCAAGTTCTCGCGCGGTGATATTGTGGTTTTTCGGTAATTTTTGCTTTTGTTGGTACATTATCGAGCTCATTAAATTTGTGTTAGAGCTCATTTTTGGTATCGAGGTTTAGTTCTTATGTGCTGTGCTTGACTGAATGAAAGGAATTGATTTTCTTTAATTATTTGTTTTTTCAGAGAAGTGATTTTGTTGACCAAGTGCATGTTTGCAAACTCAACATAAAAGTAAAAGTACTTATTTTTAAAAAAAAACACTTAAAACATGTTTTCAGCAACTATTTTAAGTGCTTATTATTACTTTTGGTCAAGCAACGTTTTTTAGCTTTTAACTTCTACTTAAGCACTTCTACACATTCTCCAATAAAATAATACTCAAAATCCTTTTTAGAAGCACTTCTTTTGCAAACACATTTTCTTTAATCAATTTTTATAATCACTTAAGTTTAAAATACTCCCTATTTTTTATTTTGCTACTAAAATTGTTTACTATCACTTTTTCAATTCTACTAGAGATTGCAAACATGCACTAAATTTGAGTTCAGATTCAAGTTCTAGTATGATATCGAAACAGACTCATTTCTCCTGGATATTTTTGTTGCTCGCTTTATTACTATTAGATTCTTTAATGTGGTGCAAAATTGAACCTTCTTCTCTCTGCCTGTGAGGATTAGTTTCACATTAATGTAGGTTACCTATTGACTCTTGATCTTATTCACGCCCTTCCAGTTCTAACTTTCGATCCCATGTTTAACTTACAGCTGCATTAAATTATAAAAATGTATATTCCCTGCTAAATTTAGCCCGTGCTCGTTTTCCAGGCATCCATATGCAAGTAATGAAGGGCATGCTCTAGGATTAAGCAGAAAATAGGAAAATTCAAGAATTCTCTTTTTAACTGCCTGTGAGTTTGGGTTTTTTGTTTTCCCGTTAAAGGAATATTCTTAACATGCATTTAAACTTGCTAGGTTGATGGAGCGTGCGTTCCTTACTTCCTTAGCCAAGCTTAACGTTTGATCACATCAACTTGCATTCTTCTTGTGCTGAGAAAGAAAATTCAATTTTTGATTGATAGTTGAGACCATGATAGTATACCCCTGTTGCCAAGGACAACATGCACGAGATTTGCACTATACTTGTCTGGATAGTCCATCTCTTACTGATTTGCTAATTTTCTACTTGAAATTATGTAAACTGCAGTAGCCTAATAGAATCTTTTGATGAAATTATATCAATCCTTCTTGCAGTTCCCCTAGTAATCATAAGGAGAAAAACATAAAAAGAATTACTGGCTTGCCAGGCGATTGGATCGGTCTCCCTCCATTTGACACCCTGAGGGTTCCTGAAGGACATTGTTGGGTTATTGGAGATAATGAAGCTTGTAGCCTGGACTCGAGAACGTATGGCCCGGTATGAATCAAGCACTATAGTTATACAAGCATATGTGACATCTCAAATGCAAAATTCTATCATTTGCTTGATGATGGTTGTCTATTCAATGTTCTTTGCTTTACTTTTGATATGATTAGTCATAAAAGATGAAAACCTTTCTACATGTGTTGCTTATGCAATTTTCACTCTTGGTATTTTACCTTTTAGCGTATTCAATGTTGGTTGTGCTCCTTCGACAAGTGAATGTGGAGATGGCTACCTGAAATGTATTTCATTGATTTGTTCATCTCTATATTGACTTGATTTACATATTTGGAGCCAACATCATATTTCAGTGCTTAATGTCCAGTGTTGCATTATTGATTTAATAGTAACTAGTGTTGGGAATTTTTGTCATACAAAGATACATGCCTGCTTTTATTTATAGTTAAGATGCTTTCATGCATTTGTGGTGTGGGGTATTTTCGTGGCAGATTCCTCTGGGTTTGATATGTGGACGTGCTACACACGTTGTATGGCCACCTCAAAGAGTAGGCGTAGTTAATAGTCGAAACAGCATGTTGCCCAGAGAGCAACTTCATACTTCAGAATAACATTAACGCCCATTATATGATGGTTGAAATGCCAGCAAACAAGTCGTAAATGCTGCAGCCGAGCAACTGCGACGACCCTCTGAAAAAGGTTACGACTCTTCGTCGATTCGTACATTCTGCTGCTGGTAATTTGTTTCAGTTTGTGGTTCTTTTGCATTTGGGTCCGCCCCGGTAGATGATTCTTTTTGGGTTTCGTATTTTTGGCATTTGATTCTTGGTTTTTGGCGTTGGCAGGAATTGCTGAATTTTGGTGCTATTCTGTTTTTCTGACCTGTTCTTAGATCTTAAGTTATCCGAACTCGTTACTTTGGGAATCATTAGAGTTATAAAGTTGTTTGTTTAATGCTTAGTGCATGTTTGAAATTCTAAAAAAACAATCTTTAGAATAATTTTTTTTTTTTTTCAAAAAATGTGAGATAATTTTGAAAATGATATCAAATTATTTTTATCTTTATTTATATCAGGATCATTGGATGAAATTTATTTGAATTTAATTCAATAAATATGTAATTACAAAATTGAAAGTGTAACTTTGATATTTGATTAAATTATTTTAAAGTTATAAATATAAAGAGCCAAATTGTTTCAACTAAACGTGTATAGTCTATGTAGAAAATCTTATTTGATTAATGATAAGTTGGACTATTTTTACTGTCAAGAAGGATGTTTGCATGCCTGACATTGGGAAATCAATGAATACTTGATATCATTTTGCTTCACTCGTAACAATATTATTTTGCCACAAGGTTAAATATTTAAATTTTATAAAAAAAAAATTAAATTATCAAAATATTATTATACTATTTTTCTTAAAAAATATTATTTATATTGATTAATTGATAAACAAAATATGAAGAATAAGTATTTTATGAGTACCGCTATTCATATTCTAAAATTTTCTAAATATACCCAAATAAAATTAAAAAAATATCGTATATTGCTAAACATACTCTATTAATTTCTGTAATATTCTTACTCCATCTAAATAAAAAATAACACATCCCCACATTTTTTTATACTAGAAAAAAGTAATAATTTTTTTTTACTCTTTCTAAATTTGTAAAGAAAAAGTCATAAATTGAATATATTTTAAAAAATATTAAAATATATAAACTAAAATATCATTTTAGAAATAAATACTTCATAAATATTAAAAAATAAAATTGTTTTAAGTATGAATTAAATTTTAAAATATATTAAACTTTAAAAATAAATAAAATATACAAATTTGAAAAAATAATTAAAAAATAAAATGAGTCTTAAAAATAATTAAATTAAGTAGTATTTGAATAAAATCATTTTAACTTAACTAAAATTTGAAAAAATTAAATATATCAAGTAAAAAAAAAAGTTTAAAAGAAAATTTAAAAAATATATAAAAAAATCAAAAAATTCTTGAAAAAATATTAAATTTCTTCAAAGAAATAGGCTATAGCTATGAGCGGATCTACATTGGGGCTACATCGGGCTGAAGCCCAGTGCAAGCCCCAACTAATCTTTTTGTTGGAAATTGTGTTTTGACCAAAATAATTAAGGCATCATTAATTTTAATTTTGAAAATCAAACATGATTTAACCATTCTACTCACAGAGTAGATGATTGTGGTATGTTGAAAATCTCAAAATCAAATTTCGGTGAGTGCGAAATCGTCCGATGAAAGTGGAGAGAAAAACATTGATAAGTGGGGATGGGTGCAAGCAAGTGAGTCTTGCTTGTCCCACATTGGAATTCATGAAGGAATTCTCAAAGGGTATATGTAGTAACATGTGATGGCTTTACAATAAAGTGTTTGAAGACTCTCTCCAATGCACCACACACACGCGCCGCCGCCCGGCCCGGCTCGTGTTCGGGGTTCTTGGCAATTGGGCTTTGGGAGCCATCTAATTTTTTTGGAAACCCAAAATCCTTTTTTGGGCCATTAACTTTTTGGCTTAATTTTTTGAGTAATTAATTAAAGCCCAATAGTTGTGAGCCCATCCGAATTAAAGCCTTAAGATTGATTCTTGTTGCTCAAGTCATCTGAATTTAAAAGTTTGAATTAATATCTGATAAATATCCGTTTAAGATATTATTCAGATATTATCTCCCCCGTTTTTCTCAACCCCCATATGAGTCGTGTGTCTATAAATAGATCCCTTCGTCCCTCATTATTCCAGTTCCAAAAAACCTACAGATCACATCTTACAAAATTGTTCTCTCCTCTCAGTATACTTCTTCTCTCATCTCATCTCTGGTTCAGTTCGACGATACGTTTATAACAGGGGTGCTACTGATATCTACGTGAAAACCGTTTTACCTTTGGGGACGATACGCATTCCTGTGAGCACTAGTCAGGGCATATTTCATTTTGCGGGAAAATGATTTTTCTTGACTCGATTTCGTGTTTATCTATCTGATTTTTTCGACATATTGCAGTATCGGATAACAATCGCAAGACGAAATAAAATAAATACCTTAATGTTACTGCTATGTCGACTCACTCAGGAAACGATGTTGATGTGTCTATGACACCTGTTAACGTTGGTGCTGATGACGGTACTAATGTTGAAAACGGTATTCAGGCTCCCACTACTGTTACGACTACGGGTCAACAGCCTGATATCTTGGCATCTCTTGATGCACTCCTTGGTACTAATACAGTACAACCAAATTCATCTGGAATTCCATTCAGCATGAATGCTCCAGAAAACCCTTTTGTAAGGAATTCTTCTGGAAATCCGTTTGCAAATCCCTCTACACAGCAGTTTTGGGATTTTTCATGACAACTCCTTTAATGGAAATTCATTTCTAGGAACATCCAGTGCTAACCCGTTTGTGGGAAACCCTACTGCAAACCCCTTGGGATTGACTAGTTTTCCACCTTCACAACCTGGAACCATAAGACCCGTGATGGTACATGGTGAAAAACCGGAAAAGTTTACCGGTACAGATTTTAAGAGGTGGAAGAAGAAGATGTTATTCTATCTGACCACACTCTCTATGGCAAAATACCTCAAGGAGGACAGTCCGCCTGTCCCTGATGATAATGCAGATCAGGCTACAAGAATTATCTATGATACTTGGACAAATGGAGATTACTTGTGCAGAAACTATGTGTTAGGTGGGTTGGCTGATCCACTATACAATGTTTATTGCGAACAACCCACATCCAAGTCTCTATGGAATACTTTGGAGAAAAAGTATAAGACTGAACATGCTGGAACGAAGAAGTTCGTCGTTGCTTCGCTGTTTGACTTCAAAATGGAAGACAACAAGTCGGTTGTGGAACAAGTTCAAAAGCTACATGTGATTTTCCACAATATTGCTTCTGAAGGAATGGAACTTCCTGAACTCTTTCTGGTCGCAACTGTGATCGAGAAACTGCCACCTTCATGGAAGGACTTCAGAACTTATTTGAAACACAAGCGAAAGGAGATGAGCTTGGAAGATGTTATTGTGAGACTCCGGATCGAGGAAGATAACCGGAAGAGAGACAGAAAGCAATCAACTACCTCTCTTGAAGCCAAGGCAAATCTGATAGAGAAGAATGGCTAGTCTAACAAGAGAAAATGACCTAATGAGAAAAAAGGTGTTGCGGGGAAGAACTCTACTACAAAGAAGAAGTTCAATGGAAACTGCTACAACTGTGGCAAACCAAATAATAGGGCCAGTGAGTGTCGTCTGCCTCGTCAAGATGACAAAGGTAAGCCAAAACCAAAAGGGAAGGACACGGTGAATGTCACTAAACAAAAGATCACAGATCTGGATATGTCTTCTGTGGTAACTGAATCCAACATGGTGGATAACAAGAATGAATGGTTCGTGGATACTGGTGCCACCTGCCACGTATGCTCGGAGAAATATGCCTTCTCCACTTATTCTCCTACTGATGGGAGAAAGTTGTTCATGGGAAACACGTCATACTCGGAAGTTGCTGGTGTTGGAACGATTGTGCTAAAGCTCACATCGGGAAATGAGCTCACTTTGAAGGATGTGCTGCATGTCCCGGACATCCGAAAGAACCTGATTTCAGGTTCACTACTGATTAGTCATAAGTTTAAACTAGTGTTTGATTCTGACAAAGTTATACTTAGTAAGTTTGGTGTCTTTCTAGGCAAAGGTTATCTTGAAAACGGATTATTCAAAATGTCCGTTATGGTTGTAAGCCGTAAAGGCGAAAACGTTATCAATAAAGTTGCTTCTACTTCTGTTTACTCTGTTGAGTGCTCTTCTTTATGGCATTTTATATTAGGGCATGTTAATTTAAAAGCTATAAAGCGACTAAAAAATTTTGGTTTACTTGAAATTGAAAATGTTGACACATCTAGAAAATGTGAAATATGTGTAGAAGCAAAAATGACAAAATTGCCTTTCAAATCAGTTGAACGAAGTACTGTCCCTCTAGAATTAATTCACACAGATGTATGTGATTTGAAGTTTGTACAAACTAGAGGAGGAAAGAGGTTCTTTGTCACATTTATTGATGATTGTACTCATTTTTGTTATGTTTATCTTTTGCGAAGTAAAGATGAAACCTTAGAAGCTTTTAAAAGGTACAAAAATGAAGTAGAGAATCAACTCAACACTAAAATTAAAATAATTCGTAGTGATAGAGGAGGAGAGTATGTTGCTCCGTTTGAACAAATATGTGTTGATTCGGGAATCATACATCAAACGACAGCTCCATATTCACCTCAGTCTAATGGTGTTGCAGAAAGAAAGAATCGAACACTAAAAGAGATGATGAATGCAATGCTAATCAGCTCGGGGTTACCTCAAAATATGTGGGGTGAAGCGATTTTATCAGCTAACCACATATTGAATAAAATACCACCTAAGAATATGGAGGAAACTCCTTATGAAATGTGGAAAAAGCGAAAACTGGCTTACAAATACCTCAAAGTGTGGGGGTGTTTGGCGAAAGTTGAAGTGCCAATTGCAAAACAAGTAAGAATAGGCCCAAAAACTGTGGAATGTATCTTTATAGGATACGCCTTAAACAGTAGCGCCTATCGGTTTTTTATTCATAAATCAGAAATACCATGTATGACAGAAGGCACTACGATTGAATCAAGGAATGCTACATTCTTTGAAAATATTTTCCCATGTAAAAATAAAGGACAAGGAAGTTCTTACAAAAGAACCCACGAGGATTCAATTGATATTGCGGGTCCTTCTACTATTGAAGATGAAGAACCAAGGCGCAGTAAAAGAGCTAGAATTGACAAGGCATATGGTCCAGATTTTATCACTTATGTGATTGAAGATGAACCATTGTCTATCAAGGAAGCTTTATCGAGACCAGATGCTCCTCTTTGGAAGGAATCTATACATAACGAGTATGATTCAATTCTACAAAATAACACATGGGAGCTCGTTGACCTCCCTAAAGGTTGCAAGACCTTAGGATGTAAATGGATCCTTAAAAGAAAATATAAATCGGATGGAACAGTAGAAAAATATAAAGCTCGTTTAGTTGCGAAAGGCTCTAAACAAAATGAAAGGTATGCTTTCTTTGATACATACTCACCAGTTACTAGAATTACTTCCATTCGAGTACTCATAGCGATTGCTGCTTTATACAATCTCGAGATACACCAAATGGATGTAAAGACAGCATTTCTCAAAGGTGAGATAGATGCTGAAATTTACATGGATCAACCAGAAGGTTTCGTTGCACCCCGAAACAAGAACAAAGTGTGTAAACTCGTTCGGTCACTATATGAACTTAAACAAGCTCCTAAACAGTGGCACTTAAAATTTGACAACACCATGTTATCAAATGGGTTTCGTATCAATGAATGTGATAAGTGCGTATACGTAAGAAATGCACGAAATGGTTTTGTTATTGTTTATTTATATATTGATGACATGTTCATCATGGGTAATAATCATAACCTCATTGTTGATACGAAAAACATGTTGAAAACGAACTTTGACATGACAGATATGGGTCTAGCAGATGTGATTCTAGGAATTAAACTAGAAAGAACATCGGATGGAATTTCTTTAACACAATCTCACTTTGCGGAGAAAGTGTTGAGAAAATTTAATGTGTTCAATGATCCACCGGCTAGAACCCCTCTAGAACCGAATGTTCATTTGAAGAAAAATAGAGGAGAACCAGTGGCTCAATTAGAATATGTAAGAATCATTGGAAGCTTAATGTACATTACGAATTGTACTCGTCTTGATCTTTCATGCTCGGTAAACAAATTGAGTAGGTTCACAAGTAATCCAAGCCAAGAGCATTGGAAAGCAATCAAAAGGGTCTTGAGATACTTAAAGTATACTCTTAATTTCGGACTTCATTTTACAAGACATCCTGTTGTACTTGAAGGTTACAGTGATCCAAATTTGATATCGGATTCCAAGGACTCTTTTTCCACAAGTGGATATGTGTTCACTATTGGAGGAGGAGCACTTTCATGGAAGTCCACAAAACAAACGTGCATAGCCCGTTCCACAATGGAGTCGGAGTTCATCGCATTGGACTTGGCGGGTGAAGAGGCTGAATGGCTTCGTAATTTTTTGGAAGACATTCCTTGTTGGAATAAACCAGTGTCATCAATAATGATACATTGTGACTGTCAAGCTACTATTGGTAGAGCTTCGAACAGTATGTATAACAGAAAATTGAGACACATACGTCGTCAACACAATACCGTTAGATACTTGATCTTGACCGGAGTAATAACCATTGACTATATACGGTCAAGGGATAATTTAGCGGATCCGCTCACAAAAGCAATAAATCGAGATCAAATGAATAGGTTAATAGAAGGAATGGGTCTAAAATCCACAAGTTAAAACTGAAACAGTGGTAACCCAAACTTGCTAAATGGAGATCCCAAGAACTTGATTCAATGGGAAAAGCTGTTGACGTTAGTGATTAAAACACTTGAAAATAACGACCATCCCTGATAACCTAATCTCAAGTGTTCTAAGACCCGTGAGATGTGGTGTAGGTTAAGTTTATTCTAAACTTTTAATGATTCCTAAGGTCTAAAGGAGACTGAGTATAACAGGATACTCGAAAGGAGATCACCTATATAAATGAGAAGTGAGGGCCGCTTCGACAAAGCATTTATGAAAACAAAGGACGTCCATGGCCAAAACGGACAAAAACGTGAGAACGAATCAGAGTCGGGGCTTCATTGTGTCTACATTATTGTCTAGACATACACGATGGAGGGTTAGTTCAAGGCATTGAGTCCACTAAACCGACAGTATGTTCGATAGTGCCTGACTATGAAAAGTTCAAAGTCACAAGCTACTTTTCAAATGCTTTGGAGTTTCATTGAGTTGATAGATTTTTCTACATCTGTTTAGACGCATTTCTCGCTCATGTGGGGGATTGTTGGAAATTGTGTTTTGACCAAACTAATTAAGGCATCATTAATTTTAATTTTGAAAATCAAATATGATTTAACTATTCTACTCACGAAGTAGATGATCGTGGTATGTTGGAAATATCAAAACCGAATTTCGGTGAGTGAGAAATCGTCCAATGAAAGTGGAGAGAAAAACATTGATAAGTGGGGATGGGTGCAAGCAAGTGGGTCTTGTTTGTCCCACATTGGAATTCATGAAGGAATTCTCAAAGGATATATGTAGTAACATGTGATGGCTTTACAAATAAAGTGCTTGGAGACTCTCTCCAATGCACCACACACGCTGCCGCCCGCCTGGCTCGGCTCGGGCTCAGGTTCGAGGTTCGTGGTTCTTGGCAATTGGGCTTTGGGTGGGCTTTGGGAGCCCATCTAATTTTTTGGATACCCAAAATTCTTTTTTGGGCCATTAAATTTTTTGCTTAATTTTTTGAGTAATTAATTAAAGCCCAATAGTTGTGAGCCCATCCGAATTAAAGCCTTAAGATTGATTCTTGTTGCTCAAGTCATCCGGATTTAAAAGTTTGAATTAATATCTGATAAATATCCGTTTAAGATATTATTCAGATATTATTTCTCCCATTTTCTCAACCCCCATATGAGTCTTGTGCCTATAAATAGATCCATTCGTCCCTCATTATTCCAGTTCCATAAAACCTACAGATCACAACTTACGAAATTGTTCTCTTCTCTCAGTATACTTCTTCTCTCATCTCATCTCTGGTTCAGTTCGACGATACGTTTATATCAGGGGTGCTACTGATATCTACGTGGAAACCGTTTTACCTTTGGGGACGATACGCATTCCTGTGAGCACTAGCCAGGGCGTATTTAGTCTTGCGGGAAAAGGATTTTCCTTGACTCGGTTTCGTGTTTATCTTTCTGATTTTTTCGACATATTGCAGTATCGGATATAACACTATTTTATATGTATATGTGTGAAATTCATTTTCTAATAGCCTAAAATAAAGAACTATTTGCCATCAACAAATAATATATAAATAATAGATATCACATTTTTAGTTGTTTGAAGATAGTGTAATGTTGTCAGTGATTTACTGTATCAATATTCCATTGTATATTGAGATATATAAGTAAAGCTAAAATTAATCACTATTTTTTCTGATTCTACTCTATTTTGAATTGCATTTATAATTAATTTTACAGTCATTTCTCTTTTCCTTAGAGAAAAAATATGCATTGACATAAACTTTTTATACTTTGCCCCTTTCTTTTATATCTAAGCATATATTAACTTATATGATTTATCTTTGACTTACTATACATTTATCATTCGAGAAGTAATTTATTCTATTAAATTTAAGTGAAACACCAATCTATCGAGACAAATTTAAAAAATATTAAACATTGACTTAAGTAGAGATGAATTATATATTTCTAAGTCTCGTTATTCACAACATAACTGAAATATTATTATTTTTGCGTGAGATATAAATTTTACATTAAGTCTCATATGCACTTGATTTAGGGATCTTAAATGGATAAGGATCCTCTGCTATGGGCAATAAAACCAGTAAATTATGTTGGGTACTAAAACGGTATGGTTAAACTATTTCCTTCTTTTTAGCTCATTATCACGGTAACAAAAAAAATTATAACTTGGTCAAAACTAAAAAGAAGAGAATATTTTAATAATACGTTACCGTTTTAATACCCAATAGCATTTGCTAGTTTCACTGACCAGCAGATGATCCATTTCCATCTTAAACATGTGCCCTCGTTATATTTCAATTATATTAGTTTGCATGTTTTAATTATATAAGTGTATATTTTATCCATATGTTAATTGCAAGATGCAATTAGTGTACATAAATCGAACTTTAAATTTAAATATAAGGAACATTTTTACTTTTCAGTCCACCCCACTTCTAATTTCTGCATCCGCCCCTGGTTATAGCTTAATAAATTGTTTTTTAAAAAATCAACCAAACTTCATAAATAATTATATTAAAAGTTAATTATATCTTAATTTTTATTTATCTTGAATTAAAATTTGAAATTTTCAAAATTAATTTCTTAGTTTTAACTATTTTTAAAACTTTCGTTATATTTTTTAACCATTTGTTAAAAATTTAATTGGATTATATGAAGGTTTAGTTGATTTATTCTAATATTTTAATTTATTTAAATATTTATCCGATTTTAATTAGTTTTTTTGTTTTCCAATTACTATATTTTGTGTAATTTTTTTATTTATTCTTAAAATTGACCAATTCAAATTTAAATAATTTAAAATTTTAAAATTAAAGTCAGCAAATTTAGAAAAAATAAATTAATTTATTTCATATTTATATAAAAATTACTTAGTTTTTTTAAAATACGTTTATTTTATCTCTAAAATAATGGGTATGTTTAGAGATACTGAATTTTTTTTCCATAGTCAAAGCTTCAAGTTTTAAATCAGAAGATAAATTCTCAAACATTACTTCAAAGGAAGATGTTTTCCTGATAGACAGCAGGATAGTTAATCGGTAAGATGTGTTGATGTTGATTCAATTTTTTTTCTTTTCATAAATTCATCTTATAAGCATAACTTAGTCATAAATGTTTATTTTTATTTATAAAATAATGGATTATATATAGAAATTTTTGAAAATGAAAAATAGGACTTTTTTTAAACATAAATTTATATATATTCAAATAATAAATATGAGATTTTCTCAAAAAATAGGCAACTATCAGATTTTCTGAAAAATAGGCAATTATCATTTTTTTTTTAAAATTTTTAGAAAGTAGAGAAAAACAAACATACTGAATATGAATTTGAATAGGTAAAAAAAAAAAACTTGAATAATAATTAAAAATTTGAAATTTAAAGAGTTTAATCACCCTGATACGAATGAGGGCCAGGCCCAGGCCCAAGCCCAATAGAGCACGACGGGCCAAATTGAAGAAAACAAGACAAGTCCAAGCCCAGGCCCAATAAAGCCGCGAGGATGCAATGGGCGAGTGAGATGGGTCGCGATTAAGGATTTAGGCCCATATCTTCAGATTACGGATTGAGTCCAATATCTTTAATATATAAGATTAATATCCTTAATATATTAGATTTATCTTTAGTATATTAGATTTGTTTTCATATCTTAATTCATATCTAGGCTTCTCTTATATTTTCCTATATTGTTGCAAGAAGTTAGGATGATAGTATCTTATGAATTCTATAAATACTATCGGATGTACTCGTGAATGATTATTGAGAAATAAATTAATTCTTATTAGCAATTATTTGTGATCTTCGTTGGTTTGCTGACCCGAGTCAGAGCCGCGAATTAATATTGTGATTGTGGTTCTCATGAATCTCATCACACCCACATCACATCTCCTCAAAATAAGAAACTATCTATTTCTTTCTTTTTCTATTTTTTTGGATTTTTTTATATTTTCAGAAAAAAAAAGTACAAAAATGATTTTAAATAAGTCAAAAAATTTGATTAATACTCCCTCTATCCCACAGGAATTTGCACACTTTCTTTATTTGAACGTCTCACACAAATTTGCACATTACTAAAAAGGGAAACATTGATTTACGTGCACACTCACAAACTTATATACATATTTACACATATATCACTACTTTAAATATAAAACACATTTTCCTTAAAAAATGTGTCGTCCCGTATGGTGCAAATTCCTACGGGATAGAGGGAGTAATAATTAAAAAAAGAATTTTAAATGTAAAAAATTTAACCCCGTAACACATTTCCAACTATTTTTTTTTTCTTCTTTATTGGATATTTTAAATTATTTTATATTTTCAAAAATTAAATATATATAAAAATACATGTATTTGAAGAAGTTAAAAATAAAACTTGATTAATAATAATTAATAACCACTATCTCATAGGGATGACAATGGGGCAGGGCAGGGCGGGTATCTAAGAACCCATGCCTGCCCCGACCCTCTGCCCCGCCGCCCCGCCCTGCCCCGACCCTCTGCCCCGCCGCCCCGCCCTGCCCCATGCCCCACTGCGGGACAGAACATTGTGCCCCACGCCTGCCCCATCTCGGGGCAGATCGTCCCGCCCTGCCCCATGTTAATTTTATACCAAAATATAATATATATTTTAAACAAATAAAAAATTATTTTAAAATAAAATTAATGCAATAAATTTATCAAAATATATTCACAAAAATAATTTTACATTAGAATTACAATAAATAAATAAATAATATAATTTTAAATTTATTTAATATATTATAAATATAGGATATTAATTTTATTTTACATTTATATAATATTATATATTATAAAATATTATATATTTATTTAATATATACAATGGGGCAGGATGGGGCTGGGCGGAGCAGGGCAGTAAAAATACAAACCCATGCCTGCCTGCCACATGCGTAGGGCGGGGCGGGCTGCCCCATTCTCAGGATGGGGCGGGGCGGGGCTACCCCAAATGGAGCAGGTCAGGGCGGGCCGGCTATTGGGCGGGTCATTTTGCCATCCCTACTATCTCACTCCATTTATACACGATTCTCTCGTAAAAAATACAGAAACAGCGTATTAGCTCTCACTGATGCATTTTCATCCACAAGCGTTTGGATATACATCATACTTCTTTTAATGGGTAAATGCTTTGTTTCTTTCCAAAGTTTATGCCGATCCCATTGGTTTTACTTTGCTAGTGCCTCTATCTTTCTTTCCAAATGGATAACTTTCTCTAAAAACATCAACATAAAAATAAATTTGTCTTTTTATTTATTTTCGTGAAGGTAAAAGTGTTCACTTGCACCTTTGAAATCTGAACACTTTGATACAATACCCACGTCTTATCCCATTTTCCTACTTTATTTTTAAAAATAAAAATTAATTCTTTAATGCTTTTGTCCATTTATATAAACATTGCATGCATATGGTCTTAAGAACAAATTCACTTCTCTAATTAATTTTTTTTTCATTTATCTGATCGAACAGAGGGAGAGTAAGAAATCTCATGTATTAAATACTTCTGCAGATCAAGAAGAAAAACAGACGCAAAAAATTCCTTTTGTATTCAATAATTCTACAAGATCAAAAATGGAGAAAAACGGAAGCATTCATGTTGAGGAAGAGTATGTGCAATGTTTAGTGATGTATGTTTTACTAGAAGGAATTATTGATTGTGAACTTTAAATATGAGTAATCAATCTGAAAAATGATTCGATAAAATGCCCGAACGAGGTTAAAATGAAATTTTGGTAATAAAAGATGAGTTATGTACTGTTGTTAGCTTCAACATTGTTCACTTGGACAAGAAAAAAAAAACTGCAATTGACGATTTTCCTACTTCTTTCTATTCGTCTTTGTCTATTCTGAACTTTCGAGTTATCCGTGTGTTGTAATAGCTTAGTTTCCTTTAGAAATGTGACATCAATGTGCATAGAGCAATTGAGCGTTTATGCTATTTGAAGTCTAAGCCAATTCTATTATATTCTTGTCCTTTAGAAAATTGTCAATTTTCGTGGATGTTACATTTTTATTTCACTTCTATGTGTAATTTTCTTCCTTTCTACTTTTATCTCTCTCTATTTTTTTTGTTTTTTTCTATTACATTTCAACACCCACTACACAATTGATACTATATTTCCTTAAAAATTGTGCCCCACTCAAATGGGATGCTTAAAGAGGTCAGATACCTATGACAAATCCTTGTATGATCCTCTCATGAATCACATTGTTTGAGTTGAAGCTCCAACCTCTTGTATTGAATAACTTGTTAAAATTATATCCCAATTTTTAAATAGAAAATTGGGGTTCGATGGTTTTGATTGTTGATGGTATGTACCTTCACATTTGTTAGCTGACTACATTAAATCAATTTTTAGGTATTTAAAAGAGATCTTAAATAGACTGATTTCAACTCTATGAAATCGTAAATTTAATTTTAGAGTTGGAGTTGGAGTTAGAGTGATCCCAATTCATGATTTAGTTTAAAATTGTGACCCTTGTTCATTATTTTTATAAATAATATTGGAAATTATTTATTCATATATATCTTTATTATATATATATTCCACATATGAAGTGGATAAAAAGGGAGGAGGTTAATTAACTGATGTAAGTGTTAATTATAATTAACTCCTAATATACTTGAGGGAAAAGAATAGAGACGTGCATGTGAGATACTACATAGAAATGTAATTCTCTGCAATCTTCCTAGAGACAAGTATACAGTAATTAAATGATTTCCTCATACTAACTCCCGTCTCAGAACAAACTAACATAGATTATCCACTCATTCTAATTCCTGACGATACCAATTCGTGGACAATCGTATGTATATCATTTTGTGTACTAGACCCTGAGTACGAAACAATTGGAATCTGGGGAATAAGCAATATGAGGATACCAACGGGTTCGTGGTCTTTTTCATTGCATTAATTAACAGGTTAGTAACCTGTTCATGTTGGTCACATGATGTTGGTGTAATTCCAACAATTTTGTTTAAAAATATAAATAATCTAGATTTCACTCTAAAAATATAATTAAAATTAAAGATACAATATGAAAAAAAAAAAAAGTAAAAGAAAACCAATAGATTAAACATAACTCTTAAGAGTTCAAATATTAAAATAAATTCGTGAAAATATATGTTGTGCATGCTTTAATATATTTTGGACCATTTCGGTCAATCCTCCAATGCTATGTTGTGGCCCATTTTACTATCAAAGTAACTGGGCCTGAGGCCCGCCCATTTATACAACTATATTACGTAAATATTGGGCCTGATAATAACCTTGCAAGTGGCCCACGTTTTTCGCACTAACCTTTTTGAAAATGACACCGATATTCTCCCCCATTTTTTATTTCTTCAGCCCTTTTTCATTTCACCATCCTAAATTTCAGTTCACCCCCTTTAATTTTCCAAAAAATAACCCAAAAATCATGAATAGAGTTTTCATATAAAAAACATGAGGGTGAATTGATCCATTTGTAAATTTGAAAAACATAACAAAAGAGTATTTTGGTTTTTAAAATATATTTTGAAATGAAAAAAATAAGTGTTGGGTTGAAGTAATTAAAAATGGGGTACATTATCCGGTTGAATATACTATCTTTTTGGGAAATATACTACCTTTTGCTTGGCAATTTTTTTCAATTTTTTGGAATTTTTTTCGAACATGGTGTAAAAATGAAAAAAATGTTCAATTTTTTGTAAAAAATTTGTAAAAATTTCGAAAAAAAATGTGTACATTTTCAAGGATAGTATATTTTTTTAAAAAAAATAGTGTCAATAAACTGGGCCCTAGCAAGTTGCAGGAGACGTGATTGCAATTTAACTAGACCCAATAAGATATATTAAAAAAAAATTAAAATTATTTTTAAAAAACTATTACTCAATTCATCCAAATTAGCAAAAGTATCTGTAGTTCGAAATATAACCAAATATTTTTTGAACAAAAAAAAATTATACAATTTTGTATGAAAATAGTTGATAATTATGTTATGGTAGAAAGACATGTACATATGATACTTCTTCCGTCCTGGTTCCTTTTTCATAAAATGACTTGTATACAATTAAAATAAAAAATGGAGTATATGAATATGAAGTTAAATAAAAAAATATACTTTATTAAATTTTGTGAGTGTAAATTATTTTCTTTTTAAGGTATGAAAAAGAGTTGAGACATCCCAGAAAAAAAAGTAGAAAAAAAATTGGGACGGAGGGTGTATTAGATATTGACTTGTTATATATATATATATATATATATATATATTATTTTCCCTATTCCTGTGTGTGAGTTTCACAAGAAAGAGATGAAATCCAGAAAACATGGAAAAATTGAAACAACAGTCCGAAATCACAAAATAAAGTGCTATTGATTTTAATTTTAAAGTATCAAACATTTGATCAGAAGTATCAAAAATATCATCAGAAGTATAAAAAGTTTGGATCAATGATATTATATTATAATTATTATAAATTTTATTGACTCAAACCTTTGATAAATCTAATAAATATTTTGATATATTTGATCAAATATTTAGTACTTTAAAACCGTTTCATAATAAACTTACCATTAACCATTTTTATTTAAAACATATTCTCAAAATTTTGGTTTAACTGACGGGTAAAATAAATTCATAATATAATTAATTAATACAAATGAAGAAAAACATAATATGTGAAATAATTTTGCATTTTCTCTACGACTCATTTTGCATTCGTTTACGAATGTTTCACACGAAATAAGAAATATTTTAAATATATATATATATATATATATATATATATATATATATATATATATATATGTGTGTGTGTGTGTGTGTGTGTATTCCGATATTTTTACTTTTTTATTTACCCACATTATCATTTAATACATATTATTATATATAAAAAAACAAGTAGAAGTGCTATATTGGAAGATGAATATTTAATTCTTCTTAGATTAATGCAGAATGATAAGATCAAAATATTTTCTTTACAAAAACAAAACAAATGGGTTGAGTGCATCTAGTTTTAAATAAATTTAAGGTTTCCTCCTATTTCGTTTATACAATTTTTTTTAAATTATATATTATATATAATGTGAAACTTATTTATACATAAACTATTTTGCTGCTTTTAAGTAGAATACACTCACTTTTTTTTTTTTAAAACAACCAATAAGTTTCATACTCTTCAATTCATATTTTTCTTAAATAAATTATACTACATACATTCAGTGAAATAATTACTACTCCCTCAATTCCACAAGAATTTGCACAATTTCTTTATTTAAATGTTTCATATAAATTTGCACATTATTAAAAAATGAACGATAATGAAGTAATTTATATTTTTTTTAAATGGTTCGTGTATGAACCATGTTGCCTAATTTTTTTTGAAAAAGTACTCCTCATTTATAATAGTAATACTTAGATATAAAAGAGGGGTATATATATATATATATAACAATTTTCAGGTCTTATTCAAAGTATAATAAATGATGGAGTTGAATAAAGACAGAAGATGGTGCACTTACTTACTGGCGCAGGGGCACCTGGACCAGATGTTTACTTTGATAGTTGCATTACCCCTCTCTCTCTCTCTCCCCCCTTGTGGGGTGGGGGCAGAATCAGTACAGTAGGAAAAGACAGGAGTAAGAGAGCGTGATTAGTGATTAGGTACACATTCTTGATTGTAACCATCCATATTCTTCAATCCTTTCATCCACCTGCGCCTGGGGACCTCTTTTCATTTTCACTCCATTAATTTAACTTTCACTTTTTACGCTCCCCTTTATCAACCCCACCCTTTTTACGTTAGTCTCGTATGCACCAGTTACACCGTATAATTTTAATTCATTTTTAAAAAGTTATATAAAATACTACTGAAAAATTACACATATTATTACTGAAAAATAAATTTTTAAAATACACTTGAATTACACGGTGTAACTGGTGCACAAGAGACTTACTCTTTTACCCTTCTACCGTATCTACATGGGGAGAATACTAATATCTACTTCTTGTGTATAGACCACTAATAATAAAAATATTACTCCCTCTTTTGTTCTATATGAATTTGCACATTTTTTTATTTGGACGTCCCACACAAATTTACACACTTCTAAAAAAATTATTGATTTATATGTATACATACAAAACTTTATACATATTTACTTATATAGTACTATTTTATTTATTAAACACATCTTTTTTAAAAATATTTCATTCTTTAGGATGTGATGTGGCTACGTTTTCACTGAATTATTTGGATGTGCATGATCCAATATTCAAGCCCAAAAAGTAAATCACTTTATTTATTAATTTATTTATTTTAAGCTCTTTATCGTATTTGTCTTTATGGACCCTTGCATGGGCCTAACTTATCTATTTATTTGAGTGTTGTACTCATAATTAGGGTTGTTGAACTTTTGATTATTGAATGAAACTTTCGACGTCACCTAGTATACGTAGTATCAAGGTGTTCGTTCTTCATGTCAAAGTTTCCGCTACATCAGTTGGTATCCAGAGACTAGGTACGATGCCTCCTCGTCGTTAACCACCGCTTGATCCTATTGCTCAGGCCGATGCACGTCGTGACAATGAATTGGCTGAACTTTCTTGCCGCCTTGACGGCTGGATTGGAGCAAATCTGTCACCATATTGCCAACCCTGTTCCGGCTGCTAAACACCAGCCCCACGTGTACCCGGATCGTAATCGTAGGGACGTTCGGCGTGGGAGTCCGCCGCCTCCTTCATATGATTCGAACGACACTTCCGATAGGGAAGAAACCCTTCAACGGTTAATCCCTTCGCACCCCTGGAGCGGCCTCAACGGCATCGCGATGGTGACCGTCGGTGGGAGTCCGATTTCAAATTGGACATCCCCGAATTCACATGCGCCATTGATCCTTGTGAATTCCATGATTGGATAACTGTTGTCGAAGACATCTTGGACTTCAAGGATGTCCCAAATGATAAAAAAATTGCTTTGGTGGCTACTCGCTTCCGAGGTCGCGCTGCCTCTGGGTGGAGGCAATTGAAACTTTCTCGTTAACGGCGTCGGAAACCTAAAATCAATTCTTGGCAGAAATTTTGCAAGCATGTCGAGCGAGAATTCCTTCCCTATAACCATGACAGTCTGTTGTTCCAGAAATTTATTTCGCTTACTCAGGGATCGGGAAAAGTCGATCAATACACCGAAGAATTTTACAAGTTTCAATCTCGGCTTGATTTGAGAGATTCAGAGGCACAACTGATTGCACGTTACGTGGGTGGTTTGAATAAGGGCATTCGTGAAACCATACTTCTTTTCATGCCCTCGTCCGTTTCTGAAGCCCACCAACGCACTGTGTTAATTGAGCAGCAACAACAGGCGCGATGTGCCTCTTCTTCATGGGCCGGCCGCACATCAACATCATCCTCAGCGCCGGCGGGTTCTCCATCTTTTTCGACAGCGGGTCCTACTCCCTCACTGATTCGCTGCTTCTCCTGTGGAGAGATAGGCCACTGACGCGCAGCATATCCGCAATTGCGCCAAAAATCTCTCTTGGTAGACGATTGGGAGGCTTCATTCCCTATTGATCAGCCTGCTTCTGACTTGGACGTTGTGGAGTTACCCGAAGAACATGTTGTGGGTGGTGTGGGTCCTGTTCTTGTGCTCCGTCGTACGTGTTTGGCTCCTAAACGACCATGCCACGTAATAGACGACTCAATCAAATAAGAAGAAGGTGAAGCATTTTTATTCATATTTTTCTTTATCGTCATTACATTAAGCTTAAAAAGCCCATCACACTCATAGTCTTTTCCGACATACACTCCATTCTTGGATAAAATAACTTTATCTGCCCCTATTACAATTTTCAACCCATGTTTGTTCAATAAAGACCCGAACACCAAATTCTTACAAATTTCCGGTACATACAAAATATCTTTCAATGTTAACTCCTTATCGGAGGTAAATTTCAGCACTACTTTCCCTTTGCCCTTGACATCGGAAGTGGCTGAATTTTCCATGTAGAGATTTTCTTCATGAACACTTTCATCAAGGAAATTAAACAATTCCATGGAAGAACAAATATGACGGGTTGCACCCGTATCAAGCCACCATTCACGTGGGTTTGAGCCCACCATATTTACCTCGGACACAACAGCCGAGAAATACTTCTAATCTTGGTTGACCATATTTGCTTGGTCTTTTTACGGCTTTCTACATTGAGCCGCCTTGTGACCGGGCTTCTCGCAATTGTAGCAAGTCCCTGTGAATTTCCTTTTAAATTCATCCTTCTTCGGACCCAAATTCTTGGTCGAAGAGTTTTATTTTTTCTTCCCATTATTTTTGGGGTTGGTCCTCAAGTCTTGCCCTTGTTCAACAACGTTGGCTTTAGGCTCGGAGGTACCATATCTTTTGCTTGATTTCTTGTTGTCCTCTTCAATACGAAGACGAACAACAAGCTCCTCCATAGTCATCTCCTTTCTTTTGTGGGTGAGATAATTTTTAAAAAATTTCCATCCGGAGGGCAGCTTGTCGATGATGGCAGCCACTTGGAACGATTCACTAATCACCATCCCTTTTGCATGGATATTGAAAATAATAACCTGTAGCTCATGCACTTGCTAGGAACAGGCTTAGTATCCACCATTTTAAAATCAAGAAATCTACTTACGAGGAATTTTTTGTTCCAGCATCCTCCGTCTTGTATTTTTTCTCAAGAGTTTCCCACAACTCTTTTGCAGTTTTGACCCCAAGGTACATGTTGTAAAGTGCGTCGGATAGGTTGTTGAGTATATAATTCTTGGAAAGAAAATCCAAGTGATTTCATGCTTCTTGGGCAAGTGTGGATTGATAGTCAGGTTCAGCAGGAAGAGTGGAAGGACATTCCCTTAAGAATCTCGCCAGATTCAGTGTGGTTAAATAAAACAACATCTTTTGCTGCCACCTTTTGAAGTTCATCCCGGTGAACTTCTCCGGCTTGTCGTGGTGGTGAACTAGAATCGTCACCGAAGGAACTGGAATCGTCGAGCCAACAAAGGTGGAAGCAGAGGCTGAAGTAGTAGGAGCTACCGTGGTAATATCATTTGTCATATTTGGGTTTGTACCAGTCATCTTGAAGATATATTTTGTTTAAAGATTGTAGGAAATATGCACCTGATGACTGAAAATAATAATAAAATTAGACGGAAAATTGAGGCTCGTGAAGAACATGATTTCCTTAAAACAAAATATGCCCCTCACTCTCTAGGTGCTAAGTGAATCAATGAGACACTTGTTTCCCAGGATACAACGATTTATAGCAACGATATAGCACAATATCTTGCTAAAATTAACTGAGATATTGTTCGTAAAATCACATGAGTATGAATGAAAAAAGAGTAGAAAAATTGGGCAAATGAAAGTGGCTAATTGCCGGAAAGTATCTGAATATCTTTTCCACTCAAATATTGTATTTCTTGTTATTATTATGTTTCTTGCAACACATAAGAGTACTATTTATAGTATTCAAAAATGACTGTTGAAGTGTGGTCATAAAGAGCCGTAATGGTCTTGACCGTAACTGGAAAAACGTCTGAATTAATTGCATTAACTCAGGTTTTTTAAGTTTCAAAACGTGTTGTAACTGTAGAGATTTAAAATCTCAGCAGGCCTGAAAAGACCTTCAAAAGTTAGCTTGTCAAGACGCCACCAAATTGTTGCGACATTCGTGTACGCAGGTCTCGCTTGCACACAAGTTCCAGGTTTTTAGGCCAAATTCGGCCATGATTTGCACCCCCCTGCGTGCACATGTAGAGTGTGGATGAGTATAACCCCATGACTTTCTTACAAGCTAAGGATGGATTTTTTCTTATATACTCACTTCCTCAACAACAATTTTCCAATGTGGGACAAAGGTTTTAGCTTTTCCCTTCATTTCTCATTTCCCTTCTTTCACACTTCTCATTTGTTACAATAAACTTAAAATCTCAATTTTTCATTCACCCAATATCGAAATTGGGCGAGTAATATACCGAATCAAAGCTTTTTTTCGAGGAGCAAAAATTCCAACATAATATGCTACCTACCCCCTTTTATATTTAGCATATATGGAATTCAACATGCTTTAAAAACTATAATATTTTATTATAAAGTTATGATTAAGTATATAAATAGTAAAAAAAAAGTGAAGAGAAGCCTAAAAGGTGGAGAGAGTGTAAAAGTAAGAATAATTAATTAAGGCATAATACATTAAAAGACCCCTGAACTATCATCTTTTATTTTAAAAGGCCCCTAAACTATTTTTTTTTGTTTTAAAAAGCCCTCAAACTATCAAAATTTATTTCAAGAGACCCTTATTTAAAGTCTGTTAGTGAAGCGTGAGTTTATATATGAGTGTACCATATATTAATATGCCAACTAGGATTATAATAAGCCACGTAGATAAATAATTTTTAATATCCAAAATCTGAAAAAAAAAAAGAGTCTTCAGGAGAAAAAAAATCAAAAGACGTGACTTGAAAAAATTCTCAATTCTCAAACCCTAATTCTTATATAGATAGAGGAAATTCATATTTGTCTACTAGTTGTACTCCAAATGGAGATTGTGATCTTAAGACCATTGGAACTTTGCTGAAGGAAACAGAGTAAAACCCAAGACTCATTACCACATGCTTCTTGACACAGTTGGGACGAAGAAAATACCAGTTCAAATTGAAAATATTATTTCTACAAGGCCAAGATTATGAATTTTCTCATTTCAGTGACTGCATAATATTTGAATTTGATTACTTAAGAAGTCTTTTAAATTTTCATGTTGCAAATAGTCATCTATCAACATCTTCTAATTATTAGACATCTTCTTCTTATTAGACATTAAAGTCGATTATGACTAATCTATTCATTAGTTAATTATAACAGAGGTTTTAGATTATGTACTATAATTATAATAGAGGTTTGCATCATATTGTAGTTACAAACAAAAATTCATTTAAATTCCATATTTTGACTAAGATATTCGTTAGTTTGTACTGAAATTTTAGGTTTACTACTTTAAATTTTGTAGTTTCAAGTGATCACAAATGACAAATTTTATACGATGGACAAAAACATATGAGTAATCAGCCAAAAATTTTAACAAATAACATGAGTAGAATGCATACCTTCAAGTGCCTCAAATGCTTGGTCTTTTCAGTATATGAATGGAACACCAAAAAAATAACCAAAATCCTAAATCTTCTATGAAGTATAAATAAACCAGCCAACAAAACCGCCATGGATCACACTAAAATCTCCCAATAAAACCCTACATACTCAAAAATCCTTGAAACTTTTGAAGTTTTCTAAAGAAATTTAAATGAGGTTTAATTCGTATCAATAGATCCTTGAATTTTAGATTTTGAAATTTTGAATATTCTATGCCCTCATGTAGCGTCTTTTCCTTTCAAAAGAATAGCGTCGTTTGAATTTTTTTTGTTTGAAGAGAGTCAATTTTCTTTTTATATATTTTGTTAAAAAAAGAATTATTTATCTACATGGCTTATTTTAATTCTAGTTGGCATACTAATGTACATCTCACTCGCATAAAACGACGCTTGAAAAACACTCATTAACGGACTGTGAAATAAGGGCCTCTTGAAATAAATTTTGATAGTTTGAGGGCTCTTTAAAACAAAAAATAGTTTAGGGGCCTTTTAAAATAAAAAGTGATAGTTTAGGGGCCTTTTGATGTATTATGTCATTAATTAATACTATAGAGTCCACAACTAGAGATATTAAACAAGCTGACCTTAGTTCATTAGGATCAATTCTATTCGATTACAAGTCTAAATAATTTAGGATCATAATGATTCATTTTTAATAGATCACTAATAGTTGATGTCTTACCCTAATTCTAACGGTCCAGAAGCTAAATGAGTCATTAACAGACCATGAAATAAAAATTATTAAAAATTAAATTTAAATTTAAATTTAAAATATATATGCCACAACATGATGTAATTAATTTATATACAATATATAAAACTAATGGGCACCTAGTATATAATTAATATTGTTTAATCATATTAATCAAATTTTTGGAAAAAAAGTCAAAAATTATTGAAAAAATATTGTTAATACTCAGTATCTCTATTATTTTATATTATTATATATAAATATTTGAATAAAATATGAAGTATTTTTAACACATTTTATATCTAATATATAATTATATTAAAGAAGATATCTTGTGAACTAGTTTACCGTGAACTCTAATTCAATAGGTCTATTTTAGATATTAAGTTAATCCATAATTAGATAAATAAATCTCAATTAATTTTTTTTGTGTCGAAGTTGAGCGAGTAGGAGAAGTCGGCAATCGAGATTTTTAATTGAATGGCAGTGATAGTCAGAATGCATGATAATGATGACAATGATTGTCTTTGTTGCGTAATAATGATAGTCGTTTGTTTGATAGTAATAGTTACAATGCATGACAATGATAGACTCAATGTATGATTGTGATATATTCTATTGCATAACAGTGATAGTCATAAGACATGACAATGATAGTATTAGTGCATAACCATGATAGTCATAATGCATTACAATAATAATTTTTTGCATGACAATGATAAACTTAATATGCCCACAAATAAATTCATTGAGAGCAACCGATCTTATCCCATCCGATAATAATGAGTTAGCATCAATGATATCGTCAGAAATCTCATCGCACCACACTCGCCACAATCGCATTGCCCTTCTCTCACCACATCATCGACCAACTTTAGGTACCCATCGCGGCCAGAGTTGAAGCCATGTCCAACACTGCCAGACGCACAAGTCATCACTTTTGCATAGGTCTATCATCGACAAGTCAATCCCTAAGCCGCCTAAACAGATGAAATCATTATCGCACGAACTCGAATGCAACACAAAGAATAGCCACTACACACAACACCTTTCTTTTCAATTGAGAATTGTATCGCTCTCCACAAAGAGATCGTGCCCAAGCATCTCCACTCTCACCTAATGAAGTCGCGATGCTGAAGAATTTTCTTCTCATCTTTGACCTACGCATGAGCTTGCTTCCGGATGAATTTGATCGGATTACGTTAGGGTTTACGATGAATCCGAGTGTATAAATTTTTTTCATTATATTGAAGTTAAATAAAAAATATTAAATGGCCTAATCGAGCTGACCCTAACCCAACAGGGCTTCGGGCTAAACGATCCAGGACCAAAACAACCATTATTTAAATGATCCCAAAAAATGCTAGCTATAAATCTTGCTTTTGTCGATTTAAATAGGCCGATCCTACGAGTCATGATCCTTTAAACATCTCTACCCATACCTTTAAAAAAAAATCAAATTTATTAAGAGCCGCTCTTTTGGTAAAATATTAAACTTTAAGGGTGATGAAAAGAGTAATACATTTGATTTTTTTTTTTTTTTTTGTGTTGCTGTACAGAAGGTAAGGGAAAATTGTAGTATGCTTTCTTTTTTTTTGTGGATAAAATAAATTTTAGTTGTCTTGTTTGATTTAAAATTTATAAATAGAAATAAAAAAAAGAAAAATATATAAAAATTAATATGGTATTTAATGATAATAAAAAAATGTACATAGAGCTGGCAAATCAGTGTTTTCATAATCGGACCGGTGACCAAACAGGATAAGGCACCGGTTCACGGTTCAACCGGTCTAACCGGTTGGATTGGCGGTTCAACCGTGAAAATAATTTATACCTATTTTTTAATATTTTATATGTTAAATAAAATAAATATTCACTTATAAAATTAAATAAAAAGAGTCATAAAATAACAACACAAAAGAGACAAAATAACTCAATCAAAGTAGGCTTTCTTTAATTTCTTCAGCATTTAAGATTTTTTTTAAAAAAAATAAGTTTTTGGCTTTTGGTTTGATTAGGATTATGAATACAAATAAAAATAAGTAAAAATAAATAAATATTAATATTTTTTTAAAAAATAGCCGGTTTGACCGGTTTGACCGGTTTTGACCGGTTCAACCTTAAAAATGGTTTTTTGGTGTAACCGGACCGGTTTCCGATTGAACAGGCCGGTTCGGTCCGATTCTGAAAACAGTGTGGCAAATTAGGCAACTCAGTCTAGCCTAGCCCAGTCCATCAGACAAAGTCATATTCATAGATTGGATCGGACTAGTTTATTTCTAAATCGGGCCTATAATTAATAGAGTTCAACCCAGCTCTATTTAAGTCGTTGACTAACGGGCTAGCCCAACCCATTTCAATTATTTTTAAAAGAATGATGAGAATAAAAACTTGTACTATAAATACAACACAACACACTTCCGTAATATATATATATATATATATATATATATATATATATATATATATATATATGTTGTATCTTCTTAGTGTCAAACAACACTAATTACAAATTTATAGAATAGAATAAAAATCACAAGTACAAATATAATTTAAGAAAATAAGGTTCATTATAATACCAAATAAGTTTAGAGTGAAATAATCGCATGTCCATCAGTGGACACAACTATATGCCACGACCAACGTGATAATGCACATAAACAGAGGACTCACTATTAGTTTAATTGAATACTTAAATTTATTTATGTGTCATTATCATAGTTCTAAAAATGGCCAAGTCGGTCGATCCGTTTTGCCCCAAATCGGCGGAAAAAATATATAGAGTTGTAATTGGCGTCTAGATCCGAAACGACCGACTTGCTGACTAAGCGCCTACTAATTTGAGTCGACTTATGTAATTTTGGCCGACTAGGCGTCAACTTATGTAAAGTAAAAAAAAATCATTATTAGCTTATCTTTTAATATGTAGAACTTTAAAATTTAAAATTTAAACAAATATGTGACATTTATTTATTTTTAAGTTGTGACTTTATTTCATTTTGATTTTAATGGTTGTTAACTTATAATTTTAACTTTTAAAGGTGGTGATGTTGATTTTTTATTATTTTATACATAATATATTAGTAATTTATTAAATAATTAATTATATTTGTCAGTTAGGTGTTTCCGACTAGTCGCTAGACCCTGGTGGTTCGACTGACTAGCAACTTTTAGAATAAATTATAACTATCGGTGGACATGTAATCATTTACAATAATCATAACCAATTACAATATTAGAATCATATTTGGACAAGTGTAACTCGTCATTTCTTGTATATTTGTATAGACATTAGATAAAAAAATTATAAAAGGTAAAATAACTAAAATTAAATACAAATTACAAATATACTTGTTAAATTATCAATACCTAACAGTCCAACTTTTAGGAAGCTTTTATTTTTCTGAAGCTCGTTGCGTGTTTGGTGTAACCTAATCTCTCTTCTATATTGCAAATAATTTTAAATTTTAATAGCAAAACATCAAATCGGCTAAATGGACTGTCCATGGTCCGTTGGGCTAAAACAATCCAGTATTTTTGGGTTTTAATATTTTAAGCACAACCCATACTTAACCTTAGAAAATCGCACCAACCCATTGGGCCGGACTTAAATTGTCGACTCTAAATATATACACTATTCTCATTCATATGTAAAATAATTATTACCCATTTATTTTCATTTCTCTCATCTTATAATCTTCTCTTCAATGATTTCTCATTTTACGATCAATAATTTTTTCTTTGTCGTTTTTAAAAAATATTATAACACAACATTAATAATATAACCATCTTAAAAACAAAAATTAATCCAACATGTTTGTTCCTAGAAATTCTAGTGGGCTTATTAGGAACAATATTAACAATAACCAAAGGAAAATAACTCGTCGATCTGCCTAGCCACATGTTTTGAGCTAGGACTTTAATGTGCTTCGTCTTATATATATTATGAGCAAAAGTATATTGTAAATACAAGAGAATAATAATGACGACCCCTCTTTATGTAGAAAGAGGTCCTATTTATAATGGCTAAACTAAGCTCTAATTGTACATGTGTTTGTACGTGTGTATTTCTTCATGCCCATGTTAGGTCGTGGCTTAAAGATTGTGGGTGACAAGGTAACTTTCCATGTTTAACTTCTTCCTCTAAATACATGGATAATTGTCTTGTCTATTATGGTAAGTGAATCACAGTAGAGATACCGGATCCAGACGGGATCTTGTTTCCTTAGTATAGTTTATCCGCTTAAGTTAGGATTTTTTTTATGGTTTGCTTGACTATCTTGGCCTTGATCCTAAGTTCTCTTCAGGATCAATGTTCTTCCCTTCAGGGCTACTTAACTGAGTTGACTCAGGCTCGACTAATACTTAATGTGTCATGAAGCTCGTCGATCTGCTTTGGTTTGGACTCTTTAGACTAAGGCCTGATGGAGCTTTTCTTGGATCCAAGCTGGGTCCAATCAGCTCAGGAATATTTGAGCCACAACACAACATAATATAAAAAGAAAAAATAAATTTTAATATATCTTAGTCTTTGTGTGCAACAAGTACACCTTACACTTGTTAAACCTGAAAATTCACACATATTATTATTGAAAAATATATTTTAAAATTTTAACTTTTGAGTAATAACATTAACGACTTTTGTGTAATAACAAGAATAACTGTTTTAAAAATACACTTAAATTGCACGATGTATTTGGTGCACATGAGAATTACTCTCCTAATTTCCATTCCCACTGGAAAATTTAAAACAAATATCTCCTCTAATATATTATTAAAATAATATTTGTTTTATTTTGTTAGAAATTAAATAACTAAGTAACAAATTACACTTTTAACATATCATATGCAATAATGGAATGAAGATAACACAAAAATAAAATGCTAATTGATTTCCTCTCTTTTTTTTCGTCTCCCTTTCTTTTAAAAAAAAAAAGAAAAAGAAAAAACACAAAAACCATCCCACTTCTTCCTCTTTTCTTGTGCTTAATAAATTAGAGAATGCTGAAGAAGGCCAACATTTCAGACGTCACATCCCCCAGATCTTATCCATGATATACGCTCATCTCTTTCTCTGAAACTCATATCCTGTTGCAACCAATCAACTCTTAGACAAAAATTTATGTGCTCAAATATTTATAATTTTAAATACTCCGTCCATCCCAACATTTTTTTCCATTTTTTATACTGGGACGTTTTAACCTTTTTTTCCTACTTTAAAAAAAATGTTTATTCACAAAAATCAATAAAATATATTTTTTATATTTTATTAATTAATTTTATATTCACATCTTCTACCTTTTTCTTAATCCTTGTGCTCAAATCTATTGGGAAAATGGCCCCGGATGAGGGATAGTATACATATGATATGCATAAATATTACTCCTTTCATAGTTCCATTCTATTTTTTTTTTTTTATGAATACAAATTATTTTTTAATATATAAAGAAAGAGTTAATATTTAAACAGTTTTTTTTTTTTTTTTTGGGAGTAAATAATAAGAATAGTAATAGTTAAAATATCATTAACTGTCAATTATGCATTTATATCTATGATAATAATGATATTTACATTGAATGAAGAAAATAGAAAAAATATTAAATGGAGAGATCCAACTCCATATCGCTACACGTATAGATAAAGTGGTCCGCGTGCATGCCTAATGCCATTATATGGAGCATTACTACCACCGCGTGTTGATCTACCAACTTCACTTGGAACACCTACTTTTATTAAATTCTTTATAAGTTTGAACTCAAACACTCCAAATTTATGTTAACATCATAAAACCCTTGTTGAAGCATAAACTATCATATAGTATATCAACCCACCACGATTAAAAAATAATATAATACTGATAAAATAATATTTATTTCAAAGTATATGATCATATTAGTTAATTAATAGATCAATAATTATAACTCAAATATTCTTAAAATAAATAGAACATTATTTTTTATTATTAGAGATGGTCCTCTATCCCTAAATTACTCCATAAATATTTTTTATAACAAATTACTCCATAAATAATAAATATAACTACAACACCCCTATTCTTTCTACTCAAAAATATTGTTCCTGAAAAATATAAAACTAGTTTTACTAATAATTTTATATTATTAATTTAATAATATATAAATCTGTATAATAACAATTTAATAAGTACCCTGAAATTAACACCCTAAATATGGTGCCAAATTACCACCATTGTTATTTGTTAACCTTGGACCACACTATTTATTTTGTGATCATTTACACTACTCCAAATCGACCCACAAAAATAAATGCTCAAAGTATTTTCTTTGGTAAATATATATATAATCTCACGTGGAAACTTCTGTTCTAACTATTTTTTTTAATAACATCAAGTGATATAATAGTAATTGAAAAGCATAATGGGGACACTTGTCCACCAACTGGGGTCATCCTATATATTGCTACGACTTTTTCTTTTTATCTTTTTATTAATTATTTTCTCTTTTTATTTTTATAATTTTAATCATATAAACTGATTAATTTCTTTATTTCAAAGATTATTTTTATAATTATAATAAATAAATAAACTAAGAAAAAATAAGTATATGAATATAATTTTAAATAATAAAATAAGAAAAATGTATTTTATTAATTTTTGTGAATGAAAAAATTTCCTTTTTAAATAATTTAAAACATTGAAATAAAACAAGGGTGAAAAATAATGTCGGAGGGAGTAATATTTTTCTAAAAATTATTTTATTTAGCTAAATACACTACACATTAATTTTATTAAAATAAATTCATATATAACAATATTAAAATAACAAGAATCACATATAGAGTCTCGATTTATTAAAAATTAAATATATTTATAATAAAAATATTCCTTAAAATTTTCACCCATAAAATTTCGATTCTACAATTTTTATTATATATAATCTACTCATTATATTTTTTTTATAAAATTGCGCCTCCAAAGTAGGGTTGCAAACGAATCAAATAATTTTGATTCGATTCGGTATTCATATTCGAATTTCGATATTCGTATTCGAAATTTTATGATTCGAATTCGATTACAAATATTCGATTCGATTCGATTATTATTCAAATACAAATACAAAATAATGATATTCGATTCGATATTCGTAAATATTCGATTAAATATTTTTTTTATAAATATTATAATGATAATAGACTTAATAGTTAGTATAATTATTGCTATTATTATTGTTATTATTATTATTTTAAGATTATAGACCATTAGAAATTTATGGCTGCTATAATTACTATTATTTTAAGGATGTAAGCTCATTAGATAATAATCTAAATATCATATGCACCTATATTTCAAACTCTTACCCGAGGGTTGTAAATGAATCAAATACTTTTGATTCGATTAGGTATTCGTATTCGAATTTTGATATTCGTATTCGAATTTTTATGATTCGAATTCGATTCGAATTTTTATGATTCGAATTCGATTCGATTCGATTATTATTCAAATACAAATACAAAACTATGATATTCGATTCGATTCGATTCGTTTGCAACCCTACTCCAAAGTACCCAACACTAAAAGGGAGGTAGTGTGTATATATATATATATATATATATATATTACGTATAGAGAGAATTTGAGTGTTTGATTAGGGGAAACAGCAAATTAATCAAAGGGGGCGATATTATTTGGTCCAAAAGTTGATTAGGTGAGTCAAATATAATGTGCTTACCATGTGCGATGATGGTCGGTGTAATACTGCTGCTGGGTCGACTCACCCTGGCTCGACGTTGCCGAACCCTCCGCCGCCGCCGCCGACGACGTTGACGCCTCCGATTCATCCTCCGCCCACTCCAAATTCACCCCGAATAATCTCATCCTCTTCGAGTTCCCACTTGTCCTTCTTTGCTCCTCTGCTGCAACACCGACATGCACGCCACCCATAACATTTACTTTACACGTGCGATAAATAAATAAATAATAATAATCAAATATTTATATAGTGTGAAAATAGGAAAAATCGAGACGGTTAGAGATAGCCTTTGCAACGTGTAATGCAGTGCGCGCAGAAAATAATACCTGCAGTGGTGGAGCAGTGATCAGTTTTGTACGCCACAGAGGCCGACATTTGATGCTGATGTGGATACGGATTGCCGGAGTTATAAACCACGCCGCTCCAGCGACCGCCGCTGAAGGCGGATCCGCCGCCGCCGTCGGAGTTCCTCCTCCGCCACCCGATGAAAAAGCGGCCGAAATCCATCCGGTGACGCGCGAACAGGACGACGTCGCCGGCGTCGAGCCTCTTCTCCTTCACGAAGCGGCTCCACCCTTTCGTCAACACGTAGCTCTGGCTACTGTTCCAATATGAGTAACGGAATCTCCACGGTTTTCCGCCCTCATCCTCGAAGCCTAACAGCAAGCCTTTCTCGCCGGAATCGGCGGCGCCGTTCATCGGGAAATACTTCTCGGCGTGTTGCTTCGGAATAACGAGGCGGTTGAGCTTCCCGACGTCGCTCGGCGTCAATGGCTTCTCGAACAATTTCTCCTGTTCAATCTGAGAATTTTCCGGTAAGTGATCCTCTCTGTCTTCGTTGTTAAGGTTGAATCTCGCCGCCGCGGCGGTTTGGCTGCAGAACATGGCTTCGGCGTTGTTGGCCCAAAAGGCGGCGGCGCTGCTGGGGATCAGATAAGTTGAGAAAAGGCTTTTGTGATTTGAATGGTTTATTGACATTCTAGGAGCACTGATCAATATGGAAAGAAAACTGTGGAATATAAAGAAAGCAAAGGAAGAGTTACACATATATTATTATTATTATCATAATAATGATAAAATTTTGTTAAAAAAAAAAAATCATGTATTTTTAATAGGGATGACAATTTGGTCCGCCCCGACCTGCTCCGATCTGAACTCGCACAATATGGATCGTCCCGCCCCGCGATCCGCAGCGGAGCGGAGCGGGTATGGATATCATTATCGCCCTGTCCCGCTCCATTTTGACCCGTTTATATTATTAAAAATTGAATATATATGGTATTTATTAAAAAAATATTATTATTTATTAGTATATATATAGTATAAATAAGAATAAATTAATTTAACAAATATATTTTAGATCAATATATACTAATAAAACATAATATGAAATATATTATGATGTTTTAACTATAAATTTTAATTGATATCAACATATTTAAAGATAAAAATAAATTTGTATATTATGTTTTTAATATCATAATTTTTTTTAATTAAGACCTTAAATTTAATTTAAATATGTAAGAAGATATTATATATTATAAAATTTTAATTTAGAATGGATCGATTTGCCCCGCCCCGTGATCCGTAACGGATCGATCCGACCTGACCCGTATATAAAGTGGAGCGGATTTGGATCTTCTAGTATCCGCCCCGGGTCCATTTGCCATTCCTAATTTTTAACCGTTTTAATTATGAGTTTAAAAGTGTCCTATGCAGAGCTAGCTATTAAAACAGTTAATTTCTGCTTTTTATTTTTTTAAGAAATTATTAAATATTTATTGAAGTATAGGAAACTGTGGAACTATTTGACAATGAGAGATAGTGATAATTTAGATTATAAATACAAAATTGTGGATTAAAAACTATTTGTACAGTGGAAATATGAGATTAATTGACCAGGTATGGTACATTTATTGTTGTTATTATTGGACACTTCTCTATTATTTTATGACTATGTATATCCATAAACCAAATGCAATAAATGAGCCTTAATTTGTGAATTTAACTATATAAAATAAAAATAAAAATTGATTATATATATTTACTGTTGGGATTTTATAAAGGCCTGCATCATCATGGCATTTGAACTAAATCAATCCAAATGTTCATCTAAATATGTCATTCAGTTTGAATTTTTAATAGTAATTAATATTGATTCAGTCTCCAACGACTCTTGTTCACCATATATGTAATGTATAATGTTACATTTATTCAATATTACATCTTATAAATTAAATCATAATATTTATCCACAAAATTCAACTTCTTTGACTGCATAGTTGATATTGCTGAATAAATATTATAGTATTAAATAGATGAATAATTTTTTTATATAATACTATATACTCCCTCCGTCCCGTAGGAATTTTCACCCCATCGGACGGTATATTTTTTAAGGAAAATGTGTTTTATACATAAAGTAGTGGTATATAGGTAGATATGTGTATAGGTTTGTGAGTGTGCACGTAAATCAATATTTTCTTTTTTAGTAGTGTGTAAATTTGTATGGGACGTTCAAATAAGGAAAGTGTGCAAATTCCTATGGGACATATGGAGTATAAGATAATTCTATCTCATCTACAAATTCAAATTTATAAAAAGAATATAAATTACATTTATATTAATTCTTCAACAGCACTATATATACATATTACCACCTTTCTACCTAAAAAAAAACTTGAATTATAATTTGGACACAAAATAAAATATAATAAGTACAAGTATAGTGTGAGATGAAAATTTTCAGAGTGAAGTTAATTAATATTAGAAATATTTTTATTTTAAAACATATAAATTTTTGTGAAATGAATTAAAGAAAAAGTAGATAAATATTTTAAAAATGGAGGGAATATATTTGTTGATCTGGCGAACTAACACCTTCAGCATGAGGATAATTACGAAGATTTGGCAGATCGCAAAGACTCACCCAGATCCGTGGAAGGGCGGAGCTCGCCCAAAAGGGCTCGCCTCTGTCATGATGGAGCTCGCCCCAAGCTCGCCCCATGTCCCCTTGGAAGACCTCGCCGAGGTCCATCTTAGCACGACGTCGGTCAACCACACAAGGCATTGGAGCTCGCCTAAACCAGTGAAATCCACCTTCGAGCTCGCCTAGGAGCTCGCTTGTTGGTCAACAGGACCCCGATGGCGCGCTCTTTTTCCCTCCGTCCGGTTTATCCACAAGGGTGGTTTACGGCGAGATTTTTAATGAGGCCCATCTAGTCTAAGGCATAGTAGTAGGACGAGGCATGACAAAGGAAGCAGTGTGAGAGACCAAGACGAGGGTAAGGAACCCTCGCCAACACCAGAACCCACACAGGCTCGTAAGGTGCCGTCTCACACTCACACACCTATAAATAAGACCTCTCTTGTACTATTCACAAAAATTTTCTGACAATTCACACAATCAATACAATCCTCACTGCAATATTTCTCTCTCTAAACTCTCTACTCTCCCTCTTCATATTATATCCAAGAACACAAAATCTTGGATTATTGTTTGATAGGATTAATGTGTTATAACTAGCCACATAACAAACACGATTAACAAATTCTATCAACAATTTGGCGCTAGAAGGAGGGCGGTGCGCTCGAATCTGAAAATTAAAAATTTTCAAGAACAAAAAATTAGGGTTTGTTGAAGATTTGAAGATTTGAAGATTTGAAGGTGTTCTTGATAAAACTCAAGAACACTTGAAGATACACATACATCTTCATCCCTTGAACGAAGAACCCAGATTTCCGGATAAAAACCCGAATTTTCGAATTTTATGAAATCTGCCCGGGACAAGTTTTCAAACGCGCGCGTGCACACGAATAAACCGAATTTTGGATAATTCGTCACACGCGAGGCTAGACGAAAACTCGCACAGCTCCACCTAAGCTGGACGACCACCACTCCGGCGACCTCCACCACCCCGGCGACCTCCATCCACCTCGGCGACCTTCAGCAAGCTACCCCCTCCGAAACCCAAAAATGGCTAACATTCGAGCCACTAAGGGACAGGCCTCCGCAGCTGCGGGAAGGTCAAAAGGGGGTGATCAAAATCAGGCCGGGGTGGAGACCTCACGCCAGGTGGTGGAAACATCACAACCACCTCCCCAGAAGAGCACCGCAGCTCCGCGACCTCCTCGAGTTGCGGTGACCCAGGAAGACTTGGCTCCCGCCCTGAGGGACCTGGCCAGCAACCCTGACGAGCTCCAACGCACCATCGCGACCTTACAGAGGTTGCAGCAGCGACAGCAGGACGAGCTCACCCTGGTACCCAGGTGAGCTCCAGCTGCCGAAGCCCGGGAGCAGACCAGGCCCACTCAGGGCACCCAGACCAGAGGGGACTACAGCATACTCCCCACCGAGCAGGAGGCGAGCTCGACACAAGCTCGCCAGCGAAGGGAGAGGACCGGCAAGGCCAAGATGGTGGAGGAGGATCCCGCTCCTTACACCGGAAGGGAGTCGGCCTACACCGGGGCATCTGGCACCCACCAATCACAAAGGAGGGAAGTCCTCCAAGGTCGCCTGGGCCCAAGATATGGGGAAAACGAGCGGACGGCTGCCCCAGCTGCGTCCCACGGGGACTCCGACCAACAGCCACGCAGATCAGCCCACGAAAGGCTGAGGAGGCCTGCCACTGACCGGCTAGGCCCCCACGGCGGACGCCAATTCCAGCCCGCCACTGAGAGGTCACCCCAGAATGCGGCACCTTGGGGACGTGCGTCCGCGAGACGCACGACCTTTGAGCAGCCTCCGCCGGAGGTGACCCGAGATGACGAGCTGGCCTCACTGAAAAAGGCCGTTGAAATACTACAAGCACAAGTAGCAGCCAAGTATGGCGGACCTGACGCCACGACTCTCCCCACATCTCCATTGGCACCAGCCATCCTCCGCGCACCGGTGCAGAAGAAGATCCATTTCCTGGTGATGTCCGCATACGAGGGCGAATCTGACCCAAAGGTCCACCTGGCCAAGTACGCGGACTTCATGATCTCGGTTGGCGCCACCGACTCCACCCAGTGCCGGAACTTCCCGCTGACCCTAGGGGACCGAGCTCACCGCTGGTTCTCTTCACTCGCCCCGGGGTCAATCTGCTCATTTGGCCAACTCTCGCGGGAGTTCTTGGCCCATTTCTCCGGGTTTGGTCCTACCTTACCTAGAAGCACCGACTCGCCAACATCCATCAAGGCGAGAGCGAGACCGACCAGCAGTACCTGGAAAGGTTCGACAAAATCCTGCTGGAAGGCGAGCCGGTGAGTGAGGACACCAAAGTCGTCGCAGCGATGGCCGGGCTCAAAAGGGGAACCGACCTCTGGAAGGAGATGCACCTCGCATGTCCCAACACTTACAATGAATTCCGCCACAAGGCAGGAGTGTTAGTGGCTATGCAGGAGGCACTACTGAAAGAAGTTGATGCCCACGAAGAGAGGAAGCCCTACAGGAAGAAGTCCAGGGGCACCTACAAAGCTCCCCGGAACTTAAAAGCCTTTGGCGAAGGAGATGAGCTCAAAGAAAAGCTCAATCAGGTCCTCACTGTCTCCGTTGACCACGTCTTCACTGCCGTCAAGGGTAAGGCCATGCTGGAAGAGCCAAGGCGGATCCGCCAGGACCGCACGAAGCTCAACCCCAACAAATTCTGCGCCTACCATCAGGCCATCGGCCACTTCACCAGCGAATGCCGAGACCTCCTCAAGCAACTCTGGAAGTTTTACGAGGACGGGAAGCTGGCCGAGTTCGTGAAGAAGGCCCCAGCTAAGAGGCCAAGGTTCGAAAGGAGGGCTACCTCCGATGATGAAGAGGAGGAAGCAGACCAACCTGGTCCCCACAACAGACGAAGGGCACCTCCCCATCCTCAGCAAAACTTGGAGCTCACCCGAGAGCTCCTAGTTCTCGAGGAGGAAATCGGAGCTGCCGGAGGTCTCCAGGACGGGGGATCCTCCATATCCAGGAGAAAGAGGAAGGCCGAAATCCAGGCCATAAACCAAGTCCAGGAAGGCAGCTCCGGCCCCAGGTCCGTCTCACAGCTTACTGACGAGCTGACATTTTCCTCAGCGGACCTGGAGGGGGTACTAATGCCCCACAACGACTCGTTGGTGATAACCGCCAACATCATGAACGTCCGAGTTCACAGGCTACTTGTGGACACCGGCGCATTCACCAACATTCTCTTCAAATCCACCTTGGATGCCTTAGGTGATTTTGAGTCGTATCTGGAACCTAGCAATGCTAGGATAGTGGGGTTCGGAGAAGCTGTAACCGTCCCCCTAGGTAGTGTTAGGTTTAGCGTCCAGCTTGTATCGGCTGAGGACCCCGAAAGGAGACTGACTAGGCTCATAGATTTCCTTGTTGTCGACCAGTAGTCCTCCTACAACGGGTTCCTTGGCCGCCCATTTTAATGAATTCAAAGCGGCGTGTTCGACCTACTACTACTGTTTGAAATTCCCAACCCCGAAAGGTGCCGGAACAATAAAAGGTGACCAGAAGAAGGCCCAAGAGTGTTTACTCCAAATGAAAGATGGTCAGGTCAAAAAAGCGGTGACACGAGTCCAAGTCCTTGAGGAGGACGTACAGATTCCTGCAGACGAGCCAAACATCCTAGACGTCATCTCGGTCGAAACTGAGATGATGGAGGTAGGCGATTTGTCAGAAATCAATCAAGGCACTGGACCTGTGCAAGACACACAACCGACACCAATGGAAGACTGGAGAGAAACCCATGTGTTGAGACCTGCGCAGGGATCAGCACCTGCGCAGGAGCAGCAACCTGCTCCCATGGAGGTGGTTGATGAAACCCAAGATGGGGGACCTGTGGGAGGTCCAGAACCAACACCAATGGACGTTGACCCAACTCCCCAAGTCACCGCACCATCCCAAGTTGACAAACCACCAGAGGTGCTCACAGCTGACGAGCTCGCCCAAGCTGAAAGCCAACCAGATGACCTCGAACCGCGCATAGGCCACGAGCCTGTGCAGATGTCACAAGAGGAGTGGGACGAGTTCATCAGCGACCCGAGGTGGAAAAGTCAAAAGAGAAAAGCCACCTCCATGGAAGAGTTGACGGCACTCCCGGTGGACCCGGAAAGGGACTTAGAACTTTTCACCTCTGAGTTACCCGAACCGTACCGGTCGAGGATGGAGCTGTTCTTAATGACCAACCTGGACGTGTTTGCCTGGTCCCACGAAGACATGACGGGGATCCCGTTGGAACATGCTTGCCACAGACTTAACATAGATCCGACGAGGAGGCCCGTACGCCAAAAGCGGAGGAAGTATGGACCAGACAAGTACGCAGCTCTAACGGTTGAGGTGGAGAAGTTGTTAGACAACAAGCTCATCAAGGAAGCTTTGTGTCCGCAGTGGGTCGCGAACCCCGTCCTGGTGAAGAAACACAATGGGACGTGGAGACTCTGCATTGACTTCACGGACCTGAACAAAGCATGCCCGAAGGACAACTTCCCACTACCTCACATTGACCAGCTGGTGGGCAGCACCGCAGGCAATGAGATGATGACATTCATGGACGCTTTTGCGGGCTATCACCAGATAGCTCTACACCCAGATGACCAGGAACACACGGCGTTCTACACCAATAAGAACATGTATTGCTGGGAAAGGATGCCGTTTGGACTCATCAACGCCGGAGCTACCTACCAAAGATTGGTGAACAAAATGTTTGACCAACACATTGGCGAATCCATGGAGGTGTACGTAGATGACATAGTTGTCAAGAGTCTGAGAAAGGAGGACCACCTGGACCACCTAAAACAGACCTTCGACATACTGTGACACTACAAAATGAAGTTGAATCCCAAGAAGACCAGCTTCGGCGTACACTCCGGAAAGTTCCTGGGGCATCTAGTTAGCCAACAGGGAATTGAGGTCAACCCAACACAGGTTCAATGCATAATCGAGATGGGTATACCCGATTCCGTCCAAAAAATTCAAAGGTTGACTGGGTGCATGGCAGCCCTGAACAAATTCATCTCCAGGTCCGGCAACCGAAATCATCCATTTTTCTAGGCGATTAAGGCAAACACACGGAGGTACAAAGAGGCGGCCAAAGCCAACAAGATCCATCTCAAAAATCACTTCGTGTAGACAAGTGAATGCCAATAGGCCTTCGAAGATATCAAAACATACCTGGCAGATACACAGGTCCTGTCAAAGCCGATACCTGGAGAAAAGCTATACCTCTACCTGGCTGCGTCGGAGGTGGCCATCAGCTCCGTCCTGGTCCGAGAAGAGGCGAAAACACACCTACCAGTGTACTACGTAAGCCAAGTACTACACGAAGTTGAGTTGCGGTACACCCAAACAGAGAAGCTGGCTTATGCACTGGTGATGAGTGTTAGAAAATTGAGATCTTACTTCTTTGACCACCCAGTAGAGGTGTTGACAACGTTCCCACTGCGCCAAATACTACAGCGCCCAGACACCGCCGGACGCCTGCTGAAATGGCCACTAGAGATCAGCCAATATGGTATAACCTACGCACCCCGAATAGCGATCAAGGGACAAGCACTTGCAGACTTCATCGTCGAGCTAACTTTCCCACAAGATCCGACGAGGGGGCGTATAGCTCCTTGGCATCTCTACATAGACGGATCATCAACCAGCATGGCAGCAGGCGCCGGCGTGGTCCTGATCAGCCTAGATAGACAAGTCTTCACCTCCGCAATCCGGTTCGACTTTCGAGCGACCAACAACGAGGTGGAATATGAAGCACTAATAGCGGGACTTAGGCTATCATTAGCTGTGGGGGCAACCAATCTTCAAGTTTTCAGAGATTCCCAGCTAATAATATCCCAACTCCGGGGGGAATATGAGGCAAAAGACCAGCAGATGATGACTTACCAGAAGATAGCCGCGCATCTGATCTTGATGTTTACGCAGGTTTACATCAATCAGGTACCGCGGCTAGAAAACACACAAGCAGATGCTCTAGCCCGGCTAGCTACTAGCAACGGCGAAGCCGAATTCACTGAGGTTGTGATCACCACACTGAAAAACCCCTCGACGTCCGATTACAAGATAAATCAAACCTCGAGCGGGGGACAGGAGGACAGTGAAGGTGGTGAAGAGTGGTGCACTCCAATCCAAAAATATTTAACAGACGGAACAACCTCCGTGGACACCTGGGAAGCTAGCCGGTTAGTAAAGCAAGCTGCCAGATATACGCTGCTGGATGGCCAACTCTACCAACGTGGATTCTCTCTACCCCTACTCAAATGCCTAACTAGGAAGCAGGGGTCCGAAGTGTTAGAAGAAATTCACGAAGGGATTTGTGGGAGTCACGCTGGGGGGCAAGCATTGGCATACAAGACGATCAGGCAGGGCTACTACTGGCCCACTCTTCGCAAAGATGCCATCAGCTTCACTAGAAGGTGCCGAAAGTGCCAACTTTTTGCACCTAACATCCACTCCCCAGCCAACCAGCTAAAATTGGTTTTCAGCCCATGGCCTTTCGCGAAATGGGGAATCGACTTGATCGGCCCATTTCCACCTGGTAGAGGCGGTGTAAAGTTTGATGTTGTAGCAGTATACTACTACACTAAGTGGGCTGAAGCCGACGCTCTCACAACTATAACCCAAGAAAGGATGATCGACTTCATATGGAAAAACCTGATCTGCAGATTTGGACTTCCGCAGTCGATCATCACGGATAATGGAAGGCAGTTCGACGGACAAAAGTTGAGAGATTTCTGCAATTCATGGAACATCAAGAATCACTACTCAACTCCATATCATCCCCAGTCGAACGGCCAGGTCGAGGCGGTGAACAAGATCCTGAAACACATATTGAAGCTCCGCCTCGAAGAAAAGAAATGGAGCTGGGCAGACGAACTCCCGGAGGTCCTATGGTCTTATAGAACTTCCTATAGGGCCAACACCGGGGAGACCCCGTTTGCCCTAGCCTTCGGGACTGAAGCCGTAGTCCCGGTAGAAGTCCAGAACAAGACTTGGAAGGTGGTGGGGTATGATGAAGAAAAGAATGATGAAGCCCTGACAGTAGAGAAGGATCTGATCGAGGAGACCAGAGCTTCGTCAGAAATGAAAAACTCCACCTACAAGCGTAGAGCGGAAAAATATTATAACTCTCAGGTCCGAGACCGAAAGTTCAAGGTCGGAGACCTGGTGTTAAAAAAGAAATTGATGGCCCCACCAGGTGTATTCGGTTCAAACTGGGAAGGACCATTCCGGGTCACCGCAGCCTGGCCAAACGGTACCTATGATCTAGAAGACGCAGAAGGCAAAGCTTCGTCATACACCTGGAGCTCGGCACATCTAAAAAAGTTCTACCAATAGACTAGAATCCTGTAATAGACTAGTCGAAGGTTTGCATCAGAAATGTCGATGGCAACCGATGTAAATTACACTGCTGAAAAGTCAGAAAAAATTCAGAAAAAATCCCAAATGTTTAGACCTGTGCAGCTCTCCAACCAGGCGAGCTGCACCAGGTCGCCCACCGCTCCAGGGAGCTCGCCAAACCCAGCTCGCCCACATGCTTAAGAATCCGCAATGCGCAAGGACCAAGGTCCCAAGCGTTGTAATTAAATAGCTCGAAGGCAAAGGCCAAAGTGCTCAAGGTCGCGAAGGTACCCTCCTTAAAGGGTTACTAAGCACCTACAGCCACAAGTTAGAAAAGTTTGCGAAAAAGATGAAAAAACGTCTAAGGCAAGGTTCATGAAACCCAATGGCCCAACGTGAATCAATCGAAGTGCAGTTCGCCGCCCTAAGTGGTCTAAGACGAACGATTCGCGGCCCTAAGTGGCGTAAGGCAAAGAATAAGCACTCTCAAAACAGAGGTACAATTCGTAGTCGTAAGTGACGTAAAACGAACGATTCACTTCTCAAAGTAGAATAAGACGAACAATTATGTACCAGGAAAATAAACAAGAACGAGCTATTTCAAAAAATTATAACGTAAAAGCGCAAATACATAAAGGAAAAGAGTTGGACAAAAAATGCTCGGCTTATATTCAAAAGATACTTAAGAGATTTTCAAGCCAAAAATATGCTTGAAAAAATCCTAAGTATGAGTAGCTGTGCTGGCCACAAAGGCCGACCAGCTGGCCATCTTTGAACTGCAAAAAAGCTCCTTCTGGGCGAGCTGCACGTGCCCGGTGAGCTAAATCTACTTGAACAAAAAGCAAAGGCTACAAAAATGGAGCTCCTTCTGGGCGAGCTCCGCAGCCCGGCAACCTACCACAAGTTGGTAAATAAAAAACTAGTCTAAGAAAGCAAAAGAAAGCTTAAACATCTGGAGCATCAGGAGGGGCATCAGTGGGCACCTCGCTGGAACCAGGGGCCATCGGGTCGGATGGGAGTGCGAGCTCGGCCTCTGTGGTTTTATTGCCAATAAGCCCGGTGGTGTCGAACTCACTGAGGTTCAGCACAGCATCCCCGCAGGCTTCTTGAAGCTGTGCAACGGTAAGAGGAACCTGCTCCTCCTCGCCGGTGACCTCCTCCTCAACAATGCCCAGCTCCTGCAACTTGACCGTTTTGATAACTTGAAATCACGCGGGCACGAAGTCGAGGGGTATGCCGAGCTCCGGGAGGTCGCCGATGTCCAGTTCGGCGCCTTCGGGGAAGGGAACCCGGTCCAGGCAGGCCTTGAAATCGCCCACAACGGCCTCCACCTCATCGTCCTTGTGAGCTCGAGCCCACCAAAGAGTCTGCAAGACCTCGGCATAACATTGGACACATCCTTTGTCAGAGGCCTCAGCCTTCACGGCCGCCAGATCCGGCGAGGAGGAAGCGGCATGCCGCAGCTCGGCTATCTCGTTAGCCTTCGCCTCCAGCTCGCCCCTCAGCCTCTCGCACTCAGCGCTGGAGCTCTTCACCAAACCCGCTGCAGTGCGAGGTCCTTCTTCGTGATCCCATGGCTGCCGACCTCCTGAGCGAGCTGGGCGGCGAGCTCCTCCTCCTTAGCTTTTATCCTCGCCTCCGTCTCCTGCTCAAGCCTGGCGAGCCAGCGTTGGACGGTCTCAAGCTGCTGGAGGGCACTCTGCTGGTGGCCAACGATGCCTCGACCCTCTCCTCGGCGAGCTGTGCTTGCCTCTTCGCCTTGTCAACGGTGTCCGCCAGCGCCAACATCCTTCTGTTCCTGTCGGAGCGACCTGCCTCCAACTCGGCGAGCTGCTCGAGAGCTTTCTGATTGGCGAGCACCAATCTACTCGCATGATGAGCCGAGAGGAGGAGGTTCTCTTTCAGATCTTGACCGTTGATGTTCGCCACCGACGGAGTTGTCCAATGCCTTGGCATCTCACTCACGGTATTCCGGGCTACGCCCGGAGAAAGGTTCTGCATCGACGTAAGGGAGCGGGATCGCTCGAAGGCATGCAGGGCCTCGTGGCGGTGCGGAAAGGTAATCGGGGCATAACTGCGAGAACAAAGCAGATAGAAAATGTTAGAAAAATAGAAACAATGAGCAACGTGAGTCGGTTGGGCAAACTACTTACTGAGCTCGGTCGGGGTCCCAACCAAGGATCGTGTCGTCATTGGTTTGCACTCCGAATGGAGACGACGAGGGTGGCGAGCTCCGAATAGGTGTGGCCGCGAGCGGGGCAGCGGATTGAGTGGATCCCCCCTGCCCGGACCTCGCCGAGGTCCTCTCTACTCGGTCGGAGTCCTCGTCGACCAGGTCCGTGTACCTAGTCCTCTTGCGAGCTGGGGGATCCTCCTCGCCAGCTCGAGATCCATCCCCCCTTTGGGACCCCTTCTTTCCTCGACCTCGCTCGGAGGGGGCGACAGCTCGCCCCCCACCTCGGCCGGTCCGAGCGACCACCGATGCCTTGGACTTCTCAGGAGCCTTGGCTTTCTCCTTTTGAGCTCCCGATCCCCCCGCCTCACCCTTTTTGGAGGTGACCTCTGCCTCCTTGCTCGCCTCCAGCGCGAGCACGGACGGTGGGGCAAGTCTGTTGGGGCGAGGTGGGCCCATCTCGAAGCGCTCCTTCATGATTTGGTAGGCCTCGGGGACCTCGGCGATCGGGATGGCGACGAAACTACCGCCTGCACAAAAAACTACGAATGTCAGCATAATGGGCGAGCTCCCCCCCATAGGCGAGCTTTAAGGAGTTAAACCTGGGAGCTCGGGACCTTGAATATCGAGGTGGTGCGGTAGTGTAAGGAGCCCAGCGAGCCGCAGGCAATGGTGTTTGCACAGGTGTGCGACCTGCCTATCCTTCTCACTTCTCAAACAGCAGATTGCACGCACCACGTCGAATTGGGCCGATACCTTAGGCCTGCCTCTGTTGGATTTGTGGCGCTTCGGAACTGTAAAAAGAGAAAATTAGAATTAGTATATCTAATTCAACCCACACACACCGAAATAGGCGACCTACTGCTGGCTTCCCCATATCCCTCCGGAGTAGGAATACGGTCACCCCGTCCATGGTACGTGCTGGAAGCTTGCCAGTCTCCGCCAATGAAGAAAAATTGTTTCTTCCAGTCACGAACTTTATTTGGCAAGTCCCCGAGAAATTTCTCCCCCGGGCGAGCCTTCAGATAGTAATCCCACGTGTCATCCTGCGCCCGCTTGGTCACGGAGAAGAGCTCGCCCAGGTCCGCCGAGGTCGTCGCATTTTCATAGCCCTCCAGCCCAAAAACAGACAGGGCAGCGATAAGGTTGCTCCACGCATTCGGAGTGAGCTGGGTGATGGCCAAGTTATTGTCAGCGAGATATTGGCCAATGATCGGGTGCAGTGGCAATGTAAGCCTGGCCCTTAGGACATCAACATTTAAGGTGGTCTTCCCCTCAGAAGGCGCGTCGGCTCGCTCATCCTTCATTGGGGCGTACATGAAGATGTCGAGCGGGATGCGATACTCCCTGCGTATGATGGGCAGGTCGCATTCATCAATAAGGCTCATCACCTCGCCAGCTTTGTACTCAGACGTGGCAACTTCCTCCAGGTCGGTGGGGACAGCGGGAGGTATCCGACTCGGGCAGGGGAAGCTCGCCGCGTATTCGGCGACATACTCGTTCCAATCGAATGGATGAAAAACCTGGGTGGGAACCTGGTACTCAACCAGCTGGGGTTCCGGGAAACTGATACGGCGGAACCATTCGAGCGTAACTTCCTCCAGGTCGCCACCCTCCTCGTCGACCTCGGCAACGCCCTCATCAACCTCGGGTCCTTCGTTGCCACTAGCAACTCTTTCATCTTGGGCGACCTCGCCACCTTCCTCCCACACCTCGCGGTATACAGAACTGGAGGCTCCTTCCTCCGGATCGGGACACAGCTCGCTAGGCATCTCGCCACGCAGCTTGCCGGAGACCTGGTGAGCTACCGAGGTCGCCTCGGAGCTAGAGCCAATCTCCACGTATGAAACCCGAGGTGGCTCATCCTCAATTATTGGCCGTTTGTCAGGGTTTCGGTCCGGCAGGGTTCTACTCGAGGAGCGTGTCGACATGGTCTCAAGGGAGTCAAAAAGGTTCTCAGTCCAAAATCCAATAGTCCGAAGTCAAGGGAGTCCGAGAGATTATCGGTCCAAAGTCCAAATAATTCTGAAAAAATGGAAAAAATCACGTAAAAGGCAGAAGAGAAGGGAAGAAAGTTCGAATCCTACCTTGAAGAGCCTTCGAAAATCCATCGAGCACAAGAAAAATCGGTCGCCGGGAAAGCTCTGAGAATTCGAAATGCAGAAAGTGAGGAAATGAATGAATTTCCCCCTATTTATAGACGTCGGGGCGAGGTGCGATATTCACGAAGTACAGAGACCTGTTTGCAAGAAATTTGAAAGTTGACATGATGGTGGGCGGGAACCGAGGCCTCAAAAGGCGTGCATGACTCCTGGATTCCCGCACCACGCCGGCCAGGAGCAACTACCTTGGCCGAGTTCGCTTGCTAGCCCGACGGTCACCCATGGGTAGTTCACCGGGTTTTAAGTTTTCCAGCTCGGTTGCACATTTGACGAGGTCATGGTGCATGCGAGCTGGGGGACAAATGTTGATCTGGCGAACTAACACCTTCAGCATGAGGATAATTACGAAGATTTGGCAGATCGCCAAGACTCACCCAGATCCGTGGAAGGGCGGAGCTCGCCCAAAAGGGCTCTCCTCTGTCATGATGGAGCTCGCCCCAAGCTCGCCCCATGTCCCCTTGGAAGACCTCGCCGAGGTCCATCTTAGCACGACGTCGGTCAACCACACAAGGCATTGGAGCTCGCCCTGCAGCTCGCCTAAAACAGTGAAATCCACCTTCGAGCTCGCCTAGGAGCTCGCTTGTTGGTCAACAGGACCCCGATGGCGCGTTCTTTTTCCCTCCGTCCGGTTTATCCACTAGGGTGGTTTACGACGAGGTTTTTAATGAGGCCCATCTAGTCTAAGGCATAGTAGTAGGACGAGGCATGACAAAGGAAGCAGTGTGAGAGACCAAGACGAGGGTAAGGAACCCTCGTCAACACCGGAACCCACACAGGCTCGTAAGGTGCCGTCTCACACTCACACACCTATAAATAAGACATATCTTGTACTATTCACAAAAATTTTCTGACAATTCACACAATCAATACAACCCTCACTGCAATATTTCTCTCTCTAAACTCTCTACTCTCCCTCTTCATATTATATCCAAGAACACAAAATCTTGGATTATTGTTTGATAGGATTAATGTGTTATAACTAGCCACATAACAAACACGATTAACAAATTCTATCAACAATATTATATTAGGATATACTCTTTTGTTTCGAAACTATTTTTATATTTAAAAATGACACACAAACTAAAAAAAGAAAATATATAAATGTAAATTAAATAATAAAATAAAAAAACATAATTTATTAATTTTTATAAATTTAAAATATTTTTTAATGTGTAAAAAACAGAATTGGATGTCTAAATAAAATAAATGTGAAAAGGTGGGAATAAAAATTACTCTCTCCGTCCAACTATATGTTGCTCATTTTGTCATTTTCTTCTGTCCCACTATATGTTGCTCATTTGCTTTTTTTTACCTTTTTTGAAAACTACTATTCACTTATTTATTATTATTTTTAATATTTTTTTTTTACTTTTCTTATCACATTATTATACTTTTTTATTTTTTCTATCATAATATTTATATATTTTTTTTTTATCTTAATTCATGTGTAAAAAAAAAAAAACAATTAGAAGGGTAGAGGGTGTATAAAGGAATCCACTGTGGATGCACAGAAATTTGGTTGTAAAAGGAGGCTACAGCTAGCAGGGGAATTTTAAAGTTCAGAAAAAGAAAAATAAAGAAAGGCAAGGAGAGGAAGCTATAGTGAATTTGGCAGCATATGTAAAATCTTTTTAAATATGGTACGTACCACGGTAATACCCTGCTCCCGCCTAGGTTCACCTCAATATTTCAACCACCCCATAAACTAAACTTGTCGGGGACAATGTGCCCAGCTGGCCACCGAGCTCCTCACTTGTGTGGGTGGTCTGAGTTCGATTCACTTTGAGAATAAATTTAGTGAAATGGGGGTGGGGTTAAAAAAAAAAAATTTGTCGGATTCATTTTTTTTTTTATTTGGTATTACAATAGTAATGTTTTGGATAATAGAAAAAGAGTAGGTATTATGTGACTATGTGAGTAATACTAATAATTTCGTGAACGACATATTTTATTTCACGCAGTAACACACAGTTCAGTGTGTAGTGTTAATTTATATGCAGTGTAGTGTTAGTTCATATACAGTGTGGTGTTAGTTCATATATAATATGATTTTAGTTCATTCACTATGGCATACTACGTGTGGTGTTAGTTTATATACATTATCGTGTTAGTTCATATACAATATTTTATGTAATTTATCTCTAAAATAATCAAATCTCAAAATACTTAGAATAAATTGTTGTTCACCATAAAATTTACTGTGTGTATCGTTCACACAATACTTTACCATAGAAAAAAAACAAAGAGGTGAACACTCCCTTTTTAAATGGTAAAGAGAGGTAAATGTGAAAATTATAAAAGTTATACATCTAAAATTAAGTATGTAAATATTTTTAAAATTGTACACTTGCTCCTCTTTATAATCTATTCATATATAATAACAAAATGTTGGGCCAAATTGTGCCCAAGATTCTCTTTACTTTTTTTTAATTCTAAAATTATTTTTATACTATATCATATAGCAAATGTGTTTTAAATTTTATTTTTTTGCTAAAGGGTACAAGGTTCAATCTCTTACACTTACATTATATTTTTAATTTTTTTATTATATAAATTATATGTTTATTTGTTAAGATATATATTTATTTATTAATGTATATAATTATATATTTATCTAATAAAAAATCTTCTGCTCAAAATATTAATTAGTTTTTATTGTCAACTTTTTTCTTTTAAATTAATAAGAAAGATATTGAAAATTTTTATTGTTTGATTTAATTATAATTTATTGGCATTAGTATGTAAACATATGGAAAATCTTTAAAGGTAAAATCTTTTTTTAAAAATTGAAGCACAGTCTCCAATTTTTTATTTCTTGTGCTGAATATAAAAGTTTTTAATCTTATTTTCATTCAACTCATAAATAATTTCTACAACTATAAAGTAATTTAAATAATAGTTGATATTTTAATTTTTGTTTGATGTCTCCTTCAAAACTTTTTTTTTATTTCAATGTGCATATGCATATTCAAAGTAGACGTATTAAGATAGATTTTTACAATGATGAGTGTGTATCACTATTTGGACATGACAACAAACAACTCATAAGAAATTGGTTAGTGATTAAATCAATAAGAATGAGTTTTCAATGATCCAAAAGATTAAGCAAGTCAAACACCCTATTATTCAATAATAAACGATAAATATATTTTTATAATTTTATCTTATGCATTAATATACATTATATTAGATAATATTATAAATGAGATATTGACTAAATGTAATATTTAAAGAAAATATATAATTTAAATAGTAAAGTGGAACTTTTTCCCAAGTATGAAATCAACTCGCAAATCATTATTTTTAAAAACAAAGCGAGTTCACGCGTATTATACAAAATATTAAGAATTAAGATTCATGGTATATAATATGTTTATAATATAATAAAAAGTAAGAATTTTAAAAGATGTATTAATAAAGTTATTTTTCATAATTCTAAAGTTTTGTTGTATAAAAAATTATTTTTGTTATAAATATTGTAACATTTAATATAAAATAATTTTTATTTGACTGATCAAACTGTTTTTCTTAAATAAGTAGTCCCAAGAAAATTTTTAAAAACCTGTTGATTAACTAAATTAATATGCTTTACAAATTAAAATATATATACATATATACAAACTCATATATATTTAAACAAAAATTAATATAAAAGAAAAGTAGTCAAAATAAAAAATAATTTAATTTAATTTTAGTAAAAAAATTATTTTAATATTAAAAGACTTATTTTTCTTAAAAGTAATTAATTTACACATAAAAATAACAATGACACACCATCGAATATTCAAAATATTTTTAGTATATGATAAAGGATTAATATATTTTTAGTGTATGATAAAGGATATATTTTTATATCCTATACAATCTTTTCAAATTGGTACAATATGTTAAAATAAATTTATTATTCAACTCATATTTACTCTATAATACAAATTTTTTTTATCAATTTAAAAATAGTGTTTTAAAATGCACCAATATGAAATTATTTTAATTTTTTTTTGGAATTTTTGCACATAAGTTAACTTAATAGTATTTAAATGAGTAAAATAGTTTTTAATGAGGGTAAATTGTTCTATTTAAGTGAAGAAATAAAAGAATATGTATTTGTGTGTAATTATTAATTAGTTGGATGTGATGTATTATAGGTTTTGTGAATAATGAATAGCAATATTTTTTGAAATATAAAGAGTAATATGTAGGAAAATTAATACTTGACATTATAATTTCAGATTCATACATATTATACAATAATTAATTATATTAATAAAATCAAAATTTTATTTTATAAATATTATAGATCGTGCATCGCACGGATGAAAATACTAGTAAATATAAAAAGATACCACTCTTCATAAGTGTTACTTTGGATAATTGCGCCTCTATCCCTAATTGCAATTCGCAGTTAAATATTTGAATAATTGCAAATAAATCACTTATCCCGATTAGTAATATTGGAAGTTTGAGCGTCGTCTTTTGGATTCTTTAAAAATATATAATAATCTTATTGATTGAGTTTATGTTTTATTATTATTATTAATAATAATATTGTTTATTTTTCACATGTATAAGTAGCTTTTATTAAGATTAAATTTTATATATATATAGAAATATTGGCTTATAAATTATTAATTATAATAATTATTATTAACTAATGAAATTTTGAAAAATTTACCTTGAAATTAAAAGTTACTTTCCTAAAATGTATTCAATGTTTTGATTTTTTATTTTTTAGTGAGAATAGTCATAAATATGTGACACAGATTTTAAAATAAAATCCATATAATTTTTTTAAAAAATTTGCGGGTTTAAATCGGGTCGGGTCGAATTTGGGCATTTTTTTTAAAAATTCGCGCAACTTGTAATTTTAGTTTTTTTCGCGCTCAGGTATGTTACAATTTGGGCAAAGATGTGTTACTATTAGGTAAAATCTGTGTTACTAATTCTTAAAAAAATATTTTTTGTATTTTTCAAGTAACTATAAAAAAAAATGTATTTTTGCAAGAATAAATATGTGTTACTAAATTTATTTTTTATTCTATTTGTTGATTTATGTTGATAGTATGTTGTTCATGTATTCATACATCTTTTAATCCTTAAATATGTTATATAAAGTACAATATATATTTTTTTAAGGACAAATAAATATTTATGTATATAGTAACACACATTTGATCTTGCAGTAACACACATTTACTCTAATTGTAACACACGTTTGCAGTAACACACGTTTACTCTAATTGTAACACATATTTACTCTTATTGTAACACACATTTACTCTAAATGTAGCACACATTTGTAGTAACACACATTTACTCTAATTGGGCACATATTTGCTCCCCAATTTGTGTTATTATATGAGAAAACATGTGTTACTATATGATAAATGTATTTTTGTAAAGAACAAATATGTGTTACACATGTTACATTGTATAAAAAAATGTTTATTTCTATAAAAACAAATGAATGTGTGTAAAAAAAACAACATTTGATCTAGTTATAACACACACATTTTATCTTAAAGTTACATGCATTTGCCCAAATTGTAACATACATGGGATAAAAAAAACTGAAAATTCAAATTGCGCGAATTTTGAAAAAAAATACCCAAATTCAACCCGACCATGTTTAGACCTGCAAGTTTTTAAAAAATGGATATTTGTATGGTAGAAATTTATATATAAGTTTTTGTCTTTTTGTAATTCTTCTAATAGATTACTCCCTCCGTCCCAGAAGACATTGCGGTGTCTTTTGGGCACGGGGTTTAAGGAAAATGTATAATAAGTATATTTTTATTAATATTATATGTATATTGTGAGAGTAGAGTTTAATAAATGATTTCCACTTTTAGGCATGCAAACTTTTTGTGGGACAAACCAAAATAGAAAGTATGCAATGTCTTTTGGGACGGAGGGAGTACATTTTTTTTTATTTTTTCATGAATATTATAAATTATTATTATTGAATGTGGAAATATTTTTATTGAATCATACGTCATATGTTCACTAATCAACATTATTACATAACTATTAATTAAAATTTTTTGTATTTATAATATACATATTTAAGGCTCAAATTTAAAGGTAAGTTTCAATTTAAGACTTTAATTTTCAAGTGTCTCAAATTAAGATTTACATTTTATTTTTTTCTCAATTTAAGATCTAATTTTAATATCTTTGTTTTAATACAAGACTCTATCCATTTAACTTTACTTTTTAAAGCTTCACTAACATAATCTTTTTTGTATTTAATTAATTTTTAGGTATAATATTTCAAACTAAAAATAAATAAATAAAATTTTATGCAAGTATTAAACATACTTTAAAATTTATTTTTTCTAGTTGAACGATGAATTGAAAAAATAATTATTACGCCAAATATTAATATTAAATAAAATTATAATTTTTTTATTTTATATTTTAAATCGTAATTCAAAATAAAATATTATTATGCTTTAAATTTCTTAAGAAAAAATAATTTGAAATAAAGATAAATGGATCGGGCCTTGAATTGAGACAAAATATTAAAATTAGATCTTAAATTGAGAAAAAATCAAAATATAAATCTTAATTTAAGACACTTTAAAATTAAAATCTTAAATTGAGACTTACCATAAAATTTGAGTCCTAATATAAAATTATTCCTTTAATAATATTATGTAATATACTATACGCTGTTATAATTAACTATTTTAAATTTTTAACCGGGTAATATACGAGAGAGTAGGATAATTTTAATTACAATTGATACATTAGGTAGTTTGAGTGGCGCTGCACATACTTAGTTGAGCCTAAGTTTTAATGACATTTATTAGAATATACAATTAAAATTTTTATGACTATCAAAATACAGACAGATGAATTATAAATTTAAGTTATTATTTTATAAGTACCAAGTTCTGAAAAAACTCAACTACTAAACTAAAGTGAAGATTGACATAAGACTTAAAGAACCTAGAGTTATGAAGAACATCTAAAATTGTTGACTAAAATATATTAAAATATTTGGAAGTTACAATTTTGACTAAAATATACCAGACTAGGAAATCTTTATAAGATGAATGTTGTCTGGTAATTTACATATATGTTCACAAAAATCACTATTATAAATAGGCTCACAATATTTACATAGAAGCATATTTTTTTCTACATAAAAACACATTTTTTTCTGCACAACACCTATTTATAAATATATGGATTTTTTTGAACCTATGGGTAAATTAGACACGTACTTAAAAGGACTTCATGTTGCAAATTAAAAACATAAAAGACAAAAAATAAGAATAAAAAATTTAATCAAACTAGATGTACATTGAGAACTTTATGAACTTACAAACAAGAAGTCACCATCGTGAAAAAGATACTTACCCTCTATAAATGATATTGACCAATCTCAAAATGTGACTTGTGTATAGTAAGCCATAATGCCCTACCAGCTCTTGATGCAATTCACAACCAAAATAGTATGAATTGAATTACATATTTCATTGATCATGTTCAAATTGATAAATACATATCGCTATGAGTGCAAAGAAAGTGAAATTAAAGATCAAATAAGCAAGTAATGCTGATTAATTGAACTTAATACTATCAGCTGAGGGTCAGCTGATAGGGCTGTTGAGGGTCATCTGATAGGGTCTATTGAGATCATCTAAAAGGTCTACTGAGGATGATAAGTCATCTGGTATATTAGCTGGGTCAGCTGAGGAAGTCAGCTGAGGGGGTCAACTGAGGGAGTCTTCTGATTGGTCAGGATAGTTAGTCAGGATGACAGTTAGGATGATGGTCAGTATGGTTGGTCAAGATGACTGGTCAGGATGATGGTCAGTATGATTGGTTAGTATGATGGTCAGGATGAGGATCATGATGAGGATCAGGATGATGGTCAGTATGATTGGTTAGTATGATGGTCAGTATGATTGGTTAGTATGATGGTCTACTTACTGACTCTAAGTCAGGAATTAACCAAGAATCAGTTACGAAGCAGTTTAAACTTCCAAGTTGGGCAATTGACGATCAGTTTAAAGAATCAAAACTGAAAATCGTTGGGCTCTGATCATTATTCAAATTCAGTTGCAACTATAGCAATTTCTTGTTGGTTGGTTATAATCACAAGGATTATTTTGGGTTCTCATATTCCTATATATATATACGCACATATGTATAGAGATAATCAATTCATATACTTAGAAAATTTTAGAAATCTAGAGAGATTCAAACTTCGTGTAATTTGTATCATCATTCATCGATTAGTGAGTGAGGTGTGACTCATCCGTGGACGTAGATCATTTTTTGATCGAACCACGTAAATCTTGGTGTTTTTCAATTTTCTTCATTTCTTTTATTTCAACAATTTCATCTAACACATATCAAATTAAAGCTTAAGAGTAAGATTACTGAAATTATTTCAAGCTTATAAACAATCAAATATTTCCAACAAAGAACACTATATTTTAAATTCAAGAAACTCTAAAACATTTAGGGATTCCTAAGGTTTATGCTTGAGTTGTTTATTTGCATACAAGCTTAATTAATTCATATCCAAAACTTATACAGCGAGAAATTTTAACAATTTTTATACTTGTAAATAGTATCTCAACTTAAGCTAGAAAATAAAACACTACACTTATAGAGTTTAAGTGTTACTAAGTTTTAGAAGTGAGTTAGAAAGTTCAGATAGACTCAACTAGCAAACTAATTATAGAGTTGACTAGAATACAGAAAATTCTAGAGGTTCAAATCATTGAAAATAAAAGATAAAATTCAAGTGTACCTTGACACTATAAACTAATAACCTGATAAAAAAGAAATTATCCTGATTGGAAAAAATGAAGATAAATGTCTTAATTTTGAACAAATATTAAATTAATTAATTATTTACTTTTTATTTATTAAACTGTCATCATACATATCATGTAAAAAAAAATTTGTTTAAAATCAATTAACTCAAGTTGGTTAATATTATATTTATAAATTCACATATCCATCAAAACTAAAACTAAGTATAATGTAGGGTCCATACCTCCACACAAACTAAGTTTAATAGTAGTTCACAAATTAGCTACCCATCAGTCCAGTTGAATTTTTATTATTCTTAAGCTAAACATATTTTTTATCTGAAATTTTTTATTCAACCCCCTAAATTTTACATTGCTAATCATTTGTTAAGAATGTACAATATTTATCTACAATTATATAGAGATAGTATATAGTAATTTGATCTAAATTCAATAAAATCTTATAATTGTATTTTAAAATATACAAATGTGGATTACATTGATATAAATATTATTTTAATGGCTCGAAATAAATTTAAAGACTTACTATTGATGGCTTGATCTGATTACTGAATTAGAGTGTCGAACAAAAGAGCTTTAAACCCAACAGGTTTGGGGCTTTGAGGGGTGTCTTTCAACTCTTTTCTGAGACTAAAGAAAATTGATTATGTACTCAAGATTTGATTAACTTGAGTACACAAGTTTCTATCCTTCATTCTTTGAATTGGATGCATTAACTCCTTGTGTTCATCTCATCTTTTTTATAGGAGTGGAGCGAGGGGAGTAGGTAGATTCCACTATCAAGTGTAGTTAACTTATCTTTTAAAGTTGAGAGCGATTTTTTTTTAAAATTAACTACATACTCCGCTTTTTACGCCAGTCAGTCGTCATCTTGAGTTTTGTCTGACTATAGAGTTAAATATTATTTCTTCAAAGGAAAGATGCCATTTTCCTTTATTCAATGTGCTATTTATGAGAAGAAAACAATATTGTGTGAGATCTGTATAACTTTAAATAGAGATAGGTGTAATTGCATATTAAATCATCACCTTTTATAAATTTGCAGTTTAATCTAAACTTTTAGATATTGGCAAAATAAATCATCACATTTACCTTGTTTTGCAATTCAAACTTCGGGCAGTTTGCCCCTTGCCCGAATGTTGATGTGTACAAATAATTACATAATTATTATCCTATTAAGCATCCACTTTATTAAATACTAATAAACATAATATTTTTTAAAAAAAATACATAATTAATTAAATTAATACTATAAAAACTTCTAAATAAATATTCATTTTAATTTTGAAATGAAAATATTTTATTATATTTTAAACCTAAATATAATTTTAAAAAATATAAATTAATTAATAAAATTAAAACATAAAATATGAAAATGAATTCAAAATTATACATATTCTCTCTAAAAAAATAAAAATATATTAAACTATACTAAAAAATTAATAATTTATTTAAATCAAATTTAAATTTATATAAATATATATTCATATAAATTATTCTTATATTTTTTAAAATATAAAAATTATATATATTTCTTAAAATTTTAAAATCTCTTATAAAATTCATGATTCAAAATTACATAACTATTACTTTCTCCGTCTCGAAATTGTGCTCACACTTTTTTTTTATTTTGTGAGGAGAAATTTTTAAAAAAAATGTGTAGAATATTTAGGGATAGATTTCAAACTTTTTTAAATTTCTTAATTTTTTTTTTGAAAAACTGCAAAAGTTATTGGACGAAGAAGTGTGTATAATTTAAAATATACTAAAAAAATTTAAGATTATATATGTGTACATTTTTTCTAAAATGTATAACTTTTAGATTTAGAGATTGTAGATAAATTTAAATATTTTATTGTACTTTGAATATGTTATTTTAATTTATTTAAATATTTCATATATTATTTAAAAAAAATACTTTTATTTTATATTGTTAATATATATATATATATAATCTACTAAATATGTGTGAATTTTTAAACACTAGTATAACTTTGAATTTATTATTTTCTAATTTTAATTTATTTTAGAAATAATTTTAAACTTTCAAATTTTAAAAAATAGGACTAATTTTTTTATTGTTATATTATAATATTAATAATTTTATTTGTATTTTTATATATTTAATGATGTGGATGCTTATTAGGATGATGATTGAGAATTTATTTGTCCACATCATCTTTTATCTGTTTTCACTTTCTAACTCACTTGAACATTTATCTTCATTTTTTCCAATCAGGATAATTTCTTTTTTATCATGTTACTAGTTTATAGTGTCAAGGCCCACTTGAATTTTATCTTTTATTTTCAATGATTTGAACCTTTAGAATTTTCTGTATTCTAGTCAACTTTATAATTAGTTTGTGTTCCAATATTTCCCAACACATAAAATTGAACAACAGCAAGTGTACGGTGTCAATCGTAGGATGGTAAATACGAGTCGATCCCACGAGGAAGGGTTAGTGTAAAAATGTTATGAGATGGTTTTGTTCTTTCTAGAAAAGATCACTTAATGAAGGTTGTTTTGAACTAAATCTATTTCCAATTACCAACTAAAATGTCACTAGCAATAATTAAAAAGAATAGAAACTAACAAAATGATCAATCAAGTCTAATGCAAACTTAACTCACAAAAATAACAACTAACAATCAATAGAGAAAATAGGTCCTAAGGCATATGCAATATCTAGAAATCCATCTATGGCTAACAATTCATTCAAGTGGTTGTGTTCATTTTATAGGGTTGATCACTAAAGTAGAATTAATCAATTTTTCAATCCAATTAATTCAAAGAAAATGTAATATAAGCATGTATTTCTACCTAGCAAATACTACACAATCCACAATAGCACAAAAGACCAATTAAATCCCTCCTAATGATTTATCATTTTCTCAAACTAACAATCAATTAGGTAGCATGCTTAGGTTACATTAATGAAATAAATCTTTCAATCTTATCTCACTAACATAGATAAACACATTATCATGGCCAATAATAACATGCTTGCAATTAATATTAAGCATACTAATAAAAATATCCCACAAACACCACTTAAACAAAATATTAAACCATAAACTTCAATCCAAATATTTACATAGCCCTAGAACCAAAAGTGTTCTAGCAAAAAATTAACATAGTCTCAACAATTACAAAATAAAAAATGATAACAAAAATAAAATAAGGGAAAAAGGAAGCTTAGTCTCTTGTAGATGGTGAGGGATCAAAATCCTAGCTCAAAGCAACCTTCCATGCTCCAAAATGATGAGAACTGATGAAATAAGGTGAAAACACCTTCAAGTGTGTGTGAGTGTGTGATTTTCGGCTGCTACAATAGTGTTGTCTGTTCTCTAAAATCTGAAATTTGGGTACTTATACCCTTTGGAATTAGGGCACAAAAACCAAGAAGTAAAAATTCCCAAAATTCCTCTAACTCTTTGAAATTTAGAAAATCAACCCAGCAACTATCATTCTGATTGTGTCTTCTTACAAGGCAAATGGGCTGCAGAAATGGGCCTCAAGCCCAAATCATTTTCCTGAATTTTCCATCAAGCACGGTTTGACACTTGAGCACGGATCGTGCTCTAACTCCTCAACCGTGCATAATTCTTCGGCGGATACAACACGGGTGTAAAATGAATAGCACGGATCGTGCCTTAACTCTCTACCCGTGCTCGTTCAAAATCAAATTACACAAGCACGGTTTGCACCTTGAGCACAGGTTGAACTGAATAAAATCAATCGTGCAAAATCCTTCGAATTATACTGTTCGACTTCCTCACAAAATGAAGCACGGGTGAAGGCAAAAATGAAGCACGGGTCGTAGAAGTGAAAACGTTACCTTTTATTTTGACAACTCTTGAAATGGATAACGTTTTCTTCCATTTTCCATGAGTAGCACTTCAATAATTTCCGGCGAATGAAAGAATTCCGGCTAGGCGGTTGCTGGTAGTGGGGCAGCGTGGAAGTCGGAAATTAATTCCAACGGCAAGCTTCCAGGCGTGATGGAGGATGGCTGTTGGGAGCAGGGGGCGGCTTTCTTCCTCGGCGAGAACAGGGGAATTCCGGTGGCTCTGCTTCCAGGCGGCTGTGTGGGCTGTTGCATTTCCAGGCGGTGGCGGAGCTCTGAAATTCCGGCGGATTTCTCGGCGTCGAGCGACAATTGGCAGCGAGCTTGGCTACTGTTCCGGTGAGCGGCGCTGTGAGCAGTTGTTGGGGCTTTCATTTTCGGCAATTGGTATTTGGTGGCTTCGGAGACGGCTGTCGGCGGCAATTGGTGAGAGAGAAGCGTGACTGTGGACTTCCGGTGCGGGGAGGATGGACAACTCAAGGAAGGGAGTTGTAATGGATTTCCTCTCTCTTTCTTGATGCTGAAAGTGAAGGAAAAAATAAATTTTTAGATCCACAATTTGTGAATGAGAGGAAGGCCACGTATCTGCAAGTTGCACTTTCAATTTTGAATGGTCAAAGATATGAATTAAGACCCTCCCAGATTTCCATATATCTATTCTGCACAACCTTTTAAGAATTATCAATGGGCCTTCTTCATTTTCAAATAAATAAATTGGGTCTAATAATCAAAAGAATTAATGAATATATTTCAATTAAGCCCAAATAATATATCAACAATTTAATTCAAGAAACCATTCAATATTCAATAAAATTGTATATCAATGAATTTTCTACAATTAAGCACAAATGATCAAAATCAAGTGATAAAAGTATGAAATCACAATTAAAATATACAATAAAAGCACATTGAATTCACACAATTTTCATCCGAATCAAATCCCCCCAAACTTAAAGTGTTGTTTGTCCCCAAACAATGAGAAAAATAAAACATGAGGGTGAAATGATCTCAAATTTTTTTCAAAAGACACAAGAGGGATCTCAACTCAATTCATGTCAATTTTCAAATTCTCAAAGTATCAAAGATAATCGAATATGCACACTAGAATTAAGGTAGACCAAGTGAATTAATCAAATCAAATCAAGATAATATGCACAAATTTGTGACCCTCTCCAAGGTTGTGTATCTCTCAAACTCTCAATAAAATGGGAAGTGAATACACTCAAGTCATTGTGCAAATAATTCACCATTGGTTTGCAAATTATCTCAATCTCCACTACAATTAATGCAAATGAGCAAGAAATCATCAAGGACTTTTTAAGGGATGTAATGAGGCTCTTTGGTAAAAGGTGGGATAAATATGGATTAGTGACTCAAATAGGATCAAATTTCTTGAGTTAATGCATACTACTCAAATCACATTTCACACATGTCATATCTCAAGAAAGCTTTTGCAAGCTTCTTCACCTTTTTTTTTTCAACACATTTGTGTTCCATTTTCAAACCTCATTCTTTTTTTTTTGCTTATCAATTTTCAAACAATCAATCCCTTTTTTCTTTTCTTTTGCATGCTCCTTTTTTTTTTCAACACTCAAAATTCACCCACATTCCACATTTATACAATCAATTTCACTTCCTTTCCACAATTACAACACACTTTTCTCTTTTTCTTCAAACAACTCAAGAGTTTGATCCAAATTAGGACAAAGGCTATAGAGAAAAAGGCTAAGTTTCATTAAAGCTCACAAAGAATAAGGCTTAAAGGCTCAAAGTGGCTATCAAGGAATTCAAATAAAGGGAATGGGGTATAATTTTGGCTAAGTAGCTTGCAACAAGAAAAATTGCCTCAAATCATTTTTCAAGGCTCATGCACATTTAGTAATCTCAACAAGAACCTAAGCAAGTTCTAGGAATTATGACACAAATGACTTCACACTCAAGCAAGAAAAATACATTAGACTTCAAAGATGAAAGTCTATCATTAAAGGCTCAAAGCTCACGGGCTTTCAAATTTGTCACAAATCAAGCATTTTCCAATGATCAAGTTCAACATCCTTCACAAAAATCCACCCTAATCCTAATCATGCAATCAAATATCTCATCAACTCATCAAATTATCCAATCAACATTCAAGAGTAAAATATCCTCAAGGTCAACCCAATCCACAAGCTCAACCACATTCACATCAAAACACAAAATAATAGCACCACCAATAGAATAAAGCACCACCACAAGCCAACTATAGCAAACACAATGAATATTTAAAAAATAAATAAACCCCCCCAAACTTAGAATGTTGCAATAGGCGATAATTCTAAGTTTGGGGCTACCGTTCTCCTTGCACATCCAAGCATCTTCATCAATATTAGCACTCCACACTCTTTCTCGATCATTCCGATTCTTCTTCTCATTTGGTCCAAATTCGCTTTAAGCTCCCAAAGTTTCTACCAACAACCTACAAGAGAACTAAGCAATCAACAAAAACTAACTAGAAAGCAATGAACGAAAGCAAGTAAAATCTTGGGTTGCCTCCCAAGTAGCGCTATTTTTAACGTCCTATGCCGGACGAACTTCCCTTTTTTTCAAGCTTCATCCAAGTAGAGTGATTCAATCATTCGGAGTTGCTCATTTCCGAAATAATACGTCTTTGCCCATTCTTTATACAATTTAGAGTTCTCAAAGGCTTCACTTCTAAACTCATCGAGTTCATTAAGCTTCATTTTTCTCTCTTCTCTGGAAGCCTTTAGATCAAGATTCAACTCTTTGATGGCCCAATAAGCTTGATGCTCCACCTCCACGGGTAAATGGCAAGATTTTCCATACACAAGTTGATATGGTGAAGTCCCCAAGGGTGTCTTGTAAGCGGTGCGATAAGCCCAAAGTGTATCATCCATCTTGGTTGCACAATCCTTTCTACGAACTCCAACCACTTTCTCCAAAATTTGCTTCACCTCCCGATTTGCAAGCTCGGTTTGACCATTGGCTTGAGGATGATAGGGTGTAGTAACCCTATGCTTGACTCCATATTTGACCAAGAGTTGATCCAACCATCGATTGCAAAAATGGGAGCCACCATCACTCACTAAAGCTCTAGGAGTGCCAAATCTTGAAAAGATGTTCCTTCGAAGGAACTTCAAGACCACCTTTGCATCATTTGTGGAAGTGGGAATGGCCTCGATCCACCTTGAAACATACTCGATAGCTAAGAGAATGTATGTGAACCCTTGAGAATTTGGAAAGGGTCCCATGAAGTCAATTCCCCATACATCAAATAGTTCCACTTCGATCACATTCTTCAAGGGCATCTCATGCTTCTTAGAAATATTCCCCATTCTTTGACACTTGTCACACCTCTTCACAAAGACTTGGCAATCTCGAAAGATAGAAGGCCAATAAAAACCACTTTGAAGTACCTTGAAAGCCGTTTGATTTGCTCTAAAATGTCCACCATATGGAGATGAATGACACTCCTCCATCACTTTTTCCCATTCCTCTTCCGGTAAGCATCTTCTAATGAACATATCCGCACATCTTCGAAAGAGGTATGGATCCTCCCACATATAGAATCTAACATCATGATAGAACTTCTTCTTTTGGTGTGAGGTGAGCTTTGGTGGAGGTGTCCCGGTGGCCAAATAGTTCACAAAATCGGCATACCAAGGGCAATTGTCTCCTACAAAAAGAAGTTGCTCATCGGGGAAGCTTTCTTTAATTGGCACTTGCACATCTTTTTCTTCAACATTCTCAAGTCTTGAAAGGTGGTCGGCTACCACATTCTCGCATCCCTTCCTATCTCTAATCTCCACATCAAATTCTTGCAATAAGAGAACCCAACGAATGAGCCTAGGCTTAGCTTCCTTCTTGTCAAACAAATACTTGATGGCCGCATGATCGGTGAAAACAATGGTTTTGGCCCCTATCAAGTATGCTCGAAATTTGTCAAAGCTATATACCACGGCCAACATTTTTTTTTTCTGTTGTGGTGTAGTTCCTTTGTGTAACATTCAAGGTCTTGCTTGCATAGTAGATGACTCGAAAAAGCTTCTCTCTCTTTTGACCCAAAGCTATCCCCACGGCATAATCGCTTGCATCGCACATTAGCTCAAATGGTTGACTCCAATCGGGCTTCACTAACACGGGTGATTTTATCAAAGCTTCCTTCAAAATCTCAAATGCCTTCACACACTCTTCACTAAAAATGAACTCGGCATCCTTTTCCAACAATGCACACATGGGTTTGGCTACCTTTGAAAAGTCCTTAATAAATCTTCTATAAAATCCGGCATGACCCAAAAAGCTTCTCAATGCTTTCTCATTTGATGGGGGAGGAAGTCTTTCGATGGCCACGATCTTAGCTCTATCCACTTCAAGTCCCTTGGATGAAATCTTGTGTCCAAGCACTATCCCCTCCTTGACCATAAAGTGACACTTCTCCCAATTGAGCACCAAGTTGGTGTCAATGCATCTCTGCAAAACACAAGAAAGATTATGCAAACAATGATCAAAGGAAGATCCAAATACAGAAAAGTCATCCATGAAAACTTCCATAATATTCTCAATCATGTCATGAAAAATAGCCATCATACACCTTTGGAAGGTGGCGGGTGCATTACATAACCCAAATGGCATTCGTCGAAATGCGAAAATACCATAAGGAGTTATGAATGTAGTCTTCTCTTGGTCTACGGGATCAATCAAGATTTGATTGTATCCCGAGTACCCATCTAAAAAACAATAGTACTCAAAACCCGCCAACCTATCAAGCATTTGATCAATAAAAGGAAGAGGGAGATGATCCTTTCTAGTGGCAAGATTTAACATGCGATAATCAATGCAAACTCTCCATCCCACAATAGTCCTAGTAGCTAGAACCTCTAAGCTATCGGTGGTCACAATAGTCATACCTTTCTTTTTAGGCACTACTTGTGTAGGACTCACCACTCACTATCACTTATGGGAAAAATCATGTTATTATCTAGCCACTTAAGAACTTCTTTTCTCACTACCTCTTAAATAATTGGATTCAATCTTCTTTGACCTTGGACCTTAGGTTTAGCCGACTCCTCTAAACGAATTTTATGCATGCATATGGAAGGTGAAATACCCTTCAAATCAGAAATATCCCAAGTCCAAAAATGCCACACTCTAATTGCTAACAAGCCCAAAAATGGGCCCCACACTTGAAAAAACTGGTAGACAAACTGCAGATGTGGCAGATTTGCAGCCTTTATTCCTTTTTTTTAATATTGAAAGTTTAATATTTTAACATCAGTAATTTTTTGGTCTAGATGAATGATAGCTGCATATGTGACAGCCTCTGAAAAACCTTCCTTTAAAAAAAACATAACGATGCAAGTTTGGGTTGGACAAATATTTTTAAAATTTTATTCTTTTTTATTATTATAACTTTTTAAAATTTTATATTTTCAATATTTTTGCTGGTCTTAATTTCTCAGTCCACTATGATACTAATAAGGAGTTTTTTTTACACACATACCATGAAGTTGATTTAGATGATGTGTCATATTTTTATGAAGTTTAAAATTTTTCTAGATGATATGTCATTGCGCTATTGGCTTATTTCAATATGTGGAATCCATGTTGCATTTAAATGTTGAATTCAATTAAAAAATTGTAATAAGATAAGTTTGAACTTTAAACCTCTCACACAAATTTTGTGCAACTTACCAACTAAACTAACATACAAGTTCTTATTTATTTGAATAACTAATTAAGATAAGTCTATAAATGTATTTAAATAATTTATTACAATTGTATTAACTTATATATCTCAATATATTAAAAAAAAAATTCAATTTTTTTTTATTTGTGAGTATTTCAAAAAGAGATTTAACTATATTTGTACTACTAATGAATTGATTAATTTAATTTTAAAAATTCTAATTATGTAAAATTTAATATTTGATTAATTTATGTGTATATATTGTCTTAAAAAAATAGTGTCACTTGATTTATTTAACATGTTATTAGGATTAAATCTTGAAGTATGTGTAAATTTAATTTATTTTATCCTACACAGAATTTATGTCGATATTAATAATTAACATTATCCAATAGAAATTAACTTATATAGTTAGTTGTTATATCTTACTATATTTGAGTGTGATTCAAACACAGATGATTATGTCCCTACCAGTGGACGCAAATTTATATGTTCAATACAAATGTGATAATCACACATAATAAATTTAAGAATCAATTATATTAATAGGGACCCCTTGCTTATATGTCTGTTGATAGACAAACTACTAATAGAGAATTAAGAGACACATCACCAACTTTGACCAAAGTCAACCTGGGGAAGCTCGCCCAGACACTCATTAAGGAGGGGAGCTCTCCCAGACGCCCTATGTCCAAGACAATGGCTGACCGAGTCCAAGAGAGAGGAGCTCGCACACCTACAAGGAAGCTCGCTTATGAGCTCGCCTATATCCAAGAAGACCAAGCTGAAGTCCACCACCACACTTCTCCGAAATGGCACAAGGCAGTGAAGCTCGTGAAGAAGCTCGCCTAGGTCCGAAGTACGGACACTAGTCATATAGGAAGCAAGTAGTGATGTAGTAGGACAAAGCAGTGTAAAGGAAGCATAGTAGTGTGTAACGGCAAGTGTCAAGGACACTTGTCAGCACCTAAAGCCAAGTAGGCTCACAAGGTGCCACCTCACAACATGCATACCTATAAATAGATCTCATGTACATTTTTTCTGTCTCTAAGTTCATTATTCAGCATACACTTTCTCTCTCTAACTCTCACAACTCTCTCTCTCTCTACAAAATCCTTAAGAACTAAACGTAATTCTTGTTATTGTTTTGTGGATTCCAAGATCATAAATAGCCATTAATCTTCCAATTAACAAAATTCATCAACAATTTGGTGCTAGAGGAAGGGCCCGAACCTCCGATCATTAAAAATTGAGAGAAGATTTAGTGAGTTCTTGAAGAAGATTTGAAGGTGTTCTCAAGTTTGTTGAAGAACACTTGAAGATGTACCGTAAATCCCCAGAAAACAGTTTGATTTCCAGATTTTTGGACATAAAACATAACAAAAAGGACCTTAAACGCGCCCAGGTGTGTCGGTGAGCTCCCACCAATGATGCTCGGGAGCAAACGACCCGACGCACTCAAGCCACTTAAACTGGGGGGTAAACAGGCGAGCTCCCCCCCTGAGCAAGAAGCGAGCTCCACAAGAGCTCGCCAACACAGAGAAAGAGCCGGGAAGGCAAAAATGGCGGACTGGTTGGGTTCGCAGGATAGGCGAACTACGACCTATACGGAGGCATTAGCCACCCATCAATCCAGGGAGGTTCTTCGGGGCAGATTAGGGTCCAGACGGGAAGAGGTTGAACAAGTGTCGGTCCCTGCTTCATCTCGGAGGGAGGAGTTGGATCTACGTCTTTGTAGGTCCGCACACGACCGACTAAGGAGGCCAGGTGCTGATAGACTTGGCCCGAACGGAGGCCGCCAGTTTCAGCCCATCACTGAGGGGCTACCCTAGAGCGAGGGACTGCGGGGACGTACGTCCACGAGGCGTACGACCTTTGAACAGCCTCCACAGGAGGTAGCCCACGAAGATGAGCTAGCAACGCTTAAAAAGGCGGTAGAGCAGCTACAAATGCAGGTAGCTGCCAAAGCTGGCAGAGCTGATGCCACCTCACTCCCAGCATCACCACTAACACCGGTCATACTGAAGGCACCGGTGTAGAAAAAGATATAATTCCTGGTGATGTTCGCATACGAGGGAGAGTCCGATCCCAAAGTCCACATCTCCAAATATGCGGACTATATGATCTCTGTAGGCGCCACAGACGCAACCCAATGCCGAAACTTCCCATTGACCCTAGGGGACCGTGCCCACCGCTGGTTCTCTTCACTCGCCCGGGGTTAATCCAGTCTTTCGGCCAGCTTACACGGGAGTTCCTGGCCCACTTCTCAGGGTACGGGTCATACTTGACCCAGAAGCACCGGCTCACCAACATTCACCAAGGCGAGAACGAAACTGACCAACAACATTCACCGGCTCGCCAACATTCACCAAGGCGAGAATGAGAACGATAAGATACTGCTTGAAGGCGAGCTGGTAAGCGTGGATACAAAGATTGTTACTGTAATGGCCAGACTGAAAAAGGGCACCGAACTCATCTTGCGTGCCCGAACACCTACGCCGAGTTTCGACACAAGGCCGGGGTGTACGTAGCTATGCAGGAGGCATTACTGAAGGAGGTCGGTGCCTCTGATGAGAAGAAGCAGCACGGAAAGAAGTTCGGGGGCACTTACAAAGCTCCCCGGAACTTGAAAGCTTTCTGCTACGGAGACGAGTTCAAGGAAAAATTGAACCAAGTACTTACCATCTCCGTCGACCACGTATTTGCAGCGGTCAAGGACAAGGCAATATTGAACGAACCTCAGAGAATTCATCAAGACCGCACGAATTCTGTGCTTATCACCAGTCGATCGGCCACTTCCCGAGTGAATGCCGTGACCTCCTCAAGCAACTCTGGAAATTCTACGAGGATGGGAAGCTGGCCGAGTTTGTGAAGAAAGCACCTGCCAAAAGAACCAGGATCGAGAGGAGGGAGGTCTCCGATGATGAAGAGGAAGATGAGGACTGACGTGGTCCTCAACACAGACGCAGTGCACATCTCCCACCTCCACAACATCAAGAACCAACTCGAGAACTCCTCATTCTCGTGGAACAAATTGGAGCTGCCGGAGGTCTTGAAGATGGAAGACTCTCCATTTCGAAGAGGCAAAGGAAGGTAGAGGTCTGAGCCATCAACTAGGTCCAGGAAGGAAGTTCTGGATCCAAGCCTTCTACTCAACCAACTGCTGAGCTCACATTTTCTCATTCGGACTTGGAGGGGATTCTAACCCCCCACAATGACTCGTTGGTGATCAGCGCCAACATCATGAACGTTAAAGTCCACCGGCTGCTAGTGGACACAGGCGCCTTCACCAACATTTTATTTAAATATACCTTAGATGCGTTAGGTGATTTTGAGTCATACATAGAACCTAGCAACGCTAGGATAGTGGGGTTCGGAGAAGCTGTAACCGTCCCCGTAGGTCATATTAGGTTGAGCGTCCAACTTGTATCGGTCGAGGACCCAGAAAGGAGGCTGACTAGGCTCGTTGATTTTCTTATCGTTGACCAGCAGTCTACCTACAACGGGTTCCTTGGCCGCCCTTTTATTCATAAATTTAAAGCGGCGTGTTCAACCTACTACTACTGTCTAAAATTCCCAACTCCAAAAGGGGCTGGAACCGTTAAAGGCTACCAGAAAAAGGCCAGAGAGTGTTATTCCAGATAAAAAATGGCCAAGTAAAAAAGTCTGTTACACAGGTTCTTATACTTGAAGACGATGCCCAGATTCCGCCCGACGAACCCAACATCGTAGACATCATCTCAGTTGAAACTGAGTTGATGGAGGTAGACGATCAGCCGGAGGAGGCACAAATCGCCCAAGTGCAGGAACCGATCGAAGACTCACAGCTAGCACCCATGGAGGAGGAGAATGAGGCCCAAGTCGGAGAACCGGTGGGAGACCGAGAACCAGTGCCAATGGAAGTTGATGAAGCTCCCCAGGTTGAAGAACCATCAAACCCAATCCCCCAAGAGGTGGAGAAAGTCAAAGAACCTACCAAAGTTGGAGAAGGATGTGATGACCTCTAACCTCGAGTAGGTTTCAAACCAATGGTGAAGGAGGACTGGGACGAACTGGTTAGCGACCCAAGATGGAAAAACCAGAAAGGAAGGACACCCCCATGGAGGAACTAACAGCAATCCAGGTGGACCCAAACAAGGCAGACTTGGAACTCTTCATAGGTTTCGAGCTACCAGAACCATACAGGTCAAAGATGGAAGAATTCTTGAAGTCCAACCTGGACGTGTTTGTCTGGTCCCATGAAGACATGACGGGAATCCCGTTGGAGCATGCATACCACCAACTCAACATAGACCCGCCGAGCAGACATGTTCGCCAAAAATGAAGGAAGTACGGATCAAACAAATACGAGGCGCTAACCACAGAGGTGAAAAAGTTGTTGGACAACAAGTTGATCAAGGAAGCTTTATGCCCGCAATGGGTTGCAAACCCGGTCCTAGTGAAGAAGCCAAATGGAACATAGCGACTATGCATCGACTTCATTGACCTGAACAAGGCGTGCCCAAAAGACAACTTCCCACTGCCCCATATTGATTAGCTTGTTGATAACACTGCTGGCCCCGAGATGATGACGTTCATGGATGCATTTACAGGTTATCACTATATAGCAATGCATCCGGATGACCAGGAACACACGACATTCTACACTAACAAGAATATGTACTGTTGGGAAAAAATATCGTTCGGACTCATAAATGCCGGAGCTACCTACCAAAGGTTGGTGAACAAGATGTTCAACCAACACATCAAGACACACTATGGAGGTATACGTAGACGACATAGTTGTCAAGAGCTTGCGAAAGGAGGATCACCTAGACCACCTTAAGCAAACCTTCGACATACTACACCACTACAACATGAAATTGAATCCAGAGAAAAGCAGTTTCGGTGTCCACTCGGGGAAGTTCCTGGGACACCTGGTGAGCTAGAGAGGAATCGAGGTCAATCCGATGCAGGTTAAATGCGTCATAGAAATGACGGCACCAGACTCAGTGCCGAAGGTTCAAAGGCTGACAGGATATTTGACAGCTTTGAACCGGTTCATCTCCAGGTCCGGCGATCGAAATTGTCCATTCTTCGAAGCAATCAAAGCAAACAGACTAAGGCACAAAGACGATTTCCAATGGACAAGCGAGTACCAGAGAGCTCTCAAAAGCATGAAAGAGTACTTGGTCAACACACAGATACTGTCAAAACCAGTACCTGGAGAACAACTATACCTATACCTGGCAAAGTCAGAGGTGGCCATTAGTTCAGTACTTGTCCGAGAAGAGGGAAAGACACACCTACCAATGTACTACGTTAGCCAAGCTTTACACGAAGTAGAGTTGTGATACTCCCCAACGGAAAAGCTAGCCTATGCACTGGTGATGAGCGTTAGAAAATTACGGCCCTACTTCTTCGACCATCCAGTGGAGGTGTTGACGACGTTCCCACTAAGGCAAATACTAAACCGGCCAGACACTGCGGGACGCTTGTTGAAATGGTCACTAGAGGTTAGCCAATACGGTATAACCTACGCATCCCGAACAAAGATCAATGGACAAACACTCACCGATTACATCATCAAGCTAACTTTCCAGCAAGATCCGACGAGGGGGCGTATAGCTCTATGGCACCTCTACCTAGACGGATCATCAACCAGCACAGTAGCAGGAGCCGGTGTGGTACTGATAAACCCAGACAGATAGGTCTTCACCTCGTCAATCCGGTTCGACTTTAGAGCCACGAACAACGAAGTGAAGTATAAAGCGCTGATAGCCGGACTTAGGTTATCATTAGCTGTGGGGGCAACCAATCTTCAGATTTTTGGAGATTCCCAACTAATAATATCCCAAGTCCGGGGAGAATACGAAGCTAAGGATCAGTAGATGATGATGTATCAGAAAATAGTAGCGCATCTGATCTCGATGTTCAAGCAAGTTTACATCGAGCAGATCCCAAGGCTGGAGAATACGCAAGCTGACGCACTAGCCCGACTTGCTACCATTAGCGGTGAAGAAGAGTTGATGGAGGTCGTCGTCACCAAGCTGAAAGACCCCTCGACGTCTGATTACAAAGTAAATCAGACTTCGAGTGGGGGGCAGGAAGATGGCGAAGATTGGCGCACTCCGATTGAAAAATACTTGAAGGACGGATCCGTCCCAGAAGATGCGTGGGAAGCTAGTCGGCTAGTGAAGCAAGCAGCCAGATACACGTTGGTAGATGGCCAACTCTACAAACGTAGATTCTCTCTACCCCTACTCAAATGCTTGTCTGAAAAGCAAGGGTTCGAGGTGTTAAAAGAAATCCACCAAGGAATTTGTGGGAGTCATGCTGGGGGCAAGCTTTGGCATATAAGACAATCAGGCAGGGGTACTACTGGCCTACTCTTCGTAAAGATGCCATTAACTTCGCTCGAAGGTGCCGAAAGTGTCAACTATTTGCACCTATTATTCACTCTCCTGCTACTCAACTTAAATCGGTCTTCAGCCCATGGCCTTTCGCAAAATGGGGTATCGACTTGATCGGCCCATTCCCACCTGGTAGAAGCGGTGTGAAGTTCGTCGTAGTAGCGGTGGACTACTACACCAAGTGGGCTGAAGCCGAGGCACTCACTACAGTGACATAGGAGAGGATGATCAGCTTCATATGGAAGAACCTTATATGTCGATTCGGACTCCCATAGTCGATTGTGATAGATAACAGCAGGCGGTTCGACGGTCAGAAGTTGAGAGAATTCTGTAGCTCGTGGAATATCAAGAAACACTACTCAACTCCTTACCATGCACAGTCGAACTGTCAGGTTGAAAAGTGAACAAGATCCTGAAACATGTGCTGATGGTCCGACTCGAGGACAAGAAAGAAAGCTGGGCAGATGAGCTTCTAGAGGTGTTGTGGTCTTATAGAACATCGTACCAAGCAAGTACCAGTGAGACACTGTTTGCCTTAGCCTTCGGAACAGAAGCAGTTGTACCGGTGGAGGTTCAGAACAAGACTTGGAAGGTGGTAGGGTATGAGGAAAAAGAGAATGACGAAGCTTTAGCAGTGGAGAAAGACCTACTTGAAGAGACTAGAGCTTCGTCAGAACTAAAGAATGCTACCTACAAACAGAGAGCGGAGAAGTATTACAACTCCCAAGTCTGAGATCGAAGTTTCGTGGTAGGGGAGTTGGTACTAAGAAGGAAGCTAGCAATTCCGCCAGGTGTATTCGGACCTAACTGGGAAGGACCATTCTGAGTCACCGCAGCTTGGGCAAACGGGACCTACGATATCGAAGATATGGACGGGAAAGTTTCAACATATACATGGAGCCCAACACATTTGAAGAAATTCTATCAGTAGCAGTGAAAGGATTGGAGTATGAAAACAAGTCTGTCACGGTATGAAGGCTCTGAAGAATGCTTATATGTCCCTAAGTGGAAGAAGCTGCTACATCTTCTTAAAGAGTCTGTCCAAGCCCATGTGAAAGCCGGAATATACCCAGCTGCTGGCAGTAGAGGAAGGTGAACCAAAACTTGTAATAGACTAGTCAAAGGTTCGCATCAGGAATGTTGATGACGAACCAATGTAAATTTCGTTGCTAAGTAAAGTTGGAATTTTTTTCAAGAAATGTCAACTATTCGAGCTCCTAAAGCACGCAAGGACCAAGGTCCCGAACGTTATAATCTAAAAGCTCAAGGCAAAGGCAAAACTGCCCAAGGTTAGTGAAGGTGTCCTTCTTAAAGGATCACTAAGCGCCCACTGCCCTAAGTTAGAAAAATTCACGAAAAAAGACGATTAAAACGTCTAAGTCAAGGTTCTTGAAACCCAATCGCCTAAGTGAATTAAGGAAAGTACAACTCGCCGCCCAAATTGGCTTAAGATGAGCAATTCGCGTCCCTAAGTGGTGTAAGATGAAGAATACATACTAAATAAGTAAAATACAAATTCGTAGTCCAGAGCGGCGTAAAATGAATGATTCGCTTCCCAAAGTGGAATAAAACGAACAAATAAGTACTGAAAATATAAAAAACGAGCTAACAAAAGATATAATGTACGAAAAATTTTAATAAAGTAAGTTGAAGCAAAAGTTGAATTTCATTTCAAAAATACTTAGAAAATTCTAAGTGTGAGGAGTAATGCTGGTTACAAAGCCAACCAACTAGCTATCTTTGAAGACAAAAAAGCTCCTTCTAGGCGAGCTATACAGAGCCCGGCGTCCTACTCCTACTTAACAAAAATAAAAACAAAAGAAAGCAAAAGAATCCTAAGTCTCGGGAGCAGTCGGAGCGTTCGGAGTAGGAGTAGTGGAGGCATCGGCTAGGGCTTCAATATGAGCGACCTCCGGGGAACCTCGTCACCACCAACCTAGTTAGCTGGAGGAGAGAGTGTGGGAAGGTCAGTGATGTTTCCAGTAAGCGCACTAGTGTCCAGCACACTAGTGTCGAACATTATGTTCCCACAAACCTCCTACATTTGCTCTTCAGTAGGAGGAGTTCGCTCCTCTCTCTCAGCTCGCTCCTCCTCTTCGGCATTGATCACTGGGACCGGCACAGTTTGTATTATTTTGAAGCGCGCTTGGACGAAGTCTAGAGGAACCCCAAGTTGTGCGAGGTCCCCTATGTCCAGCTCGGTGCCCTCAGTGATCTTTGCCTTGTCAACACAATCCTTGAAGTCGCCCACCACAGCCTCCAGCTCGTCATCTTTGTGAGCTCGCACCCACCAGATAGACCTTATCACTTCGGCATAACATTGGATAAATCCTTTGTCAGTGGCTTCAGTTTTCAAGGCATCTAAGGTCGCAGAGGTGGTGGCTTCATTTCGTAGTTCGACGACCTCATTGATGTTGGTGTAGAGCTCCTCCCTCAGCTTTGAGCACTCTTCCTCAGTGCTCCTGCACAAACCTCGCTCCAGCTCCAGCTCCTTTTTTGCCAAGGCGAGCTCGCCATCTTTACTCGCGAGCTTCTCAGTGGACTCCTCTTCCTTGGAGCGAGTCAAAATGTCTGCATTTTTCTGGACGGCAACGTACTTGTGTTGGAGTTCGCTGAGTTGCTCGAGGGCTTTTTGCTCGGCCGCCAGGGAAGCAGACGCCTTCCCCTCGGCAACCTCCACAGACCGCTTCGCCTCATCGAGAGCCTCAGCCATCATCAAGTAGGCGGCATTTCTTTCTTGGCGACCTTCCTCCTGCTGAGTCACCTGATCGATCACCCTCTGGTTGGCAAGCAAGAGCCCGCTCGCATAATGCATTGATAGCCGGGCATTTTCGATCAGGGACTGCTTTTCCAAGGTCGTTAGTTAAAGGGTCGACCAATATCTTGGCATCTCACTCACAGTTCGAAGGGTCAGGCCTTCGGGGAAGTTGCGCATCGTGGTGAGGGAGCGGGAGCAGTCATAAGCATGGAGGGCTTCATGCCTGTGAGGAAAAACAATGGAAGCATACCTACGAGGTCATGACACTTGGATTAATAGATGAATACAAAAACAATGCGAGGATAAAAAAAACTAGGAGAGCTACTTACTGAACTCGATTGGGATCCCAACCCAAAACAGTGTCGTCCACAACTTAGACCCCGAATGGGGAAGTGGAATTTGGAGATCGCGGGGTTGGTGGTGCGGTTGGCAGAGGAGCGGTGGAATGAGCAAAACCACCATGTCCCGATCCAGACCGAGTTCGCCCAACTTGGTCCGATTCTTCATCCTGAAGGGATAATCTTATCCTCTTCGAAGTACGGCCTCTTTCTCACCCACTAGGGATCCGTCGCCCAGTTGGAGTCCCCTCTTTTGCTGCTGAGGTTGAGTAGCTCGCCCGCCTCCTTTCCCTATCTAGGCGACCTGGGAAGTCTTGGTGGGGGCTGGAGACTTCGTTGGGGCCTTGGAGGGTGTCTTCTGGGTTCCAGATCCCCCGGCGCCTTCCTTTGCGGCGACCTCTTCTTTCTTGCTCGCCTCCAGGGCAAGTGAGGATGGCAAACCCTGCTTGTTCCGGTGAGGTGGCCCCATTGAGTACCGATAAGCTAAGATTTGATATGCTTCAGGGATCTTGATAGATGGGAAGGCAACTATTACGCCTTCACCTACAAAAGTCAAACAATAAGGTTAGCATCTTGGCGAACTATTTCAATAACTTGGCGAGCTTTGGAAAGTTGTTAACCTGGAAGCTCAGGACATTGGGTAGTGAGGTGATGCGGCGAAGTCAGAATCCAGCAAGTCTTCGACAGTGGTGTTGGCACAATTGTGCGACGTTCCGGTCCTCCTCAATTCTCAAATAACACACAGCTCGCACAAAATCGAATTCAGTCGATACTTTAGGCTTGCTGCGGCTGGACTTGTGACTCTTCAAACCTGCAAGAAAGGAAAATTAGATTAGTAAATCTAATTCAACTCACGCACACCGGCAAGGGCCACCTATTGCTAGTTTCTTCGTATTCCTCGGGAGAGAAAATACGCCCTCCTCGCCCGGTGTAACTGGTGGAAGCTTTCCAATCTCCACCCATGAAGACAAACTGCTCCTTCCAGTCAGGAACTCTATTGGGGAGGCTCTCCATAAATTTCTCTCCCGAACGAGCTTTCAGGTAGTAGTACCCTTTGCAGTCCTTGGCTTGTCGGGTCACGGTTAAAAGCTCATTGATCTCAGCAGTGGTCAGTCGATTCTTGTACCCCTCCAACCCAAAGATTGACAACGTTGCCAGAAAATTGCTCCAAGCATTTGGAGTGAGTTGGGTGATGGCGAGGTTATTATACAACAAGAACTGGCCAATGATCGGGTGCAGGGGCAATGTAAGCCCGGCCTCGGGAGTGTGAACGTTGATGGCGGTTAGCCCGGCCGGGGGCATGTCAGCTCGCTCATCCTTCTCCGGAGTATACAAGAAAATATCGAGGGGGATTCGATATTTCCCGTGAAGCTTGGAAAGCGCATACTCGTTGATGACGCTCTCAATCTCGTTCGCCATATAGTCGGGCTTATCTTTGGCATCCCAAGTAGTTTGCCCGGGTAGAGGGAAACTCGCCACATGTTCAGCGACGTACTCTTTCCAGGCGAACTCATGAACCACGTCGTTGGGGATCTTGTGCTCTGGAAACTGAGGGTCTGGGAAGTTGATAGATCAGAGATACTCCAAGGTGATCTCCACATCTTCATCCTCATTGTCATCTTCCTCGAGCTCGCGGACAAGTTCGCTCTCTTGGTCGCCAGACTCGGCGACCTCCTCGTGAGTCTCGGCGACCTCTTCCTCATCCTGAGCAATGGCTTCATCAGTAGCCCGAGCGAAGTCCTGCCAAAGCTCGAGAAGTCCCGATTCTTCACCACCACAACCGGAATTGGTGGCACTCTCCCCTGAGTCAGTCCGAACTTCACCGAAGTGTTCGCTAGTGCCTGGGCGAGCTACTGAGCTCACCCCGGAACCCGACTCAATCAAGATAGTAGTCATTTGAGGGAATGTGAGCGCTCTCAGTCATAGGTCGTTTTCCCGAGTTACGATTTGAGATTTTTCGGCTGGAAGATTGGGTCGACATGTTAGATTATGTGGACGAGGTCTTGATTGTTAAGTTATTAAAAAAAGTCTCAAGTCGCAGGAGTTTCAGGGTGTAGATGGCCGGAAAACTCAAAAGCCCGCCGGAGGAATGGAGAAGTTACCAGAAAATCGAAAAGAAAGAAGGAAAAGAGAAATCTGCAAGAAAGAAATAAAGGAAAAATGTGGAATCAATGTTACTACCTTGAAGATCCCACAAAAATCCGGTGAATGCAAAGGGTTCGATCGCCGGAAGAAGCTCTGAGAATTCGGAAGTGTAAAAGTGAGAAATGAAAACATTTTCTCATATATATAGACACATGGGCGAGCTGTAATTTTCTGATAGTCCGAGGACCTATATGCAAAAATTTGAAAGTAGTGGCAAGATGGGCGCGGGAAATAAGACGTGAAAAGGCGTGCACGACACCTCGATCTTCGCACCAAGTCAGCATGCCCACCGCCACATGGTAGCTCGCCAAGACACTGAGCACCATACCAAGAAGAAGTTCGCCTACACTTGAGCTCACGCCCACCGAGGCAAATCAGCTCGCCCACAAATTAGAAGCATCATGATGTAGATGAGCTGGGGGGTAAATGTTGATAGGCAAACTACTAATAGAGAATTAAGAGACACATCACCAACTTTGACCAAAGTCAACCTGGGGAAGCTCGCCCAGACGCCCTATGTCCAAGACAATGGCTGACCGAGTCCAAGAGAGAGGAGCTCGCACACCTACAAGGAAGCTCGCTTATGAGCTCGCCTATATCCAAGAAGACCAAGCTGAAGTCCACCACCACACTACTCCGAAATGGCACAAGGCAGTGAATTTCGCGGAGAAGCTCGCCTAGGTCCGAAGTACGGACACTAGTTATATAGAAAGCAAGTAGTGATGTAGTAGGACAAAACAGTGTAAAGGAAGAATAGTAGAAGTGTCAAGGACACTTGTCAGCACCTAAAGCCAAGTAGGCTCACAAGGTGTCACCTCACAACATGCATACCTATAAATAGGTCTCATGTACATTTTTTCTCTCTCTAAGTTCATTATTCAGCATACACTTTCTCTCTCTAACTCTCACAACTCTCTCTCTCTCTACAAAATCCTTAAGAACTAAACGTAATTCTTGTTATTGTTTGGTGGATGCCAAGATCATAAACAACCATTAATCTTCCAATTAACGAAATCCATCAACAATGTCATTATCACATTTGCGGTGGACATATAAAATTATGTTCATCGATATGAATACGATCATTTCTGGTTCCAAACAATAGGATAAATCTGTAATTATTTTAATAAAATTTTATTATTGTTTCCCTTTATTTTAGAATTATACATTTAAGAAAACTGAATTTAGAGAAAAATATAAATAATAAAACTAAATGAACTAATACTAAAGAATTTTATGTATTAGGCATTATGCATTGAATTTAATGTAATCAAATAATCTAAATAATAAAATTGAGTAAATTAAGGAATTTTAACTTATTAAAAGTATGATTAGCTCCACATATATTTATACTTTACAATTTTTCTTATATTTCTTCAATTTTAAAGACTTATAACAATGCATTAATTTATCTTACCGATAATTTTATTAGATGATACTGACGATGTATCATAAATAATAAAATGCACCTAAGTTGCACGGTGTATTTGGTGCACAAGAGAATACAACCCCCTAAATTTTACATTGTTAATCATTTGTTAGGAATGTACAACATTGATACACAATTATATAGGAATAGTATATCAGCGATTTGATCAAAATTCAATAAAATCTTATGATTGTATTCTAAAATATAAAAATGTGACATACACTGATATAAATATTATTTTAATGATTCGAAATAAATTTAGAGACAAACTATTGATTGCTTTATCTGATTACTAAAGCTAGAGTGTAAACAAAAGAGCTTTAAATGTAATAGATTTGGGGCTTTGAGAGGTGTCTTTCAACTTTTTTCTGAGACTAAAGAAAATTATTATGTACTCAAGACTTGATTAACTCAAATTTCTATCCTTCATCCTTTGAATTAGATCCATTAGTTTTTTTTTTTTTTTTGGTGATTAGATTCATTAGTTCTTTGTGTTCATCTAATTTTTTTTATAGGAGTGGTTCGAGTGGAGCAAGGTGTAGTAGTTAAGCTTCACTATAAAGGATAGTTGACTTATGTTTGTAAAACTGAAAGCAGTTTTCCTAAAATTAACTACATACTCCTCTATTTACGTCAGTCAGTCGTCATCTAGAGAATTGTCTGAAAATAGAGATAAATATTATTTCTTTAATGGAAAGATGTCGCTTTTGTTCAATATGCTATTTATGAGAATATGCTATTTATGAGAAAAAACAAACTATTGTGTGAGATCTGTATCACTTTCAATAGAAATATTATCACTTGTAAAGTAAATAATACTCCATCACTTTTCAAAAGTGTATCATTTTAAAACAAATTTTTTTAAAAATACATACTTTACATTAAAAATTTAATATCATTTTTAAAAAAGAATATGTAAAATATACCATTCTAAGTAAAAAAAGATTGAGAAAAAAATCAAAGAGGGGCACACTTTCCCTTTAAATTGTAAAGAGAAACAAGTGTGCAAAAATTATAAAAAAAATGCACACTAAAAGCACACTCAGAATGAATGTGCAAATACTCTAAAAATTGCACACTTGTCCCTTTTTGTATTAAACCTAAAAAATTGGTGCTCTATGTAACTACCTCAAAAATATAGGATAAATTGCAGTAAACAACACATATAAACAACTATTTCCAAAATACCCGTTGAAAAATCCAATGTTTCAAAATGCGACACACTTATTGCTAATAAGCCCAAAAATGGACCCCACACTTGAAAAAGCTGGCACACAAACTACAGATGTGGCAGATTTGTTGCCTTTATTATTATTTTTTTATGTTTAAAAGTTAAATTTTTTGACAGCAGTAATCTTTTGGTTTGGACGAATGACGGCTGCATATGTGACAGCCCTCTAAAAAACCTTCTTTAAAAAAACATAACGATTCAAGTTTGGGTTGGACAAATATTTAATAAAAATTTATCCTTTTTTATTATTATTATTTTTAAGATTTTGTATGTTTAATTTTTTTGCTGGCATGAAGTTTAAATTTTTCCTACATGATTTGTCATTGTGCTATTGACATATTTCAATACGTGGAATCCATGTGCCACTTAAATGTTAAATTTAATTAAAAAAATTGTAATAATGTAGGTTTGAACCTTAAATCTTTCACATAAATATTAGGAATAATTATAAAATATGACTATTTATAATACACTAATTGTGAAAAGGAATCTCAAAACTTCATATTACAAGAAGGGTCAAAAGTGAGGTCCACTATTAATTTCGTACATGTGGGTGGGTGGTAGCTTTTTGTTACTGGCGTCAGGTTATATGCTCCCTTTCTCACCCAGAATCAAAGTGCTCCTCCACCCCCTTCTCAATATCCATTATGAATTCAAATACTTTTAGTAAAATATTATTTTGCCACCTGTACTATATCATTTATTTCAATTTGCAATCCGTACTAATTTTTTTATCAAACTGCAACATGTACTATGAAAAATTGACCAATTGCAACATATACTTAAATTTTATTCTTTTTTTTTTGTTAGTGCTATATTTTTCAAGATTATATTCGTCAATCTATATCAATAATTTATTTATATTTATCTTTTGCCACATAAAAATTGATGCCGGTTATTTCTTCTATAGGGTTAAAAATCGAATTTCAATTATGTCATCGTCGTTCTATAGAAATTAGATTTTGTTAACGTCAATTTTTTATTATTAATAATTATAATATAAATTAAGTAAATAAATAATGTGGAATGACGAGTATAATCTTAACAAATATAGCACTGCAAAAAAAATGAATAAAAATTAACTTTATGTAGCATTTTGTAAATTTTTCATAGTACATGTTGCATTTTGATAAAAAAATTAGTACAGGTTGCAAATTGAAATAAGTGATATAGTACAGGTAGGAAATTGATTTTATTTAGATTAATTTTTTTCAATTTTAATTATAATTTTATTTTAGTTATTTTTTTTTACGTAGTTTCTTTTTTGCATTTTTTATTTTGTATATACAAATCAATATGCTACATATGCAGATTTTATTTTGTGAATAGCATTAATATTATTCTGCAGATATATAGATATATGCAGATTTTATTTCTGCATATAATTAATTTTTTGTTCCGCATATTTGCATCTTTTATTTTCTACATAATATTAATTTTTATTTTGTATATATGCATATTTTGTTTTCTAGATATCATATTTTGCATATACACCATTAACAATTTTAATATAAAAGAATTTTTTAAATTTGCTACAAAATTGTAATTCCAGTGGAGGACAGGTTACAAAATTGCAATACAAAAGCATCAAAATTATAATTCAAATGGAGGTATATTTTTCAAAATGAAAATACAAATCGCCAAAATTTCAACACAACTAGGGATGTCAATGGGGCAGGGCAGGGCAGGCCGGAATATCTAAATACCCATACCTGCCCCGTGTTGTGCCCCATGCCTACCCCATATTTTTATACTAAAATATAATATTTTTTACATATATAAAAATATAAATATATATATAATTTAAATGAATAAAATTTTATTAATATAAAAATGATGCACAAAATATATCAAATCATATTCAATAAAAATAATTTTTGATTTATTTTAGATTAGAGTTACAATAAATAAATACTCCTTATGTCCACCAAATATATGCATATTTTTTTGTACGTGGTTTAATACAATATGTCGGAGAATATTTTGGGATATTGTAAGGTCCGTTTATGAATAAAGTGAATATTTTTGGAAAGTACATATGGTATACTTTCCAAAAATATTCACTTTATTCATAAACGGACCTCACAATACCCCAAAATATCTTTTGATATATTACATTAAACCACGAGCAAAGAAAAATATGCATATATTTTGGTCGGTAAAGAAATATTTTATTAAAAAAAATTGAATAACATATATATAATATACTCAATCTTAATAAATTTACATCTTATTTAATTTAAACATCTATATAATTTATTATTTATATAATTTTATATTTATAATTTATAATATTCAATTTGTGCATCGTACGGGAGAATTACTAATTTAAGTATGTTGATAGGCAAACTACTCGAGGTTAATTAATTACGAAATTAATAGGTCAAGGCTAAGAAGGTCGTCGACCTACTCAAGAGATAAGTCTCCAACTTTGACCAAAGTCAACCTAGAGAAGCTCGCTCAAATGCCCAACAACCAAGTCAAATAGCTGACCAAACTCAAGAGAGAGAAGCTCGCGGGGTAACTCGCCCTTTTGAGGGTAGCTCGCCCTTATCTAGGAGGACCAAGCCGAAGTCCACCTCTACATTGCTCCGAAATGACATAAGGTAATGAAGCTCGCAAGGAAGCTCGCCTAGGTCCAAGACACAGACCCCAGTTGTATAAGAAGCAAGTAGTAATGTAGTAGGACGAAGCATTGTAAAGGTAGCATAGTAGTGAGTAAGGACAAGTGTCAAGGACACTTGTCAGCACCTAAAGACAAGTAGACTCACAAGGTGCCACCTCACCACATGAATACCTATAAATAGGTCTCCACCTTGTATTTTCTCTCTCTAAGCTTTCATAATACACAAACAATTTTCTCACTCTAGCTCTCACACTTTCTCTCTCTACATTCAAAACTCAAAAACAACTTTAATTTTTGTTATTGTTTGGTGAGATTAGTAAGATTAACAGCCATAAATCCTATTATTATCAAAATCCACCAACAAAGTAAATGAAGAAAGTATATAGCAAACACCTTATCCAAAGCCAAACGAGACAAGATATATATATATATATATATATATATATATAGTTAGTTAGTTTTATATAAAATCGTCTCATAATATGAGATAACTAAATAAAATATAAATTATGCATATTTTATTTTTATCAGCAACAGGGCATCAAAAATACCCTTTTATACAAGTTACATCCAAAACTCAACCTTCCCTGTATAGTGTATACATATCGAACCTCACAAAATATTTTGAATACTCCTAGACCACTCACTAAAATTTATATGTTTAAAGTGACAGATCCTATTCGGTCCCAACTCCAAACTCTACTTTTAAGTTCTCATTCGATGTCAAACTCCAAACTCTATCTACTTTTAAGCTCCTATTCGATCTCAAACTCCAAACTCTACTTTATGCATAATTTATTACTATCTCCGTCCCAACTCTTTCTTCTTGTTTTTTCATTTCGGAACGTCCCAACTCTTTCTTCATATCTTAAAAAGGAAATAATTTACACTCACAAAAGTCAATAAAGTACATTTTTTATATTTTATTAATTAACATCACACTCACATACTCTATTTTTTTCTTAATCCGCGTGCCTGGGTCTTTTTGAAGAAAGACCCTGGACGGAGGTGATATTATATTAATAGACAATAGATGTTCATTAATTATATAATATTGTGATATTTTGACTTAAATTTTTGCGATATTTTCATGTAAGCATATCATCCTCTGAGACATAATTGGACCGTTTCTGAGGTTGCTTTCGTGTTTGATTTCTCTCCACATTCTCTAGATTATTTATTTAATTGCTTTCGACACCTCTGTCTCATAGTAATAATATCGCACTCTGTCCTCTTCACTTTAATATTTATTTTTTAACACAAAATAATTACCTCAAATTTTGTGTTTCTGTTGAGCTCCAGACAAAATTTGCCCTAAAAATATTTTAGTACCTTTATTCAGAAACTAGTCTGTGCTATAAATAGCAGATACATTATATATGCATGATTGAGCATTTATGTTTGTTAAATTTTGTGCACATGCACCATGCAATTCATCAATCATCATATTCTTTAATAATAATATTAATTATTGCAATTGAAGTCGGTTAGAGCACGTAGGTGTTAGTAAAATATATTATATATGAATCCATTTTACTGTTAAAATTATTTATATTTTATGCATAATTTTTAATATTATTAACTGTCTTATTAATAAAATTTTACTGTAAATTTTTTTTAAAAATAATAAATACTCATATTTAAATTATACGGTAAAATTAATTTTATAAGAGATTTATTCTTAGGTGAATTACATTTGAATTTGTCACTAATAAAATATTAAATTAAATTTAAGATCAAATAAGTGTGTGAAATATACATTTTACTACTATCTAGCTAAGAGGTAGTCTTTAATTTATTTTACCTGATTAATTTATATATATATATATATTAAGTGAAAACACTCAACTCACTTTTTTATAACATCAAACATGTTCATAAGTAAAAAAATTGATTTGCAACTAATATTATTACAACTAATATTTTTTAGTGAAAATAAATAATACCAATTTTATGAAAAATAATACTCTTAGAACTAATACAATATATAATACTATTATTTATTAAAAATAAGTAATATCATTTCATGAAATAATTAACACCTTTCAAATAAGTTCACAATGAAATTTAGACAATTATTGGATCTGGATAAATTTGAGCTCTCAAATTGCATCCTGGTTGGATGAGATCAAGATCTAAAGGGCCTGTCATGATTGACTCGCATTCTCTTCAAGTACTCCTCGCAAATGAACTTGTACTTTAGCTAAATTTTTTTTTTTTTTTTTTGTATATAATTTCTATCATTCAGTTAGTATACCGTATACTTAAATACACATAAAATTTATTTATTATACATTTACTGATAAAAAAAAAAAAAAAACGTTAATGGTCAATATAACCTGAGCACCATCACAGGCGTTGGCCAATATTGCAACTTCAAAACTCGAGTTTACTTATAAGGAAGCAATTTCCTTTCTATTTTTCTACGTGAGATAAAGAATTTTATTTTCCTTCTTCGACTACATTTCCTTCTTCAACTTAAAATTCAACGATAAGATGTCAATTTTATATATGAATTAATATTTTATTCATCTGAAGTTCATTCGAGCAAATCAATACATTAAGAGTAGGTATTGTGTGAAAATAGTTCATGATAAGTTTATCATGAAATTATTCGAAAGTATCAAATATTTAGTCAAATGTATCAAAATATGCATCAGGTGTATCAAAAGTTGAGGTCAATATAAAATTTAATTGACCTCAACAATTTGATACACCTGATGAGATTTTTGATACATCTGGTTAAATGTTTGATACTTTAAAATTGATTCGTGATAAGCTTATCATTGTTGAGAAAATGTATTTTCATAATTGTCTATCAATGTGTACAAAGTGTAGTATTTATAGAATACGAGTGCGAGAATAACCAACTCAATAACCACCTCCAATTAACTTGTGACAGTTGTAAAGTAATAACTACCTCCTATTAACTTGTGACAGCTGTAAAGTTTGTTAATTGACTAACTTAATGGACTAACAATTAGGCTAACACTAGGCATACGTGTATAACTTTATTAAGCACAAAAAGAGAAGATATCTAAGTCACAGATGAGAGACCAAGAGAAGTGCACAATTTTTTAAAGCGAGTGGGGAGCAATGCCTTGGTCAGAAGGCCTGCAACCTGATCTTCAGAAGGAACATATCAGACATCAATAATTTTGGAAGCTACCTTTTTTACAGATGAAGTGAACATCGATCTCGATGTGCTTGGTTTTGTTATGAAACGAGGGGCTAAAGGCTAACTTGATAGCACCCTCATTGTCACACCAAAGAACAGATTGTGAAGCGAGCGGAAGTTGAATCTCATTGCAAAGAGAATGGAGCCATAAAAGGTCAGTGGTGGCTGAGGCCAAAGCATGATACTCAGCCTCAATGCTACTACGTGCAACCACAGATTGTTTTCTGGAATTCCATTTGATAAGATTTGATCCAAGTTGGACACACAGGCCACTTGTACTTCGTCTATTATCCAGGTTTGAAGCATAATTCGCATGCACGAAGGAGGTGAACCTGAAATTTGAAACAGGAAGAAAAGACAAACCAATATTGATTGTACCACTTAGGTAGCGAAGTATCCATTTACACAATTTTCATTGATTCGGTGTAGGGGAAGTAAGATATTGTGAGAGTTTATTGACAGAGTAGGAAATGTCTGGCCTTGTAGGGTGAGATATTGGAGAGCCCCCACTACACTTCTGAAAACAGTGGGATCAAAGAAAGAGTGACTATCTGAGAGAGATAACTTGATGTTGGGACAAGAAAGAATTGCACAAGGCTTACACTGAAGAAGGTTAGTACGAGTGAGAAGATCCCGAATGTATTTGGATTGAGTTAGAGCGATAGAACCAGATTTGATAGAAGCCTCCAAACCAAGAAAATAGTTCAATTCACACAAGTGTTTGAGAGAAACTTTAGAGTGGAGTGTGGAGATCAGATTGTGAATGTCATCAGTGTTATCCCCTGTAAGAAGTATATCATCCACATATATTAACATAAAAAGTTTATTTCCAGGAGAGTCCTTGATGAAGAGGCAATGATCTGACTTTGAATGCTGAAAATCAGAATGAAAGAGGAAACTTTTAAGGTTGTCATACCAAACTTTGGGTGCCTGCTTAAGCCCATACAATGCCTTGTTTACTTTGCAAACAAACTGAGGATGGATGGAATCAGTAAAACCCTCAGGTTGGCTGATAAAGACAGGTTTAGAGAGAGCTCCATTGAGAAATGCATTATTGATGTTAATTTGTTGTATACTCCAACCCTTTGTTACTGCAAGACTGAAAATCAACCTCATAGTTTGAGGTTTAATCACTGGACTAAAAGTTCCCAGCATATTGCTCAAAACCCCTTGCAACTAATCTTGCTTTTAACATGTCCACTGAACCATCCTTGTTATTCTTAATCCTGAATAACCATTTAGTTGAGATCAAATGCATGTCCTCTGTCCTGGGCACCAGAGACCAAGTATTATTGGCAATTAGGGCATCAAACTCACATTTCATGGCTTGCTTTCAGTCTGGAATGAGAAGGGCTTCAGACACTGAGGTACCTTCATGGTTGCCAGAATATGTGATATCCAAAATGAGTAGTTTGATTTATTAAGACGAATGTGAAGAGTGATGAAGTGAGGTATTTTCGGAAGAGTAGGAGACATGGCAGAAATCTTAGTATGAATATGTGAATGAGTTTGTAGATCGGGAGGAAAAAACTGATGATTGATGATGAATATGAAGAAAGTGTATAAAGATGTGCAGAGAAAGTATGCAGATCGGATGAATATTTGAAGATAAAGGATGTTAAGTACCTTGATTAGATTTTGATGTGTGCAAAACATGTATTCTTATTGAATTGAATCTAATACTTTGTTACGAGAAAATTGGCTAAGGAAGTTATAGTTGTGAAATGAAAGTTTACAGCTGTATATTTGATCAGTCTACAGCCAAACATGACCTTGCAGCTGTAATGTTATTCCTACAGCTAGTTTCTAAATTTCAGGAACTTGCAGCTGTAAACTTCAAGACCCTACAACTGATATAACCGTTTGAAGAATGAAGTACAAGATTAAGACATAATGAAGATTATCAAAACCCTTAAGCTCAAATTAGTGAAGCACTTATGTACTTACTATAGAGTACTTAAGAGGAGTTTATATCAAAGAATCTGGAAGTTTAATGAAGACTAAATCAAAGTCAACCAGAATTATGTGAATGAAGACAAATAGTACAATTAGTATTATTCTGTGTGAAGGATGAGGACCACTTCATTCATGCAAGGCTATAGAGAATAAGAGGAGTCTTATCCTGAATTCAAATTTTGAATTCCCCAACGGATAAGACACGCCTCTTCATCTATAAATATAGGAAGTTCTCAGAGGAAGCAACAACAACAACCTGAGCATTCAAGCATTGTACCTGAGCAAGTCTACAGCCAACAAATCTGAGAGAGAGAGAGAGCTTATTTTCTTTGTTATTCCTTGTGATTCATAGGATAGTTGGTTAGGATTTTCTTAAAAAGAATTACATCTGTTGTTGTTCCCTCACACACACTTTATTTTCTACTTTGTGTAGATATCTATTTGTGAGGTTTTTAACTCTTTGTGAGTTGTTTTATTCTGAGTGAATATGTTAGTGTTTTCTTACTTAGAATAGAAATCTGAGTGAATCTAGTTCTGAGGGGAAAATACTTGTATTGATCTTTCTGATTTGTTCTTAGTGAATTTGACACATGAGTGGTGTAACAGTGGATGTAGGAGGTCTTATTCATAGACTCTGAACCACTATAAATCCTGCTCTTTTTCTTGTTTTATTTATTTCTGTTGTTTATTTAATTTATGCATTGCATATTTACTATACTGTTACATTCATCATTCATTTTAACTTAGTGCATAAAAACTTTGTGGTTTTCACAAAGGAATTGAACTCTACAGCTGTAGACTTCTTTAAGTCACTCAGCTGTTAAGTTTGTTCACATTATTTTTCATTAACACGTACACTTATTTCCGCTGAACATTAGAGGTCTCTCAATACACTCTCAAGTGTGAGAACTCCTCTGATATTTTGTCTACAAGTTGATTATCTTATTTGCAAGTTTTATAACTATGCAGCTGTAGACTTCTTAAGTCCACGGCTGTAACCTTTGTGGACCATAAACCTCTTGTAGACTTCTTATTTTTGAACTTAAAAAGGGCTACTGAAAGGTTCTCAAAATCCTTTTTGAAAAATTTGAAAACTTGTTTTTATTTTTCAATGTCTATTCAACCTCCCCCCCCGCCCCCTCTCCTCCTCTCCCCTCTAGACTTTAACCAATTAAGGAATCAACAAAGAGCGAAGATATGAAGATTTAGGATGAAGATATGAAAATTCCGTATGAAGATATGAAGAAAAAAAAGCGGTTACTGAATCAATGGAAAAGAGACTCAAGATACCATGTTGAGAAAATGTATTTTCATAACTGTCTATCAATGTGTACAAAGTGTAGTATTTATAGAATATGAGTGGGAGAATAACCAACTCAATAACTACCTCCTATTAACTTGTGATAGTTGTAAAGTAATAACTACCTCCTATTAACTTGTGACGGCCGTAAAATTTGTTAACTGGCTAACTTCATGGGCTAACACTAGGCATTTGTGTATAACTTTAATAATCATGAACTATTTTCATACAAAACTTTGTCATACATTAAGGGTGTTTTTTTGTTTAAAGAACAAAATAATAATCCAGCCAAAACATGATTATTCTTTTGTCTATTAAACAAAACACACTAATCCAAATATTTTTTATTTTTATTTTTAACAAATGGATCATCACGATAAAAAATGGATAAACTTGGGTCAACACCCAAATTTCAAACCAATGTCCCACATTAAAGACGCTATATTTTTCCTGTTATGAAGTTATATAATGTTATTAAAAAATATCCCAAGCTGAGTAAAAAAATATAAGCCCATAAGGACAAAGTGAAAAATTTTCATATGTATATATAAACATATACACATATGTTAGAAATAGTCACATGTTCTCATGTGGTCACAAACTTAATTATATACTCATTGTGAATATGGTAATTATATAAAAATAAATTTAAACAATTAATTAAATAATAATAAATCTTTGCTTATATGTTATTATCACATTCGTTGTGGGTGTATATATTTGTGCACACCAATGGACAAATGCTCATTATACATATATATTACTTTGTCTGTTTCTTTATAAACTTCTCATTTGGTTATTTTCATCTGTTTCACTATTTATTTCTCATTTCATTTTTTGATATAAAATATTAATATTGTATTCATATATTTTGTTCTTATTTGCACATTTATACATAGTCTATTTATATATATACATTACACTTTTTTTTTTTCTCTGTTCATTATATCATTTGCAAATCTAAGTTTTATATATTTTTTAATTAGTTGTGCGGTTGTGCCTAGTAAAGAGAAGTTTATAAGGGTGTGTTTTGTTTAGGGGACTAAATAGTCAATCCCCAAACATAGGATTATTCCTGCCAAAACATAATTTAGATACTTGTTTTTTTAGGGAAAATTATTTTTTATCTTGTAATTTTACCTTATTATTTTATTTTCGTCTATTGACTCTTTTGTCTTGTAATTTAGATACTTGTTTTTTTAATTTTAGTTGTTGGACCTGTAATACCAGATCATTATCCAATATTTACTGATATGACCATTCTTTTCTTTATTTTAGTAAATGTACATTTTAGCACGTAAAATATATCATTATATTACCCACATTGCTAACATAAATACATTAAACATAATTGCTAATATAAATACATCAGTCATGAATATTGCTAAGCAACGATACCAAGATGCGACCAAGACAATCTTTTTAACTTCTTTTCCATCTGTTTAAAACTTAATTTTCAACTTCGTCTTCCAATGACTAAGATGCACGCCCATTCTTTAGCAATGTTTATCTAGTGAGATATCACAGGGTCCCAAAATTTTAGGGCTAAATAATCTTGAAAAATATTTATGTTCATATTGATAAATGTTCATAAAATTATTGTTAGATATTATATACACGTACACACGTTCTCTTTCCTAATTAATGTTGGTTGTATACACCTTCTGTATATTTCAAAGCAAAATAATTAGGAAGTTTGTTAGTCAGTTAGGAAATGAGATTTTTTCTATAAATACCTCTATACTTTACATTTTTCAAATATGGAAAAATATATTTTTTTTCAATAATTATAAAATATACTATTATAATGCACATAAATAATACTGCACCTACGTGTCTCTTCTTCCCCTCCTTAATTGTCTTGTATTTTAATTTTCTCCATTCTTATTTTCCTCTATTCTCTACATCAGCATTAAGAAAAACTTTTAAGCAAAAAATCTTTTATTTTCCTCCTCAATTTAATATTAATTAATTTTTTCTAAAAAAGGTCACCAAATTCATGGTGTTTAACGGTCAATTTTTTATTTTTTTTATATTGATAATTATTTAATCTTCTCTAATTATTTAGCTTCAACAATTATATTTGAGGCCTCATTTTAAAAGTAGCACAGTGGGTTAATATTTTTTCAGACGGCCTGCTAAGGTGCATATGGTGTTTGTATGTAGGAGAATTACCCTCTTTGGATAGAATTGCCCTTCTATTCCACTATACATCAAACTAAACAAAAAAATAATTTGCCAATAATTAATACAATAAAAATGAAAAACTCCAAACCTATCTTGTACCTAAATTCAAAAACATTGATTCCAATATTAATATATTAATTATTTAACAAATTCCATTCCACACGCATAAATTTTAGTATGAAATCATTAACAATTTCATAAAATTAGGTTTATATATAGTGAATTTAGATTGTACAGGAGTAAAATATTACCTTAATTCCCATATTTTACAACCATATATAAAACCTTCTTCCCGGATTATTTCCTTTAAAAGAGGTACACAATTCATTCCACAATGATATATAATGAAGTGTGATATCCTCCGTAACTTGTTAAAGATATAACAAAATGCCATTCCTACCTTCGACACTTTTCCTCGAACTCAGTTATTTGCCTTTCAATTTATGAAAATTCTCCAACTATTTCAATTCTTCAAATTAATTAGAGATTTTATTTCAATTCCTTCCCTATCCTTTCACGTCATCTTTTATAAAAATATTAGTCTACAACATGTATATTTACTTTAAAAATATATTTAGATCGAGGTCACAACAGTAAACACCGGTTGTTGACATGGTATTACAAGTTGTAGGAATAAAACAAACAAAAAAAGTGTAAAATCAAAATATGAAAATCGACAGGACAAAAATAAAAAAAATTAAATTACAGGAAAAACTAATAATTTTCTCAATATTTTACTTCATTGCCACTGACTTTAATATTGAGGTCAAACTTTATCAAACCCTCTACTTTAAGGTAAAATTGAGGGTGGTTGAAAGTGCAAACTTTGTCTCAAATTGTGGCAACTGGCATAGCAGGCCTTCCATTTTGCAGCAGGTTGGAGATGGCAATAGGGCCGTTTGCCAAAAAAAGGATTTTGAGGAAATATTTCAATTTATTGATTATAAAAAGTAGTTAATATTGAATATGTAAAACTTTTGTAAAAAATTGTAAAAATATTAATATTGAGTGTTTAATAAAAATTTGATTTATGTAAAATATTAGTACAACAACAGAACCAATTAGAAACACTTCCTTCAATTTCTATAAATTCTAGATAATTAATTTAATTTAATTAGAAATAAACATTTTAATTGAACACGCTCAAATTAATTTTTACAAAGCAAAAATAGACATTATAATCAAGTTTACTTGTTCCAAAAGTTATAAGAGAGTTTTAAGATAAATTTATTTTAATTATTTTATAAATTCTAATATTTTATAAGTTAAGAGTTTATAATTAAGTAATTATTTTTAAATAGTTTATAAATTGTTAAAGTGTGATTAATACAATTTATAAGTTTTTGACAATTTATCATAATATATTATTAAATTTTAATTTTAACATTAGATAAAAAAATTATGTTGAGGGAGAGGTGTGAGAGGAGTGACGGAATCCAGGGTAGGGCGGATATGTGGGGTTGGAGGGCAGTGGGAAAAATAAGTTGAAATATCCCAACTTATTTTTTATGCAACATATAAGTTGCAAAAGTGTTATTTAAGATTTTATAAACTCTCAAGCATCTTATTTTATAAATAATTTAAGGGAGTTTTTTTTTTCTTAGCAGAAAGTTTATTAGCTATTAAAATAACCTAGTATGTTGTTTGCAGAAAGGTTGATGAAGACGTGTTCCACCTTTTCTTCAATTAATTGTGAGCTTTCTCTTAAATTATGGAATAATGTTCATATATGGTTGGGTGTGAAGTTGGTGATGCATAGAGATCATATTGTTAAGTTTTTGCAATTTGGAGATTGTATATGGAAAGAGGATATGTACGAAACTTTGCATCCACTGTCACTTTTTGGATTGGGTCCGTGTGGTTAATTTGGAGTTCTCGAAATAATATGATTTTTATTGGTGAAAAATTGAATGGAACCCAAATTATAGAAGAACTGAAATTGAGATGTTGGTCTTAATTTTCAGGTAAATTCAAAAATTTAGGGATTTATCAATCTCAATGATAAGATGAGCCAACATGTGTTTTAGAGTGACAAGAAATTTGATAGGGATGTTGATGTAGTTTCAATATTGGAAGCTCACATATATGATGTGTACTGCTAGTGTAATCGATTTATTTAAATATTTTAAAATGTAAAAAGTTGTAAAAATTGTATGAATTAGAGTACCCCTTATATTTTATTACGGTGTAACTATTTTATTAATTGCTAAAGAAAAGTTATATGATTTAATTAAAACATTAGTCTTGTATGCATCATGTGCACAGTGCAACTCAAGTTCATTTTTAAAAAGTTACACATGTTATTACTTAAAAATGTATCTTTAATGGATTTTTCAATAATAATTTGTGTAACATTTCAACTAAATATTATAATTTTTTTTAAAAATACACTTGAAATGAGAATTGTAATTTAATTAATTTAATTTAAATTTATAAATTAATAAAATTATTTTAGTGGGGAAGATTGATTGTTATGTCACGAACGTACAATTATGATTTTTATAATAAAAATTGGTCCAGCAGAGTATAATTTAAATTTTGATATATAAAATCAGTTTTTAAAATTTTGAAAATCAAATTGAAAAAATTATTTAAAATAAAAATGATCATCACCTAGGATTCGTATTATATTCCCTAAAATAGAAACCACAAACCTGGTCGTATCCTTTGAAATGGATTTTTTTAACAAAATACTATATATTTTTTATACTTATTTATATTACACATATATTTAAATTTTAAATTAAATTAAATTATTAAATTATTGAAAATAATTTTTATCAAATTTTGAAGACTGATTTTATATAGTTATTTAAAAATAATACTATATTTAAATTATTAAATTATTACAATATTGATAATATTATTATCTATAAATTATATCAAATTTAGTATAATTTGATATAATTTAAATTATATCAAATTTTAAATTTTAAATTAAGTTATTGTAATAATTTAATTTAATTTAAAATTATATATTAAATTTATTGTATAATTTAAATTATATATTAAATATATTAAAATATTACAATAAATTAAAATATTAAATTATATTAATTTTATGTATTAATTTTATTGTAATAAATTATATATTATATATTAAATGTAATATATTAAATTTTATTGTAATAATTTAAGTTATATATTATATATTAAATTTATTGTAATAATTTAATTATATTATATATTAAATCATAATATTAAATTATAATTCAAATTATATTATTATATCAAATTTAAAATTTAAATGGATTATAGTATAATTTTGCTTAAAATATAGTATATTTATATTTTGGTTAAATTATACAAATTTAGTATAATTTAACCAAAATTTAAATTATATCAAATTTAGTATGATTTATCAATATTATTTTTAAATTTAAAAATAATACTAAATTAAATTTATTGATAATATTTAAATTATATCAAATTATTAAATTTAAAATTAATACTTTATTTATCTTTTATACTTTAAGCAATTTTAAATTTTGATTTTCAAAATTTTAAATACGGATTTTATATATCAAAATTCAAAATATATTTTGTAGACCAATTCTTAGTAAAAAAAAAAAATCCAAACATGTACTTACGTGACATAACAACTCATTTTCCCCACTAAAATATCTTCAGCAATAATAATGAAAAAAAAAAACGGCTCAGCCCTTGCCAAAAACATCCTAAAATTTTTGAAGTACTCTATTCTTTTTCAATAATTGGAGCTTTGAAACTTAATTTACAGAAATTTTGGTATACTATATATATATATATATATATATGAGATGTCTTCCTTGTTGTTTCTCAAATCTCTGTCAAATTTAATTGGTTTCAGGAGAACCGACTCATGGTAGAAGTGACGTGTCAACTCATTAGTCGGTAGTTTGAATACCGACTGACTTTAAATTAATAAACCCAGTAAAATTCTCCCTATTTTGATTATATATTTAAAAAAAAATCTCTATATTAATAAATTTGCCCTCTAAATAATTTTTTTTTTTTTTGGAAACGTAAATTTGCCCTCTAAATTAAATTGTAAAATAGCTGAATTTCTCTTCCCAAAGAGACGTACACCTGGTTTATGAGGTTTCGGTAGCGTGATAATCTTTTTTCCATTATAGTTTTGTCATATTAAATATTGCGTATATGATGATATATATTATCGACATATATAATAAAAAATATATATTATAAACAACAACAAAAAAATAGCTCCAGATAATCTAATTTACTCCCCATATATGAAGATATTATCGACATATATAATTAAAAAAAATTATAAAAAATAAAAAGTAGCTCCAGATAATCTATTTTACGATCTCCATTTCCCAAAGACCCACCTGGAGCATTGGAGTTGTTGCAACACATACACATGCATCCTATTCAACAATTCAAATCTGATTGTTTAAACAAATTATATTTCCAAGAAATTATAATTATCGAAAATACACGTGCAACCATGAGGACCATGTAGAATTTCATGATTGCTCTCACAAATAAACAGGTAGAATAAATTTATTATTTTGGGCATCAGATTCTGTAAGTTTCAATGTGAATACTTCATTCCTCATTTCCAAAACTAATTAAGCATACCAAACCATTGGGCGGACCCATTTTATTTTCGGATAATATGAATAATTTTGCAATATAAAAGTTTTGGGTAATAAATTTTTGGCAAAAGTACTTACGAAAATGCTTCAGGATAAATTTATTATGAACAAGTTTTAAAGTATCAAATATTTAATTAGGTTTATTAAAAAATCTCATTAGGTGTATTAAAAGTTGAGATCAATGAAATTTATATATTGACTTCAACTTTCGATAGAGCTGTCAAAATGGGCCGGCGGTGCGGGCGGGCCTAAACCCGCAAAAGCCCGCCTTTTGACGGGGTACGCAATACCTGCTCTAATTTTTTAATATAATAAATGTAACAATTCAATATACAAATCCTGCAAATTGTTATCTAAAATAACTCATATTCATTTTAATCGGGTCAGATTAAACTTGGAGATATTAATTTTGGAGAATTTTCACTAAAATCTCACGTTAGATAGAATTTAGAATTTTTCGCTCTAAATTTATATTATTATACGAACAAATGCATATTACTGTAAAATAAAATATGTATTACTATCAGACTAAATGTTACTTTTTAGGTAAAGTATTATATAAATTAGTTTCATGATATTAATCACTTTGTGATATAAGGTTTATATTTATGAATTTACTACCTCCGTCCCAGGAAAGTTTGCGGTACTTTCTAGGGCACAGATTTTAAGAAAAAGTGTAATGAGTAGAATGTATATGGTGGAGATTGTGAGGTAAATATTTTAAAGGTGGAGATTTAAAGGAATATTTTCATTTTGGGAGTATGCAAACTTTTGTGGGACAAACTAAAAAGGAAAGTATGCAAACTTTCGTGGGACGGAGGTAGTATATTTTTTTTTTTTTGCTTTGTTAAAAAGTAGTTCATGATATGAACCACTTTCACACAATACCCACTCTACTTTTTATAGTTAGTATTTATTTATTTTAAAATAAATATTTTATACAATATATAGCAAATGTGTATTACTATAAGAATAAATATTGTTATTTATTTATTTTTGTAAAAATAATTATTTTTTCATATAATAACACATAATAGCAAAAAATATGTTGCTACATCAAATAATAAACATTGATTTGAATGGATGATGATTAAATTAAGAAAGAAAACACATATTTGTTCCTGTAAAAATACATTTTATCTTTCCAATATTACGTGTTTGCTCTTGTAATTACACAAACTAAGAGCAAATGTCTGTTATTATGTGTCCAAATGAGTGTTACAATCATATTTAATATTATCCAATGTGGGTTAGCTCACTTGGTCACTGGACTTTTCATTTGAGTGAGTGACCAGGGTTCAATTCTCTCTGGGAACAAATTAAGTAAAATTTGTCTTATTATAAGAATAAATATTAGTTTTTCATAAATATTTATTTATTTTTATAAAAATAATTATTTTCCATGTAGTAATACAACTAAAGCAGTGAAAAAATGTGTTACTATATAAAAAAAAAGTACCTAAATTTAAAAAGATGACGAATAAATTAAAAAATATACATTTATTCTTATAAAAATACATTTTGTCCTTACATTAACACGCTTTTGTCCATATAATAACACAAATTTGGAACAAATGTTACTATTAGAACAAATGTGTGTTATTGTATAAAAAAATATTTATTTATCCTTAAAAAATATATATTTTTCCTTATAGTAGTATATATAAGGTATTAAAAGATGTGTTACTACATTAACAACATACTATCAGCATAAATTAATAAATATAATAAAAAATAAATTAAAAAACATATATTTTTTCTTGTAAAAATACATATTGTCCTTATAATTATTTAAAAGTACAAAAAATAAATATTTTAAGGATTAAACACACATTTATTCATATAATACAGTTTGGGAGCGAAACTTTTAAATAAGCCCAGTGCAAATTTTTTTTTAAAATTTTATTTGATCTGCATAGGATTCGAGAATTTTGACCGGAAGCTATTCATAACCCACGAATTTTAGTGTTTCTAGGTATATTATACCGGAAATACTTCACAAAAGAGTGTCACTATAAATTCAATTATTTAAAAGTTTATGAAAGATCGAGTCAATTTATACTTACAAATTTGGGACACCCAATTAATTTTTACTCAACCAAACTGTATTGCTTATAGCGAAAGAGATAAAGTCAAGGCAAAGTAAAACTTTATTAACCACTCTAACAAAGATGAAGCTAAAGAAAAAGGAAATCAAGCTAGTCTCATAATTATTATTTTTTAATCTGTAATTGTTAGTAGTTAGGTTAGTTTACCAAGTCTCCTTACACTCCATATCTCCAAATTCAACCTTATATCTCCCTCCTAATTCATTCCCAGAAGTAATCGAACCCAAAACACTCACTTAAATGAGGAGTCTGGTGGCCAGGTAGGCTAACCCACCTGGTTAGCTAGCCTCATAATCTAAACTAACAAAAAGCTAAATTAGCATGCCAATAACAAAACACAGAAAGGCAGATCTCATATGAACCTGAGAGGTCCCAATGTTGTGTTGAATTAGTCTGATCATATTACGTGAGAGTGAGTTTAGGTAAAGATGTTGCAATATATGTTGTATCAATTACTACGACAATTTACCTAATAAAAATGAAAAGTATACATCGGAAGATTAAAAACTCAAAATGCAAACAGAATACATTTTTAACACAAAAATACACTATCAAAAATGCTCATGCTATCAATAATTTATCTATCTATTGACACAATGAATGAGCTATGTCATAAGTAGTGACGGAGTCAGAAATTTTGGACAGGGAGGCCCGATTAATATTTTTATAAAGATGAAATAATGTTCTAATTACAAAAAATTTATTATAAATTTATCAAAACATCTAATTTTATTAATTTAAATTGAATAAGTTAAGTTTTGTTATGATTTTGAAAAAAAAATTAATTATTCCGATTATACAAAAGAGGTGTGATGATGTTGAAATTGCTAAAATATTAATATAATTAAAAATAACTAATTTCTTTCTTCAGTTAGAACATAATCACAATATCCATCAAAATTTTAACTTCTGATTATTCTATTAATTTGGAGGATAAATATTTATAAAATTTATTAAAATGTTATTAAGCACTACATATTGTATATTTTAAATAACATAGTACTCGAAAATTTTTAATATTAAAATGTACAATTTTATTAATGATTTTTTTGTGATAAAAAACAGATAATAATATTAAATATTTTGATTATAAAACTTAATTAAAACAATACAAAAAAAAATGCATATGGAACAAGAAAAGAAAAACAAAAGTTAGATGGGTCGTTCTATGGTCAGGAAGGCTTCGCCCTTCCTGGCGTCAGTAAACCCCCTAAATACCGTTAGATTCATAATCTAACGAACAATATTAGTTTAAAGTGATTGCACTTTGCACTAGGGCGATTGCACTATGCATAAGGCGATCGCACTGTTAAAAAAATTAATTAATATTATTAAATAAAATTAAAATTACCAAATTATCCTTTTAATTAAAATATTATTATATCTTAATATATTTTAATCAAATTAAAATTTATGTTTTCAAAATTAATTCTTACACCCATTGCGACCGGGCCCGGCCCGGCTTGAGCCCGAGTGGCCCGACAGGCCTAACGGGCCGGGCTAAATAGGCTCAGTTCTTTTCGGGCCTGTATTTTTTGGGCACATCCTGCCCTGAAACCCGGGTTTTTTTAAATATGGGCCCAAAAAATACAGGCCCGAAAAGAACCGGGTCTATTTAGCCCGGCCCGCTAGGCCAGTCGGGCCACTCAGGCTCAGGCCGGGCTGGGCGCCGTCGCAATGGGTGTAAGAATTAATTTTGAAAACATAATTTTAATTTGATTAAAATATATTAAGATATAAGAATATTTTAATTAAAATAACTTTTAAAAATTAGAAAAAAAATAATTTTTTAAAAATTATAAAAGGTTATTTCAGTAATTTTTATTTTTTAATTTTTAAAAGTTATTTTTTGGCTTAGGGCGAAACTATGTCGCTTAGGGCAATGTAATATTATTTGTCAAAATTATATTGGTTTACTGACATCAGGAAGGGCGAAACCCCTTTCTGACCGTAGAAAAGCTCAAGTTAGATTATAGGAATTGAACTCTCGTCTTTTCAAGAAGAGCGAATTTATACTTATAAATCAAATCAATCAAACGCATTTACATAGGAATTATATTTAGAAAATATTATATATATATATATATATTAAAAAAATTAAAATTTTCAGTCCGTCACTGATCATAAGAGATATTATAATACATCTGGTATAACATATAAGGATAAATAATAGTATAAAAAGGATGACACACGATTATTCTTTACCTATTATTGAAGTTGTTATCATCTATTTATAGATGTAAGAGTGTTCGGCCTTCAACACACAAGATCTTAGTAAATCGGTCTAGAAAATAACTTAAAAATTGACGTTCTGAAATTCTTTATTAACCGTCCATGTAATTAGTTTTATTCAAAATATTTAACTGCAACCGCATGATCTAGATCCTTCAAAATAATTTGAAATTTTTTAAATCGTCATAGTTCTTGTAAATCCTTCTAAATGTTGCCACTGCCATGTTGTAACATCCATTACAACATCCAATCTACCAGAATCTAACAAAATTATCTAAATTTTCTACCTTCATCTCAAAATATTTATTGTAATATATGATCATAAGGAGTTAGTCTATAAGAAAAAAAAAAAAAGACAAATTCATAATGTTGTGTAATATGTGATTAGATCAGAAGTAATAACATAAACAGAACTAATGAAGCCACGACCGCTCAACGACTAACAGAACTGCTAAAATACATTGCAACTCGAATATGGTGCCAAAAGCCCAAGAACACAAATGAACCAAACAAAACTATAAAATGAAATATATATATATATATATATATATATATAGAATTTTTTGTCTTTTAGATTTTTTGATTTTATTTTTAGTCCTATTGACTTTGAGAGTTTTTTGTTAAAAATTTTTGTAGGCTATTATTATTGTCTTTTATAGTGTATAAGATATTAGTTGTTTTATTAAAGAGTATTAATTATTTTATATAAAGATATTTATTATAAAACAGGTACATGATAGCAACTCATATGATAAATACAAGTCTTAGTCTTGTATGCACCAGGTGCATCGTATAACTCAAGTTTATTTTTAAAAAGTTACACAAAATACTATTGAAAAGTCACACATGCTATTACTGAAAAGTGTATCTTTAATGGTGTAATTTTTCAGTAATAATATACCTTTTCAATATTAAATGATGTAACTTTTTAAAAATACATCTGGTTTGCACGGTACACTAGGTGCACAAGAGACTTCCTCTGAATACAAAATTACCTTACATAAAATAATACTAATGTCCTATTTTTTAGGTTTTTTTTTTGTGCTTTACATATTGGTTCAAAAAAATTACTATATTTACAAATTGGTTCATAAAAATTTGCACAGAAGTATTTTTTTTTGCACATAAACCATTTTGTAATTTGTGCGAATTTGTTGAACCAATTTGTACTTTTCTCTTTTTTTTTTTTTTTTTTTACCATTTTACTTTTCCTGGTAAAAAAGTGGTCCTAATAGGTTATCAGAAGCGTGCATGATAACTAATTAGGTATGGCCCACTGGATCCATGCCCTTACTCTTAAAAGCCCAATTACAGCCCATCCTCGGGCCCACAATTTATTAGAGTTAATTGAGATACCTAATGTATTGCATGCTTCACATGGTTGAGATATATTGGGACATAACAAACGAATATACACACAAATACATGAGGTGCGTTGCAACGGAATTTGTAAATTCATGAGTAGATATTTATGAGATAACTCCATCGTGAACTCTAATTTAATATGATTTAATTTTATGAGTAAGTCTCATGTGCATCAGTTACACGGTGCAACTTTAGTTTATTTTTAAAAAGTTAAACAGTTTATAACTGAAAAGTTAAACAGTTTATTACTGAAAAGTGTATCTTTCATAGTTTAACTTTTCAGTTATAAACTGTTTAACTTTTTAAAAATGAACTTGAATTGTACCGTGTAATTGGTGCATATAAGACTAATCCTAATTTTATATATTGAGTTGGTCCACTATTAGAAAAATAAGTAATACTTAACCTTTTTTGCACAGAACTGAATGAGTGGAAGAAGTCGGTGGTCGAACTTTTGTTGCATGACAGTGATAATAATAAGGCGCGATATTGATAGTATTAGTGCACGACCGTGGTAGTCAGAATGCATGGTAATGATGACAATGAATATTTTTATTATATGATAGTATTAATTATAATGCATGACACTAATAGTTCTTAAAATTGGTATAAAACAATCTTATATACAAAACATGATATTGGAGTTTACTTTTGTAATATTTTAAATTTAATAAAAAACGCAAAAACATGTTAAAATATATTGTCTAGTAGGTCTCTTGTGAACCCGAGTTCACATGAACTCGTATCACTGTTATATGTAAATACTATCACTGTTATTCATATATACTATCACTTTTATAAAAATATACTTGATTTTTTAACTGTAATAGTGTATATATATACATATCAGTGACAATTGAGAACCCGAGTTCATCGTGAACTCAAGTTCATTCAAGTTTTTGTCTATACCATCTCATACAAGATTTCCTCGACCGTGGACGCTGGTCTATAACTTCTCGCATATATTCAGACTTAAAGACTTGTTTTCAATAACTATTAAACAATGATAAGTACTTATTTTTTAAAAAAGTTGGATCTTACCAACTTTTGAAAAAAAAAGTTTTTTACACTTTTAGTAGAAGTTGAATACAGGTATTTAGTGAGTACGATTAGGAAGCCACCACTTTTGACAACTAGACGCCCATTTTCATCAAACTTTCAGATTGTAAATTAAGGACTTACTTGCAAATTCACAATATTAACATCAGCTATATATTCAGAAAACATTCAGTACATCGGTCCCAAATTAAGATCACAAAAGCAACAAGATGTTAACCTTGTTGATATTTCACAATCAAACATCATGCTAAACTCAACTCATCATTTTGATCTCCTGACACTTTGACCTCCTCTAGCATCCCCTGTTCTTGATTTAGAACTCAGAGCTTGAATTCCACTCTCTCTTTCCTGTATTGCCCCCAAAGGATCTCTACTACAAGCCCATGATTGCTCCCTTTGCATGGATGAACTATAGCACTCTCTGGACGAAGACAGTCGAGGGCTCGATATCACTTGATCTTGCAAACCCTTGGCATGTTTGTATCTTTGCCTCTCCTCATAATAGCTTCTTCTGTGAGCTTCTTTCTCGTTTTCAAGAAGCCTTTGCCTCTCTAACCCACCAAATTCAACTCCATCTGATACAGCTCGTTGCAGAGATGCACTTATCCCAGAAACGGAGCTCCTGGCTTTTGGTTCATGACCCCACTTGTAAATTTTGCTAGTATTGTTCAAATTCATCTGTAATGCACGATGATCATTACTCTCTCCTGAGTCGTCTTTGCTGTCAATATCGTAGTGTTGCTCGTTATGGTAGGATGTAATGCTTGACTTTGCCTCATCCTTGTCCCTTTTCGTCCCAAGAAAAACTTCCAATTGTTTTCTGAGCTTACCAATCTTAGAATTTTTCTCCTCAAATTGATGTTTAGCCTCGGAAAGCTTCATTTGAGCTCTGCTCTCTCTCAATTTATCAGCTAATTCTAGCATTTCCCTTTCCTTCTCTGCTTCTTTAATAGACTCAGTCTTCAGCTCCTCTGCATCAGCCCTATCTTCATCAATATTCCTCGCTAATTCATCACACACTTGCTCGGTTATCTCTCTTGCTCTCTTCTCACTCTCCAGTTCTTTAACTGCTTTAATACAAGCTGACTTCGTTTCTGCTAGTTCCATCCCAAGTTTCTTGTTCAGGCTCTCAAATCTTCGTCTTAACTTCCTCTCGACCTCTAGTTCACTAGCAATGGAGGCAATGGCTGCTTCGATGGCTTGATTTTCATTGTTTTTCCATGACATTTTTTCCTCAGCGAAACGCTTGATTAGATGGTTGATCTCGTTTTTATCAGTGTGTTGTTCTTGGATAAGGTGATTAACCTGCAATCGAGCTCGCTCAAGCTCGGTGTGCAGTGCTGAGATAACAGACATGCTTGATGAAGGTTGATTTGCATGAGACCAAAGACGGTTGATAATTCTCAGCAACTCTTTCGAAGTAGTCAAAGCATTGCTTACATCCTTCAGACGATTCCTACTACCACTAACCGATCCGCTTGAAGCCGGGGCCCTAGATCGAGTCTCGGTCTGTATATCATGTTTATATAAGTATGCATATCAAGTTTATAAAAGTATGATCTCACACAAACACACACACACACACAGAGAGAGATTTTCCTCTTACCTCCATAAAACTAGCATGGCTAATAGCATCAAACACAGCAGCATTTTGTTCAACAGATCTAAGCTTCTGTGAAATTGATGGTGTCCTCAGACGACTACTTATTCCACTTTGATCCATCTTCTATTAAAATAAAAGAAGAAGATTTATTTCATCATAATATTGACTTGGAGAACTAATGACAAAAATGTCCGTTCAACATAGGCAGAGTTTAATGAACGGAAATGCACAAGAGTTTTTCTTTGGGACTTCTTGAAGTGAGGGTGTAACTCGATCAAGCTGAGACTCGCTATCCTTGTTAAAATGAAGATTCATCAAGTAATAGGACCGTGTGCTTCTAGCGGCTAGTCGTGGGCCACCCTTAAAGCTACTTAAGGATGCAATTTGGACAAACAACAACACTTGTATGCTATAGAAGTCGCACATCTACTGCTTATTAATATGATAACCTACCATTACTAAAAGCTCATACATCCTTAAATTTGATATAGGGAACCACTCACTTAAGAGCAAAACAAAACAGGAAAACAGAAATAGCAATTTAATTTGCCTTCACCATACAAGATAACGAGACTCGAAATAAGTTATTCCAAGATTAGAAAATGATTATTCCATTGTAATTTAATGTTCAACGATTATCATTATCATTCCTATTAAAGAATTTGAACCAAGTGAATTTCCACATTCAAGTACATGAACATCCAACAGAGCAACTATGTAAACATCAACTATTCAAATTCATCCAATCAAACATAAACCAAGACAAATTACATATATATATATATATATATATATATATATAATACCTCTGAAACGGTGGGACTGTGTGATGGATCCGACAAATGAGGAGGCAAGGAGCCAGAGCTGGAGTGCAAACCACATCGAGATTGCAATTTCTCCCTCTTAATTCCATTTTTCTTCTGTTTCAGCTCCAAATTAGTCTCACTCACTCTGGGTGAAGGAATCTCATTCATCTCCCAAAGGGTTGCAGCGAGTCTTCGGGCCGAAACGGGCTGAGTGGACTTCCCACTTTGGGAGTACTTAGGAGACTCAACGGCGGCCCGCGAAGGGGTGTTTCTCCATGTTGGCACCGGAGTGCTGGATCTGGACGCCACAACTCCGATCCCAAGCCCGGCCCGGCTCTTGCCCACCACAATGGCCCGCTTATTCAACCTGTAGTGGTGAATTCTCGATGACGAAGATGAAGACGATGAGCATCCCCTTTTCCGGATCTTTGTCGGCATGATCATACCGTCGATTATCACCCCTCGATGCCTGTGCTTCGGCATTTTATCAAATTTACCTCAATTCCCCCCTTCACTACTAATATTTACATTCAATTTCACTGATCTGTATGCATCGAAACGAGATGATTTCAAATAATAATAATAAACAAGGGAAAACGAAAAGCATCGATTTTCAAAGCAAAAAGGGAAAATGTGAAGTGGGGTTCGAACTAGATCTTACAAGATTGCTCAACGGGCCGGGCATATTCTCCTCAGCATCCAAATTCGGGCTTAATCGATCCCACCTTCCATAAGCATATAAAATTTCCAGTGCCTTTTTTGAAGAATCTTTACAGCTAGAAAATGCGGTTTCGTTCCACAGGAGTCTTAAAACTAAAGAACAAATCTAGGGAGAGAAATGTGGGGGAATTAATGATAGGTTTTCAAAAAATAATAATAATAATAATTTGAATGAGATTGTGTAATAGGAAAAATTATTAAAGCTTGATTTTCTTAATTGAGTGAAGTTATTACCAAAAGTACTACAAAAACTGAGGGAGTATGGTACATATGGACAGAGTGACATGAAGAACTCTATTTATTCCACCCGATGTTTTAGAATTATTTACCCGTTGCAAGTTTATTTTTAAACTTATTTTATTGGCGCACCAGTTACACCGTGCAATTCAAGTTCATTTTTAAAAAGTTAAACAAAATACAACAAAAAAGTTACACATGTTATTACTGAAAAGTGTATTTTTAATAGTGTAATTTTCAGTAATAATTTATGTAACTTTTCAGTAATAAATAGTGTAACTGTTTAGAAATACACTTGAGTTGCACGGTGTAACTGGTGCACAAGAGACTTACTCTATTGTATTTGGATATTTCAATTCTAGTTTTATATATTTAAAAAAAATATTATATATATATATATATATATTCTATTTTTATATTTATTTTATTTGGATATTTCAATTTTATTTTTATATATTTAAAAAAACTATATTCAAAAAAATTAAGAAAGTATATTTTTTTTGTTTAATTTTAATATTTACATACTTTTTTTTTATTTGTGTATCACCTTCAATAATCGTAAAAGTTATTTTAGAATGGAGTGAATATATATTATTCTTAAGAGAAATTGCCTCTTAGATACCATGTTCACCAAAATTTTCCTCTAAGCTCATTACCCTCAACCCAATTACTGCCCACTCATTTACCTATTTTTTTGTAGGTTTCCACACCACCCTGCCTTAGACACACCACCCCCCTCCTATACCTATTAGATAGTCAAACCTCCCCCCCCCTACTCTCCCCCACTTTCCCCCTGCCCGCACCCCCAAGCAAACTCATTTCCAATTTTATTTCATTTTTTTTCTTTTTTAAAAAAAAATCATTTGTTATATTTGTCTAACAAGTTCAAATTCATTAATTGTTTTAATTTCAAAATCTTATTTATCTAACACATATTTTATATTTATTTTAGATTTTACAATTTCAATTTAAAACAATATTTTTTTATGAATTTTTTTGATTTTTTCCTCTCAATTTTATAAAAAATTGAATTTTTTTTACTTTTTAATTCAAGTTAACGAAACATACGTAAGTTCAAAAAGAAATTTAATCATAAGTTCAAAAAACAAAAAAAAAAGTTCAATTTTAAAAGTATAGTTCAAATCTGTTGATCATCAAAGTTCAATATAAGATATATTTCCAAATATTCTTATTGTCAGTAATATAGAAAATTTATAAGTTTATAAAAAATTAGCAAAGTTCAAAATGTCTATAAGTGTAAAATCTCAACAAATTTAATTAAATTAACAATTTTTATTACTCAGCAATATAAGTAAAAAATAAATTACATTAAATTCCACAGCAACTTTATAAGTTCAAAAAAAATAGTAAAAATTCAATCTAAATAATTGATAAGTTTAATTTCAAATTAGTTACAAGTTCAAATTAATGTGTATCAAAATAAAGTACAAATTACTGGGTACCAAAAACTGGATTTTTAAGGTAACCAAAAATTGCATCTTTAAAATCCAAGGACAAAACAAAATTCAATCAGAAACAACATAAATGACTTCTACAGGAATCATGAGAGCCACAAATGAAGAAATAAAAACAATAGATTAATCCTATATCCGCTCCCCAAATTCCCAAAATATCAAGATAAGATCTCACAGGAATCCTCCAAATACCAATAGTTCTAAGCTTTCACATTCCTCAACCCATTACTAACCAATGGCAGAAATAGGAATAAAATCAATACCAGCACAAGTATTCTCATTCGTCAACTTGTAAATCATCCCTTTCAAAAAAAAAAAAACTTGTAAATCACGGAGAGAAATGACTTCACCTTTGGCGGCTCCCGCCACACCCATGTCGCCACCGCTTGGATCGGCCTCCTCGGTGCCTTCATCTCTCTACTACTGCAATTTTACAGATAACCTTCTTCTGTCTCCTTACCGATGGAGGCGGTTACTTTCAGGCGTATTCTGGTGCGAGCACGGGGGCATCGTTTTCAGATCAGCGACTCCGGCGGCAGAGAAGCGGCGGCTGTTGGAGGCTGCTTGCTGGTTTCAGACGCGGTGAACAAGGGTTTGTGTGTCGCGAGGCTTGCGGTTTCTGGTTGCAGGGGTTTCTGTTTCGACTGCCCACTTTTCCTCCGTCTGTTTCAGGGGTTTCTGTTTCGACGGCCCACTTTTAGGGGTTTCTGTTTCGATGGCCGCCGTGCCCGTCGCACCACCAGACGCTAAATCGGTCGGCTCCTTCGGTGAAAGAACGGAGAGAGATGAGAGGAGAGATGAGACAGGTGAGGGGAGAGAGGTGAGAGAGACAGAATGATATTTGAAAGGGTGAGAGGTGAGAGAATGATATTAGATCTGTAAAATGTCAGTGGGGTTACACCCTACCACCCCAACTTTTTCTACATAGGGCTACATAGGTAGTATTATTACTCTTTTGTGATTGACAATAATTATTTTAGTCATTGTGTTTTTAGAGTGAATCTTAAGAGAGTTTCGTACCCTACAGTTTTTAACCCTTTTCTTAAACTATATTTTACGAGTTTAGTGTGGGAGAAAAGTGATACGATATGAGTATGGGCAATCATAATGCTTTTTTTTTTTTTTTTGGAAAATCACAAAAAGGTTCACAAAATCGACAAAAATTGCAAATTGGTTTTGTGCAGAAAAAAAAAATTATGTGCAGGAAAAAATTACACTTTTGTATAAATATGGTGAACCAATTTGTAAATATAGTCACTTTTTTGAACCAATATGTAAGTTTTTTTTTTTTTGCAATATAATTAATTGTTCAATTTTAACCATGTAAAGTTGATCATGCGTTTGGTTTGGCCCTTACATGAGATTAGCTTTCGTGATGCGTCGAGTGTATGTCTGTATATAATACTTAAAATATTTTTCTTTTTTTAAAAATTTATTGTATTTCACATGTATTTGACCCAAAATTTAAAAATATTCAATAATTTAATATAATCAATCGTTCAAATTTATTTTTGAACTATATTTTACAGGTACGGCGTGAGTGGAAAGCGATACAATATGACTAGGGTGCGTTATCAGCACGAGTCTCTACGAGCATTAAGGATTTACGAGAGGATTGCTCCAGCTGTTTTAGGAATCAAATCAAATTTGGGATTAATTTTATTTTGTTGCTGAAACCGTAAGTTTCTGCTTTATAATTAATCTGTAAATAGAAATCCATGTTTAGGTTTTCCGCGGATTATAATTTGCTAGAATATGATTATGATTCTATTGATTCTGCTGGTCATTAATTCTGCTGGTTATATTCATGATGGATATGTACATGCCTGTATTCATATGTTTATGTGGTTCATATGCTACTGTGAAATAACGTATGAATATATATATCAACTGCATATTATATGCTATTCTGTTTATTTGATTATATGAATATATGCCTATTTTCTTATACTCTGATCAATTATTATGATATGTGATATAATTATATGATTCTTATGAATATAATATGCTTAAGCTTCTGCTTATAACATTCTGTTCATATATATGCATTGCACTGATTATGCTCCTTCATATATACATGCTTATGCTTATGATTTGCACAATAAAACCCCAAAACCAAAATCAGTGTATATTTTCAACAATTCATAAACCCAGAGTTTCTGGAAACCAAATCGAACACAGCTTCGAAACCCAGAAACCTGATTTGCTCTCAATTGATTTCCTGATTCTTCAATCAAAAATCATGTTTTCAATCGTAAAATCGAAACCTGGCACCATTCTGGTCCTTGACATCGCCTCAAGCCGTGACGAACACCGGCGTCACGCCGGACTCTGACCCGCGGACGGCACCTCCTCGTGAACGCCGACAGCCCCTGAAGTGGCTCGACGGCGACACGCGCGACTGCCCCCTGTCTTGCGAGGTGTGTACTCCGGCCCTGTGCCGTGACGGCACACTGAACGGCGCCTCCGGCCCTGTGCCGTGACGGCGCTGCGCAACCACGCAGCGGCGGCTCCGCACCCTCAGTAGCTACTGTGCTAGACGGCGGCTATGAGGCGTAGCCACGGTAGGCCCCTGAAGCGGCCATGGGAACGACTAACAGCACCGGCGCGATCTCGCGACGGCGCCTCCTGCCCGTGCGACGCGCGGCGACGGCGAGAAGCCAAACGCAGGTAAATGACCGGCTGCGCAACGGTTATGGCGTCCCTGGAGCGACAACCGTCCCACGATGGCGGATTTTTCGCGAGGCCGCTGAAATCGGCGATTGAATGTGTTGACCCATTCAATGAATCTGAAAACTGAAAAATCGTCCGAGCCTTCTTAATCCAATTGAGCCATAATTCATTTAGTTTTACTAAATGGGCTTATGACTTGGGCTCCTTTTTTAATAATAATAAAAAAATCGTAATGGGCCTCCTTTTGTCTTGGTTTTTCCAATTCCTATTAATTCAAAACCTGGGCCATTTTTTTAATAACTTGGCCTTTCCTTATTAATTCCGGATATGGCCGAACCCTTCATAATAAAAAAAAAAAAAATTATTATTTATTAATAATAATATTAATTAATTACTTAGGCCACATTTTTTTTAATTTAATTGATTGGGCATTTTATTTAGTTGATCCTAATTAATTTGGATCCTAACAATTATTTTTGGGCCCGTTGTCCCATTAATAAAAATTCATAATGGTATTATGAAGCCCAAATCATCAATTTTTTTTTAAGGCCTTATCCAATAATTATTTTTGGGTTCAAGTCCCATTAATAAAAGTCTCTCACAAGTCATACACCCAATCCTTTATTTATACCCCCTATAATTAATTATTAATTTTTGTCTTAGCATTTTTATGATTGAGCCTTAATTATTAAATGCTACAAACAAATAATTTTTAATAAATTTCTATTTATTAATTTTTGTAGCAAAAACATGTCAAATATCACTAAATGTGAATTCGATTAATTGGCACTTGATTGCCATAACTATTTGACATGGGCTCTCAACGTTGAAATCCACTTTGTCTCTAAAGACTTTACCGACACAACTAGACAACCATCTAAATCCACAACTGCCAAAATGGCACAAGCTCTAATCTTCTTAAGACATCATCTTTACAAAGATCTTAAGAACGAATACCTCACTGAAAAAGATCCATTGACGTTGTGGAAATCCCTCCAGGGTCGATTCCAACAGCAACAAAATGTGATCCTCCCCGAAACCAGACATGAATGGATAACACTTCGTTTCCAAAACTTCAAGTCTGTAACGGAGTACAACTCCGCCCTACATCGCATAGTTTCTCAGCTAAAGCTGTGTAAAGAAACAATAACTGTTGATCAGTTAATTGAAAAACTCTTTCCACTTTCCACGCTATTAATCTTGTACTCCAGCTGCAGTACAGGGCCAAAGAGTATCAAACACACTCCGATCTTATTTCTGCACTTCTAGTTGCAGAAAAGCACAACCAATTGTTGATGAAAAATCACAATACTAGACCGGTTGGCTCACAAGCTGTGCCTGAAGCACATGCTACTCGGAGGAACTCTAGAGGCCGTACACGTGGGAAAGGAAATGAGGCGAGTGGGGAACGCGGATCGACCCGAAGTCGAGGCCGTGGTAGGGGAAGAGGTCGAGGTCGCAACAATGCACAACATAGTGCAACTGATAATAATGCACCTCAAGATCAACTATCGAGCTCACGTGCACAGAACAAACAAGTCTGTCACAAGTGTGGATGCGACGACCATTGGTCTCGCTCGTGTCGTATACCAAAATATTTGGTGGAGGCGTATCAACGTATGCTAAAAGACAAAAATAGGAAGGCTCATCACGGTGAAACACACCACACTGACCTGCCCAAAGCAGGCTTTGTCATAGACAAAGGATGACCTCTTGGGTGAACATATGACTATTGACTACAAAATTTAATACGTTTTTGAGAAAGTAGGACCTAAGTGATCCCTTGTGCGGCTGATTAATCAGCGTCTGTAATCTTGGCTCTCCTTAGCATTCCTCATATCTAAACGTATCCAAACATACACTTAAGTGCTTATGGAGATTAATGTTTTGTGCTTAGTAGATAGTGCTACTACACATATTATCTTAAAAGATAGACAATTTTTCCAAACATTAACCGAAAAGAAAGGAAGTGTCACTACTATTTCCGATGACGACATACAAATCGTTGGCTCCGGAAGAGCCTCGATCATTCTACCTATGGGTACCGAGCTGATAATCGAAAATGCTTTATTGTATCCACTATCAAAGCGTACCCTCCTCAGTTTCAAAGACATTCGACTGAATGGCTATCACATTGAAACAAATACTGAGGACAATAGTGAATATCTCTTGATGACTCACTATTTAAATTGTCGTAAACACATCGTCGAAAAACTTCCATCTTTCTCGTCTGGCTTGTATTACACATACATCAGACCCTCAAATCTCCATATAGCTCTTAATCTAAAATTTAATGATCCAAATTCTTTCAAACTATGGCATAAGCGGTTAAAACATCCAGAACAATCCATGATGCGTCGGATTCTATGTAATTCATCTGGCCATAACATAACACACAACAGAATCCCTTCTGTTAATGAATACATATGTGATGCTTGCACAATGGGTAAGCTAATAATTCGTCCTTCTAGTAGTAAAGTAAGAACTAAATCTCCTAAATTCCTTGAGCGGATTAAAGGAGATATTTGTGGACCAATACATCCAGCATCTGGACCATTTCAGTATTTTATGGTCCTAATAGATGCATCCACTCGGTGGACTTATGTCACCATGCTATCCACTCGCAATACTGCTTTTGCAAAGCTTATTGCTCATATTATCCTGTTGATATCACAATTCCCAGATCATCCAATCAAATCCATACGCATGGACAATGCCGGTGAATTCACCTATAAGGCATTTGATGATTGTTGTTTGGCATTGGGAATCAAAGTGGAGCATTCGGTCCCTCATGTTCATACTCAAAATGGTCCAGCTGAATCATTAATTAGACGTCTTAAATTAATCGCTAGACCGCTACTATAAAAAAACGAACTTACCTGTTTCATGTTGGGGGCATGCAATCTTACATGCATCATCACTAATCCAATTCCGACCAACTGCATATCATGAATATTCCCCTATTCAACTCGTGCGTGGAAATGAACCTAACATTTCCCATCTGCGTACATTCGATTGTGCAGTGTATGTTCCAATACCACCACATAAGCGAACATCTATGGGCCCACAAAGGAAACTCGGTATTTACATTAATTTTGTATCTCTCACAATACTTAAATACCTCGAGCCTTTAACTGGGGATCAGTTTACAGCCCGTTTCGCTGACTGCACATTCGACGAAGATCTATTTCCGGCCTTAGGGGGAGAGAAAAATACCACAATTAATAAATGCCGTGAAATTATGTGGAACACAAAAGATCTTCAATACTTAGGCCCACGCACAAATCAAACTTGAACCAGAAGTTCAAAAGAAAATAAACTTGCAATAATCAGCAAGTAATCTGCCAGATGCATTATCAAATGCATTACTGATTATAAATGAAGTGACTGTGAATAGTTAAGGATGCCCCTATACGCCAGAAGCGTAATGAACCTCCTTACACAAAACCATGGTATATTAATGCTAATAATATATTCAGTTACTCATGAAATCTCCTGAAGAGATTCGTCCTGAAGACGAGAAATCCTAGTAAAACGCACGTGCACATAGCAATCAAAATACTAGGATTGCGGAACACCCAGATCAATGGGAAATGATCAAGATCTGGTTTACATGAATCTTAAATAAACACAGGAGACAAACATATCACTGTTGTCGACAACATCTTCGTACCCATAGTTGCTCTTTCTAAAATCTGGTACCAGTATCTAAATTTGATTAGATGCAATAGAAAGAAGCAAATATGGAAGAGCTAGACTCGCAAAATAAACTGTTTTGTTCTATCGTACATACCCCCTAAATATTTTATCCCTGAAGGATATAAATGGGTATTAATACGAAACAAAATGAAGTTGAGAGATACAAAGCGAGATTAACAGCTTAAGGGTTTTTCGCAGTGACCCATTATTGAGTTTGATGTGATCAAACAAATTCTCCTGTTGTGAATATTATAAAGTTCCGCCATATATCATTGGCAGTTAAACGCAGTTAATGAACATAATTACCGCATACTTATACGGATCATTAGATTCTGATATCTATATGAAAATCCCTGATGGATTAACTATTCCCCAAATGAGGAATAACGAACATCGTAGTATGTTCAGCATTAAGTTGCAACGCTCGTTATATGGCTTAAAATAGTCAAGTCGTATGTGGTATAATCGACTAAGCGAATTCCTCCTGAAGAAGGAATATGTAAATAACGAGGCTTTTCCTTGTGTCTTTACTAAGAAATCCCTTAATGGTTTTTGCATCATCTCGGTGTATGTGGATGATCTAAACATTATCGGAACAAGGAAAGAGATTGAAGAAGCAAGTTCAATCTTAAAATCTGAATTTGAAATGAAAACTTTGGGTAAAACCAAGTTCTGTCTCGGTCTGCAGATCGAGCATTTCCCTGAAGGAATACTGATACACCAATCAGCTTACCTAAAGAAAGTGTTGGAGAGATTCCATATGGATAAATCTCATCCTTTAAGCACTCCAATGGTAGTCCGTTCCCTCGATTTGGAAAAGGACCCATTTAGACCTAAGGAAGATACCGAAGAGCTATTGGGACCTGAAGTTCCATATCTAAGTGCAATTGGTGCACTGCTCTATCTTGCAAACTGCACTAGGCCCGATATTGCCTTTGCAGTCAATCTACTTGCAAGGTTCAGTGCCTCCCCTACGAGGAGACATTGGAATGGTGTGAAACATATCTTACGATATCTTCAAGGTTCTCAAGATCTTGGTCTTTTCTATCAAAGAAACCAAGACAAAACACTTATAGGTTATGCTGATGCTGGTTATCTATCTGATCCCCATAATGCGAAATCGCAAACGGGTTATGTTTTCCTCTGTGGTGGAACAAACATTTCATGGAGATCTGTCAAACAAACTTTGGTGACCACATCGTTAAACCACTCAGAGATCATAGCTCTGTACGAAACTGCACGAGAATGTGTGTGGTTAAAGTCCCTTATAAAACACATTCACGATTCGTGTGGTATCCCTTCTGTTGACTTAAGCCCATCAATTATCTATGAAGATAATGCTGCATGTATTGCACAAATGAGTAACGGCTATGTCAAAGGGAACTTGACGAAGCATATATCCCCAAATTCTTTTATCCTCACGAACTCCAGAAGAGTGGTGAGATCACGATAAAACAAGTACGCTCAAGTGACAATCTAGCTGATTTGTTCACTAAATCCCTTCCCACTTCGACTTTTGAAAAGTACGTACATGGAATCGGGATGCGTCGACTTGGAAGGTTGTTATCTTCAGGGGGAGTAACAAATGTTAAACAATCCTGATGATTGTATCCTCGAGGCCATTTGTAACACTCCACTAAGTAACACTTGCATTCTTCCTTGTCATATTATATCCAAGGGGGAGAATGTGGTTTTGCTTTAATTTTCATTGGCATATGCAATTCGATCAATTATTCAATTTTAAACCATAAATTGTAGTGTAAAGTTGGTCATGCGGTCAATTTGGCCCTAAATATGGGTACATGAATATGTGTTTTCAAAATATATTAGTTTGGGATGATGCGTAAGTATATATAATACTCCCTCCGTATTTCTATAAGTTGTTCGTTGCTTTTGGGCACAAGAATTAAGGTAAAAGTGAAAAAGTATAAGTAATGTGATGAAAAAAGTGAAAAAGTATAAGTGATGTGATAGAAAAAGTGAAAAAGTATGAGTGATGTGATGGAGAAAAGTGAAAAAGTAATGAAAATAGTGTAAAAAGTATTGAAAATAATAATAAAGAAGTGAATAGTAGTTTCCAAAAAAGGTAAAAAAAACAATGAACAACTTATAGAAAGACGGACGAAAATGACAACATGAGCAACTTATAGAAAGACGGGGGGAGTATTTGAAAATATATCTAAAAATTTTTAATTCATAATTTAAATTTATTTTGTTTACGTGTCTCTAACCCAACATTAAAAATATTCAATAAATTAATATGATCAACCATTCAAATTTTATTATTTCAACACATAGTTATAATAGTAAATATATTTTGATCACATTGTCAATTTAATTTAGAGTAAGTCTATTGTGCACCAGTTACATTGTCCAATTCAAGTATTTTTTTAAACAGTTACACAAAATACTACTGAAAAGTTACACAAATTATTACTGAATAATTATACTATTAAAGATACACTTATCAGTAATAACTTGAGTAACTTTTCAGTAGTATTTTGTGTAACTTTTTAAAAATAAACTTGAATTGCAGGGTGCACTTGTGCATACAAGACAAAACTTTTAATTTATATTACATATTAAAAATTGAAATAAAATAATTGATATTTAATAGGATGATCATTACTAATCATCAAACTCGATCTGTTTACATAATTCGCGAGTTAATTAGTTAGTTGACTTTGCCAAATGATAATTAAATTCACATATTCGAAAATCATACCCTTTTCAGGGGCAGAATGTGAATCCATATAGCAAAATATTTTTAAAGAATATATGCACTATAATTATTAAATTAGGATTAGTCTTGTATGCACCAGTTACACGGTGCAACTCAAGTTCATTTTTAAAAAGTTAAACAGTTTATAACGGAAAAGTTAAACAGTTTATTACTGAAAAGTTAAACTATGAAAGATACACTTTTCAATTATAAATTATTTAACTTTTTAAAAATGAACTAGAGTTGCACCGTGTAACTGGTGCACAGGAGACTTACTCATTTTTTTTAAAATATATCATGTGTTATTCATTCACGGTATGAAACACCTAGTAAAAGAATAAATAATTTAATTTTATACTACGTATCAATTGTATTTTTAAATTAGGATTTTTATTTATACTAAAATGTTATGATTATTTGTATTGTACACTTACGATTATTAAACTATAAATAATCGTAATTTTTAAATATATATTAGTAATTTCTTTAGTAAAAATAAAAAAATTGAAATATATTCAAATTACACGTGATTTTTTTTTATTTTTTTTTATTTTTTTTTGTCAAATATTACAATCACATGATTTGGCGAGTGGTAGTGCAGCGCTGGATTATAGGGACATGTGAGTGTTAGACATGGCTATAACTATCAGTAAGTGGACTGCACAAGAATGTCTTTTTCCGTAATTAAAATTTGGGGATATGTAATTTTTTGTCTTTTATTGAATTTAATTTTCGTACTAATAATTTTTTACTTTTAAATTTTATCCTCTAACTTATTAAAATATTTGTTTTTTTATTATATTACCTGCTAGGTAAACTTCAAATCATATGTGATGTGGCAATTTTTGGTGCATATTTTGTGTTACGTGGCATTTGTTCTGTTTTTTTATTTTTATTTTTTCATAAATAATTTTGATCAATTATTAACTAAATAAAAATAATATATACTATCTCTTTTTTCTACTGCATGATATTCAAGGTTTAAGGCGTGTGATTTGGGATGAAGAATAGCAATTTAAAAGTCATACTCAATATATTCAAGTATGGAATTTATATATTAATTCTATACTATCTATTTCTCAATACAATATCTCCTATTTATTCTTATAATATTCTTATAATTTAAAATTTTGAAAATAAAATAAAAAATAACGGTTGTAAGTTACTCTTTTAAAAATTCAAATTTATATTTTTTTAATAATATTTGAATAACCGCTTTAAAATATTTCTTTATAAAAATCCTAATTTGTATTTTTTAAAATAAATTTTTGAATAATCGTTGTAAGTTATATTTTTATACAAAATTCTAATTTGTATTTAAAATAAAATATGAATAATCATTGTAAATAATTCCTTTATAAAAATCCTAATTTGAATTTATAGTTATGCTTGATAAGTTTTAATTTATAAATAATTATTAATTATTTAATAGATTTTTATAATAATTATGTTAAAATTGTTAAAAGATCATTTATATGTATTTTTAAATACAATTATAAAATTTATAATTTTTTATTAAAATATTTAATTTAAAATTAATATCACATTTTATTCTCAATCCCCCGTGATAGGCTGGGTTATGTACTACTTATAATATAGGGTGACTTACATATATGTTAAAAAATGTCACTATATTTACAAATAGGTGTTGTGCAGGAAAAAAATGTGCTTCTGTGCAGAAAAAAATGTGCTTCTGTGCAAATATTTTGAACATATTTGTAAATACAGTGACTTTCTTCTAAATAGAATAGATTTAGTCAATGAATAAATATTGTAAATATATTTTCTGTATGTTTTCTTCATATTTCTAGATTTTTATATTTAATTTATATTGTTTAGTTTTATTTAATATTTAGTTTAGTTAGAGTTTCGAATTCTTTTTACTATCTTCAAATTCAAAATTTTATAATTATCTAAAATAAATAAAAAATATCAGACTCTTCGGAGTTTAATTCTTTATGTAAATTTCTTGAATTAGTACAAAATTTTGAATATTTAAATTTATAATCCTATTTTATTTTTTTAACAAATTTCTTTTAATATTTTTTGAAAATGGCTCTATAGCCCCATAACTTCATTTAGTTTTCATTTTAGTATTTTATTTATCATTAATTGTAAGTGATGTCCTCCATGTGTTAGACTTAGAGGTGTCATATTAATACTTTGATAAATAAAAAAAAACATGTGATTCATATTTTATGTGACATAGAGTAGCAGGTAATAGGATGAAAAATATAATTTTTTTAATATTATAGGACGAAATTCAAAAATTCAAAGTTAATAGGATAAAAAACAAAATTAATAAAAGATAAAGGATAAATATATTCCTTTAAAATTTTGTTTATTTTATTGTTCCGGCAAAAGCACCTTGTAATTTAAATATATATATATATATTTTTAATAAATTATATTAATTATTATTACTTTTAAACATTAATATTGAAATATGTATTTTAAAAAAATTATTAATAACAAATATAACTTTTTAATAATAATAAGTGTAACTTTTTTTTAAAATAATTTGTGTATTTAGTGCAGAAAAGATTACTCTAATTTGCCTAAATATGATATGTCTTGTTGGTCAACATTAAATGGGATTGGCGGGATAATCAATTCTTGCATGGGTGACAAAATATTAAGGGCCCGCTTGGTTGGGGGTAATGAGGGTGGGGAATGGGAATAAATGTAGATTAATGATGATTCATTCTCATTAGGAGTGTTTGGTATTATTTGTTATAAATGAATGAGATCATAAAAACAAGTTTAAAAATGGGTAATCACTAACTCCATAGTGATTGCCCCCTTAATGATACCCATTATCATTGTCATCTTAAATTTATACCAAGCGCCCCCTTAAGTATACTTCGAGTTTATTTTTAAATATTTTTTCACACATAAAAAAAATATTTAATAAAGGAGATAAAATATATAAAGTAAAATAATTAATATGATATAAAATTAATAATATGTGTGTAATTAAATTATAATTGAAGAGTGATAATAAAATAATTTTTTTTGGACTGAACATAAAATTCATGGACGGATAGAATATTATTTTATTAGAAATAATATCATTTTAAAAAGAAATAGTTTCACTTTTTGAAAATGTAACTAAAATTCTATGATGTGAAGACAAATTTAAATAGTGTAGAATTTTGCATTAAGAAAATTGTACATCCTTGTTCCAAAACAATTTGCATATTTAATGATGGCGGAGGCTGGGGGCATCCAGTCCCGCCAAGAAAAATGAATTGCGTAGTCTGGAATGTGCGTGGCTTGGTCAATCGACGCGCATTCCGATCTCTGCAGCGGTTACTCACTAAAACCTGCCCTTCTTTGTTATTTGTAATGGAGTCTAAAGTGTCTAAAAATGTTGATAATAGCTAGAAAAACTTTTTGAATTTTGCTAATTGTATGGCTATTGATGCCAATGGCTCCTCAGGAGGTCTTTTGCTATTTTGGAACAATGAAATGAATGTGCCTGTTTGCTCTTACTCGAGTCATCATATAGACTGTATAGTACAATCCTTTGATCTTAAATGGAGATTCACGGGCTTCTATGGGCATCCTATAGCTAGCCAAAGAAAGTTTTTGTGAACTCTTGAAGTTAATTAGGGAATCGCACCAGGGTGCACCTGAGGCTTGGGTTGTAGGGGGATTTTAATGAAATTAGAATGGGAGAAGAAAAAGTTTGGGGTAATCAGAGGCATTTCAATATGATTGAAAGTTTCAACAATACACTTCAAGATTTAGGCCTTGCTGATCTAAAAACTGGGGGTCCAAAGTTTACATGGTTCAACAAAAGAGAAGGGAATAATCTGATCAAAGAGAATTTGGATAGGTTTGTTGCAAATCAAGACTGGGTAGATCTATTTGCGCACGCAGAAGCTAGAAATATTTAGTTCTACGGCTCTGACCATATAGTTGTTAAGCTCACTTTTGCAGGGCAGCAAAACGGCTGGAAGAAAGAAAGATGAGAAACAATTCTTTTTTTAGAGGAAATGGCTCCTGGAAAACAATTTTCAGGAGTTGGTTCGAAAAACATGGAATCAGGGGGAGTATAATGAAAATCTTCCAATCAGGCTAGAGAAATGCGCAAATACTTTGAAAAATTGGGCCGACAACACACTGAGTCGGAATAGAAAGAAAATCAAGGAATTAAGGGAAAAACTCGAGGCAAATTGGGAAGGGGCAGATTATAAATATGATTCGGCTGACATTAAGGTGATTGAAAAAGAGCTCCAAAAGCTTGAAGATCAAGAGGAATTGCACTGGCACCAAAGGTTGAGAGTAAATTGGTTGACAGCAGGAGATAAGAATACATCCTATTTCCATATGAGAGCATCAGCGAGAAGGAAAAGAAACACCATCAACGGTATTTTTAATAAGGAAGGTACATGGTGCACGAATTAAAAGGAGATTGAGGAAGCTTTCAAGGGCTACTATGTGGATCTTTTCATTAGAGACAAACCGGAGGATGATGATATCGAGGGCATTTGTAATCTTGTTGAAGGGAAGCTATAGCGAGAAAGTGTCCTATTTCTGGACAAACCATTTACAGAGGCAGAGGTGAAGAAGGTTGTCTTTGATTTACATCCGTCAAAGGCGCCGGGTCCCGATGGATTCTCAGCAACTTTCTACCAAAAAACTTGGGACCACTGCGAGAAAAAATGGATACGACAACAGTGGAAACCTGTTGTCTTTCTATAAAAAATGTCGTTGTAGAAACTTCTGTTGTAGTAAGTATCAGGTTTAGACAACGGTTAATGGACTGTTGTCTTTTCATTGTTACTACAACGGTTATTAACTATTGTCTATACATATATAATATGTTGTTGTAGCATGTGCATATCCTTATTTGTGACTATAGACAACAGTTGTGAGTCGTTGTCTTTTCTTTGTTGCTACAACGGTTATTAACTGTTGTCTATACATATGAAATATGTTGTTGTAGCATGTTCATATCCTTATTTGTGACTATAGACAATGGTTGTGAGCCGTTGTCTTTGTGAAATAAAAAATAATAATTTCGTGGGTCAGACCCGCGGCCAGAACCGATTCAGGTCCGACCTGCACAAATATCATCCTCCATTTGCGTGAGAGGGGGTTTGAACCCGTGACCTCTCGTATATGTGAATGAGTGTCTTGCCATTTGGGCAAGTGGTATTTCTTGTTCAATATTTTATTATAAATATATATATATATAATATACTTTTTATTTTAACTAAGTGTTATATATTTATTTTATTATTATTATATTATGTAACTATACTAATCTAAAATTATATATTTTAATTATGTAATACTTGTATATTTATTTTTAATAAAATTATCATATATATATGTAATTATATATTTCTAAATATTAATTCAAATCATTATAAACATTAATTCCAATAATTCTATTAATTCAAAAGATTGATTCAAATTATCATTTTAATTTAAAATATTAAATAGTTTAAATTACACTAATAATTAGTAGGTGCCTAATCATTCGAATAATTCAAAATATAGTATAAAATTATAGAAATTTGCATGAAAATAATAAGAAAATTTAATTGAATTGTGTTAAATTCTTTTTTTGTTATTCTATTTCTAAATTATACATGTGTCATTTCAAAATAATATAAAGTGCTAATTTTAATTAGTTAAAAGTGTTAATTATAAAAATCATCAAGTAATATACGTTACTACAATGGTCATACACCATATATTATAGTACAAAGTTTTATACAACACCATTTGATGAAAATATAAAACATTTTACAACGCCGCTTTTATAATGATATACAACGGTTGCATACTCGTTGTCTTTCAGTAATTTATTCCTAAAAAACATTGATATACAATATATATATACAACGGTTAAAAAACTGTCGTAATAACATACTTTTTTACAACACTGTATTTTGCGAATAGAAAATGGCTTGATTACTGTTGTCTTTCAGTAATTTTTCTTGAAAACAAAGATATAAACCACGAATATACAACGGTTCAAAAACCGTTGTAGTAACACACTCTTTAACAACGCCACCTTTGTAGTATAGACAACGGTTTGATAACAGTTGCCTTTCAACAATTCTTTTAAAAACACAAATATACAACATAAATATACAACGGGTCAAAAATCGTTGTAATAAAGTACCTTTTTACAACGCCGCTTTTTGAGATTAGACAACGGTTCACCAAAACCGTTGTTTAACATCATATTCCATCAATAAAAGACAACGGTTATACTTTATGCAACATATTTTTAACTTTAGACAACAGTTTTTAGCAAAACCGTTGTCTTTCTGGTGTTGTAAAACATCATTTTTCTTGTAGTGGACCTTACCGGCCAAAAGGTGTGCCAAGAAATTTTGTTAATGCTAAACCAGGAGAATTCAATGGAGAGTTGGAACAAGACTCTGATTCGTCTAATTCCAAAAATAAAGTCTCCCAAGATGTTTAAGGACTTCATGCCAATAAGCTTAGTTAATGTATCCTACAGAATCTTGGCAAGGGTGGTTGCAAATAGATTAAAGAAAGTCATTGGAGAGGTAATCGATCCGTCGCAGAGTGCTTTTATCCCAGTGAGGATGATTTTAGACAACATCATTCTTGGTTTTGAGTGTATGCACTGGATAAGAAATAACAGGAGTAAAGGAGGTTATGCGGTGCTCAAACTGGATATGTCGAAAGCCTATGATCGAGTCGAATGGAGATATCTGGAAAAAATGCTCTCTACTATGGGTTTTAGCACTAAATGGGTTAGCTTGCTCATGAGGTGTGTTTCCTCAGTATCTTATGCTTTGAAGGTCAATGAAGCAACAATGGGTGCTTTCAAGCCGTCAAGGGGTATTAGGCAAGGCGACCCCCTATCACCCCTCCTTTTTGTTATCTGCGCTCAAGGTCTTTCCTCTCTACTTAACAGTGCGATTAAGAGTAGAGAATTGGTTGGAATCAAAATTGCAAGGTGCAACCCAATGATATCCCACCTTTTCTTCGCGAATGACAGTCTTATTCTCTTCAAAGCCGATACACGGAACAGTTCTAAGATAAAGGAATGCCTTCAGAGGTATGAAAGAGCTACAGGACAGTTGATCAACTTTGATAAGTCGGCCCTCACTCTTAGCCCAAACATGAAAAGGGAAGCTATTAATGAAGTCAAAAACCTACTGAATGTGAGAGTAGGACAGGGGCATGAGATTTATTTGGGCTTACCTACGATATCTTTGAAACAAAAAAGGGTTCAGTTTGCTTACCTAAAGGATAGGCTCATTAAAAAACTGGAAGTTTAGAAAGGACAACATTTCTCGGACGGGGGAAAAGAGGTGCTAATTAAAGCGGTTTTGCAAGCAGTCCCAACCTACACAATGGCCTGTTTTAGAGTACCAATCACTATCTGCCAACAACTAGAGAGTATAATTGCCAGGTTCTGGTGGGGAGGGGACTTAGATAGGCAGAGAGTACATTGGAAAGCTTGGGGTATGTTAACAAGGAGTAAGGAGGAAGGAGGCATGGGATTCAGGAGTATGGTGAGCTTTAATAAAGCATTACTTGCAAAGCAGACTTGGAGAATTATTTGCAACCCAACATCCCTATTGGCTACGACATTAAAAGCAAGATACTTCAAACATTCAGACATTATGGAGGCAGAATTGGGATCAAATCCCTCATTTGTGTGGAGATCCATATGTTGGGGAAGAGACTTGGTGGAAAAAGGGCTAAAATGGAGAATCCATGATGGCAGAGATATTCAACTATTCAAAGATAGATGGGTGACAGGTCTCAATGAAGGAAAGATCAAGTCAAGGATTGCTTCTGTCTCCACGGTATCGAGGTTTATTCTGCCATCTAAGGAATGTAATTTGGACCTTATTAATCAGGCCTTCCTGCCACACGAGATCGAAGCGATCAAAAGAACACCTATTGTGGAAAGTAAGCATGGGGACTCAAGGTTCTGGCAACCGGCGAAGAAAGGTATTTATATAGCCAAATCTGGATACTGGTTTGAGACCAGCCAGCAAGCATCCCAGGAGAAGGAAGTTGGCCCTTCCTCGCGACAAAAGCAGGTCAAATGGTGGAAGCAATTGTGGAACCTCAATGTGCCACCTAAAGTTAAGAATTTCATGTGGAAAATGGTGAATAAATGCATCGCAACGGAAGAAAACTTTGTGGATCATCATATTGGCGTGGATGAAAAATGCAGATTGTGTGGCTTTAATTACTCCTCCATAAACCATTCTATATTCATGTGTCCGTGGGTTAAGGAAAATTGAAAAGTCATGGGGCAGTGGCAAAATGTGAAGATAAAACGATATACAGGCATAAATGAATTAATGCAATTTTTGCTTCGAGGAGCGTAAAGGATGCTTTTGATTAATTGAGTTGATATGTTGGATTGGAGTATAAAGAGTTTAGAAATTTTATAAGATTTGTGTAATTTGTAAAAATATTTTATAAGAATTGAATACCTCTTGTACTCAAGGAAATGAAGCATTTCTACTTGAATGCTAAATAAAGAAAAATGGATTCTCTGCTGGGCATTAAAACTAGCAAATGGTGCTGTGTAGTAAAACTATGACATATTGTTAAAATATTTTCCTCCTTTTAATTTTGATCAAATCATGATTTTTTTTTGTAACTGTGTTAATGAGCTAAAAATAGAGAAATAGTTTAACCATACGTCACAATTTTACTACCCAACACCATTTGCTGGTTTCATTATCCAGCGGAGGATCCATATAAATAAAAAATAAAAAATCAATTGTCTCAATACTCCGTGTTCATGAACTGCACTTTCGACTCAGCTTTGGTCCCACTCTACATCTAAGGACTCAATTGACCAATTTAGATGTCACCTCTCATGATTTACGATTTTTCATTCATTCATTGATTAATTCCTCGAAAAATTCTTTTGACTAACAATTGATTTCTCACGCAATTGAGTACTGAGAAACAAATGAGCTTACTTCTCAACACTTACGACTATTTTGGAATCGAATCAATATTCAAAATTAAACATTTATATCCAAAAAAATTCATTTATTCCAAAAGTAATGATATAATCTTTTAAAAAAAGGCATAATAAAATATCAGATCGGATTGCCTATTCCAATTCATGTTGCATGTGATATTCCACTCAACGGATGATTGACATGTGTTAAATATTAAAATTACTATTTAATCCTTCTTAATATATACCATGTAATATATTTAACACATGGCAATCATCCGGTGAGTGGAATATCAGATGCAACATGAATTGGAATAGGCAATCTCATCCGTAGTTAAGAACCTAATTGAGTTGGTAAATATATATATATATATATATATATATATATATATATATTGTGTGACATTATTGTTGATGACAGTGTCAAATTTACTAAATTTAACTGCAAACTGTTACCATAACTCGTGTTAATTATCATTCTCTTATTGCATTCACACATCACCAACTTTCATCTAACTAATTTTCATTTAAAGGATAATACTTATTACGATTGATGAATTGCTTATATAATTGCAGTCACTATAAATATTTTATTGGTGAAATAATGCTGAGGAATGAGTGGAAATTTAAAATAATACTACTTACCTCCCACAAAAGTTTGCATACTTCCCTTTTTAGTTTGTCTCACAAAAATTTGCACACTCCCAAAATAAAAATATTTTTTTAAATTTTCACCTTTAAAATCTTTACCTCACAATTTTAACCATACATATTTTACTCATTACATTTTTCTTAAAAGCCGTGCCCCAAAAGTACGTAAATTTTTTGGGGCCAGAGATAGTAATTTGCAGATATAATGGCTGAATTGAATAGATTTGGCATATACTTCCCCTACCAAAATTATTTTTACTTGTATTAATTTTACGAGGAACATACTAAAAATTTGAAGATAGGAAGAGAGTAATAATTTCGACAAATTAGACCCCTTCTTCTATTTTGGTAAAGAAGACATTCACGAAAGCCAATAACTTTGTAGTTAAAAAGTATCAACACTTCACTAAAAATTATTAATTTATTAGTATTAATTATTTCCACTAAAATTTACATCTATTAAAAACTGTTGCGTATTGAATTTAAATTGACAAGAACAGAGTCAAATTTTAGATGGTTTCATGACTATTTTATTACGGAGCTCGAGCTTAATTTAAACTCATGATATTTTTTTTTTAGCTTAATCGAATCTATTGTGTTTATAATACTTCGTCTCTCTATGAATTTATAAATACTTAAATTTGACTTATGTTTAAAATGAAAAAAATTTAAATACTCTTCAAAATCACGTCATTTAAAATTCCTCCACTCTACCCCTTTCCATCAGTATTTTTCCTTACTTTTGTCCTTCTCTCCTATCTCTTTATAATTTTTAGCTTGAAATATATGTTTTTACATATATATCCATTTATTTTCAAATTCATCCAATGTAGCATGAGGTTTTTATAACTTCATGTTTTAAAAATTAATTTTGTATATACCATAAATATCGAGTATGAAAATTTCAAATTAGTCTACCTATTAACTATAATTATACAAGTTAATTTAAAAAACTTTATATTGAGCATGAATATGCTCGTTTATATTAAATAACTTTATTAAACAAGTTTAAAAAAACAATCTGTTAATGAGAAAAATGACCAATAAATTTATTTTATCATGCTGTTCTTGTTCATCGACGGATAATTTATAAAATGTTTGATAAAGAACAAATTGGCCATAACAGTAACATTGATGAATGCAATACTCTTGCCTAAAAGCACCATGATAAAGAATATCAGTAACAGAGGATCCAGTTACATCTGGACCGTTGATTTCACACATACCCGGAGAGATTCAATCGTCTTCAGTAACAGGAAGTCCCCTTAACAAATATCGTTCTTCCAACCTGGTGTTGATAGAGCAGGTTAATTTTTCTTCCAGTGGTGTTCCTGCATGAAGTTTATCACCATAGAGATATCAGAAAACCAAATTCAAGTGACAAGCACGAGTAATGGCATTTCTCAAGAATTTTTGACTCAGAGCGATTTATTGATGTTAGAGTGGATCAATCAACGCCAAGGTAGTTCCGTGAATGGAAGAGTTTAAGAAACGAGTCATTCGTATGAGGCTAACTACGGTAGATTTCCTGGAGGACTTGTTTCTAAGGTAATCTTCATGCCTTGAAACTGGAGGAAAAGTAGCCAACACCACACACACACTGAGAAAAAGAGTAAATAAGGCAATGAAAGAGAAGCTGTTTGAATATTGGATTGGACTAATCGGGCGGCCGAGCTTGAGTGACGAGCTGAAAATAGAGTTCGACTCACGAATGGCCAACAGAGTCGAGCTCGAGCCTAATGAATCCTCATATATTACATTGAATTAAGAAGAAAATCTTCATATATTGAGCCTGAAGAGTTAAGCTCGAGCTCAACTCTTTTAGTTGTTTTGATAAATGAGCCGAGCTCTTGAGCTGCTCGTTTCGAATAAAAAATCTAAATTGGACCGAAGAAAAAAAAAAAAAAAAAAAGGACATGTTATCAGGCCAAAACAGAAACTTTGTGTTTGTATGGCTATTTAAGGGATAGGAAAGCTAACTAAATTGATGAAGGAAAATATAAACATAACAGGTATTCCTATATGTGTATTACAATAGGGGAACTGTGTATTCCATTAAGCTTCAGATCTTTAAGGTATTTACGTTTGTAATATAATCACGTGAAATACTATAATTTTAATTTTATTGGTTTTTTGCAATTATTTCCCACATTTAGCTTGGAGAGTTTTAATTTTTTAGATGCTCATTCATTGTTAGGAATGGGTAATGTTGGGAGGTTTGGATTTGAATTTAAACCAGGCTAGATATTGAAATGTTTTAGCTTCACTCGTTTTAACTCACATCTGAATATCACAGAGCCAAACGAAACAACTACAGATGGTTAAAGCTCATAAACTATAAGATGGACTCATGTCAGTACACGTATGGAACCTAACCCATCATACCACTCGACCAACCCTCGTAGGAGAGTTGGCACCTGGCTTGTTCCTGAGGAGAGTGTTTAACCCTTCGTCACCGCGATTATCCAAGTTTGTTAAAAGGCTTTCTTCAAAGGGTGAAAAGAGAGCTAACATCTTGCTGTAATATTCTCAAGTAGCTCAAAACCCTCCGTTCTTTCCTAGGAGTGGGCTCAATAAATCACCTAATATACGAAACGCAGAAATACAAGTTTCCTGGAAAAGGAAACATAGGGAAGAGTGATAGCATATAAATGTTCATAAACCCTAGGAATTCCACTTACTTATACTCATAGGCTTTCAGCTGAATGGAAAGATGAACTTGATACAACATGGTCATACTGATTCTTGATATTACGGTAGATGTACAGAAATAGTAACACAGATACTCCACATTATGAATTAACTTATGCATGCCAATACTCACAGAATCATGCATGCAGGTTTAACAAACAGTATCATCCAGACCTTCAAAATTTGAGATGTCTTACTTTTGAGAAATTAATCAGGATTTCGGGGCAGCTGGATCTCTTGAAGAATCCGGAATCTGGCGCGATTTATAGCAGCAAAACATAGGAACAAATTATCCTCAAGATACAAAAGCCTTTTCACAAAACTTGGACGGTTTCTCTGAAGCTGCTTCAATATCTCCTGAATCAGATACCTGTCCACACCCCTCCCCAATCCCAGGTGAATAAGACTCTTGTCGTTTTCAACATCAGCATGGAGATGAGCAACCAGACGATCAATAGTGTCTAGATCCCTATGCAGGACATAAGCACTTCTTGATGCCTCATCCAGTTCAGCTACGTTGGCCTTTTCTTTCCAGCTCAAATTTAAAGGAAAAAGTGCCAAACATACGGGGCTTCCAATTAGGGCGACAAGGGCATGCATTGCTATTGCAACAACTGATACAGCAACACCAACAGCAACAGCAATAAAACACAAGGCAGATCTTGTTGAACAGTAATTTGAAAGATGGGTTCTTGACTGTGGCCTTGTTAGATGATGGTCAAGCTGGTGTCTGAGCTGAGAGAAGCACTGACGCATATCATCGAAGTTTCGTGAATAGTGAGAGAGGAAAGGGTTTTCGAGGCAGTCAAACTGGAGAAAGATGTTATATGCCAAGTTGGATAATGATTCAGACAGGGAATATGAGTCAGAATCGAACTCCATCGGAAGGTCATCAAGGAGGTTATGGATAGGAGTATAGATGAAGCGTGCTTTCTGGACATTCTGATAGAGAAGGAAACATAAACGAGAAGCTTGCTCGCTATGTTCAAAGTAGGCAGCAACAAGATGAATAAGAGGGTCAGGCCCGATATTTGAAAGTGTCTCTGCTATACACTCATGGCTTGGTTGAAGAACCTGCTCCAAAAGCTGACCATCCTCAATGTCTACATAGCCACTCTCTACATTCTGGTCAACAGAGCTGTCTTTATAAAAGGTTCTGCGAATCTCACCATAGGAATTAGTTTGAACAGCAAGAGTGTATTCTCGAGCAAGGTTAATTGTGTGAGAAGGTTGATCACTTGACCTTGGTGTATTCTCAACAGAATGGCCTGAATAATGGTTCACATTAAAAAGGCAGAATATCCGTAGGTATTAAACAAGTGAAACATACGAGACGATATAATAAAAAGAAATAGAAGAAAACAGTTTTCAAAATCCTAATAAAGGATGGGAAGACTTCATAATGTGGTCATATTGTGCTTCTATATACAGATAACTTGTGTCTTTCATCTGGACAAGGGTAGAACCTTTTTTTTGCCGACAATGGTTAAAGTTATCTTTATTTAGTTGAAATCTGAAGAGTTGAGGAAGTTTACCTTGCGAAGCAGGGGATGAAAAATAAGTGTTTGTAGACTGTGGTGGAAGTGACTTCAAGCAAGACAGTAGTGAACCCTGCCCTCTCATGCAGGATGACTGACATATCAAAAACAAATCCTTTAGAAAATGCACATATTTCAGGGTCAATAAGAAGATTAATAACAGGCATCATCTCTCATGAAGACAAATTCTCAAAATACTATTCTGCCAAATGCTGAAGAGAGAAGCTGATAACAGCAAGTTGATCAAACCAAGAAAGCCAAATTAAAAGAGCAATGAGAGATTTCTTGCCTCAGAAAAAGGGGGTGATCTGCTTTTAAAACAATTGAGCCACAAACAAGTATCCTTCAGCCATATGTTTCAACTAAAGCAGGGTGCGAAAACTTTCACTCAAAGAGCAATAATTTTTATCAAAGACCACATGAATTCAAGTAAACAGGATTCAGCAACTGCTAACAGGTCCTATCTTTTTAGCATCAGTTTTCATCTTAAATCCTACAGATAAATCACCATTCAAGGTAAGGCAATCTCTGCAGTAACCTAAGAGCAATTTTTCTATATTTCTAAACCGCGTTTTTAGGTGTCTAGCGTGGAAAAAGAAATGCCAATATTACAGTTTGAATTAAGCAAAGGAAGCAGCATGATGATCAGCTTTATAAGCACTCATTTCTGAATAAAATTCGAAAGTTTTCCATCCAATACATTATATAATCCTTTGCTAAACAATATAAGATATCTTCTCAGCTTCCCAAATTGCTGGCGACGATTTACATTGCGCAATCAAATCACCAGTTCCTCTCAACGTGATTACAATTTTGCATCAAGCAACTGATCCAACATTTTCAGAAAAATCAGCATACAAACTGAACAACTACACAGAGGAATTAAATCCGAGATTTCAAATTTCTGATTACGACAAATTCAACTAGAAAACATTGAAGGATCGTGAACAATTAAACATCCAAAAGCAGAAAAGGTTAATAAGCTATTGAGACAGATGACAATTAAAGTTAACGAGTACGGAAAAACAAAACAAGGATAAGTCATGAGAAGCGAAATACCAACAAACAGTCAGCAAGTGCGGGGATTAATCTTCGAGGAGCTTTCTGAGACGAGCTTTAACGTAGTCGTTTCGGGCCTGGATTCGGGCCTGCTGAGGGGCGATGTTGGCGTAGGAGAAGTGTGCCCCGACAGCAATGAAGGCAAGGCCGGCGATCAAGCCGCAGAAGGCGAGGGTTTGCTGCTTCTTGGTGGAGTATGGCCACATTACCATCTCCTTCTTTGACTATCTTTTTATATGGAAAAACACAAAAACAAAATTCTACTATACAATACTCCGCTCTTTAACACTTTTACTCGAGACAAATATGAGGAAAGAAAAATATAGAGAGGAAGGAAGCAAGGAAGGGAGAGGATCACGTAATTTAATACCCAAAATTTTACTCGTAAGTGTAATTTATTTTTAAATAATAAAGAAGAATAAAATTAATGGACCATTAAAAAAAATTAAGATTGATAAACGAAGTGAGTATTTTTAATTTTTACTCCCTCCGTCCCGTAGGAATTTGCACTCAACAGGACGACACATTTTTTTAAAAAAAATTTGTTTTATATATAAAGTAGTGGCATATGAGTAAATATGTGTATATGTTTGTGAGTGTGCACGTAAATCAATGTTTCTTTTTTTAGTAGTGTGCAAATTTGTATGAGACGTCTAAATAAGAAAAGTGTGTAAATTCTTGTAGAATAGAGGAAGTATAATATAAACCATCATCAGGAATTACTCATGTTGGATTTGATATTTTTTTAAATCAACTTGAATTTAGTTAGGTGAAGCTTAAACTTCGAGTTGTTACTAAACTCAAATTTCAGCTTAATAATACTTGTCGTTAGCAACGTTGATCATTTTATAAAGTTAATAAACCAACTCATTCAAGCCCCAAATATTTTTAAAATTGTATTGAAAGTATGCTATGGAAAATTTAAAACAAAAACTACAGAAACTGGATGTGGGGTGTAATGTGATAACACCACGTCCAACGGGCAGATAAAAACGCAGCAGAAAAAATAAAGCAACAACAGATAAATTTTCACAAGTTATATGAAATAACTTGTGAATGCCTCATGGCAAAACTTATTCACTATTTGAAATTGAATTACAATGAGTCATTTGAAACTAATGAAATTTAGCTTAAGGACATTAAAACAAACTGAGTTGTAAAAGAAGAACGAAACTAATTTCTCTAAGTTATTATCAAAACTCAGTTAAATAACAAATATAATTTTGCTCTCTCTCAAGATGTCTCGAATGTGTATGATGTTTATTTTCTTCAATAATCTCATTGACTCTTTTATAGACTCATAAAATATCTCACGTTCATGTCACATTCTCCACTCTTTGGTTAAATGTGGAATTTTTTTTTGGGAAAAGTAGCTAAAAAATGTAGATACTCTTTATTGAACCTGAATGTTGTTCCAAAAACAAATGCAATCACCACTTCTTTCATTTTTTTTTTGTCTACAAAATACTCATTCACATCATTTCAACACTTATTTTCATCAAATGATTCAATCCCCTTTTTCTTTATCCTTTTTTTTTTTTAGGATTTTTACAATATACCACCATCAAATATACATGCATCCCTTTTTTTTTTCACAATATTTCCCCAACAAATATTTTACTTGATGCTCTAAATGGACCACAGTAGGGTAAAGACATGACATTTGGATATGGAGCTCAACATTTGGAGAGAGAAAAAAAAAGTTTAGGCTCAAAGTGGCAACTAGAAATATTAAAATGTTAGGTGGGAAAACTATATGGATAAAGTGGCTTATAACAAAAAATTACCCAAATCATTTTAATGTCAGTGTGCACAATACAGTTTCAAAAAGAATCAAGCAAGTTCTAGAGATACTAAACAAAGGAAGAGAAAACACTAAAGAAAGAACAATATAACTGTTAAAAGTGAACAGTTTAAAAGGGCTCAAATCTCACGGGTGTTATAGACTACCACACTTATCAACTATATAAATGATATTGAAAGTGTCTATGCTACGGAAAACTTGAAATAAAAACGACAGAAACTGGATGTGGGGTGTAATGTGATCACACCACGTCCAACGCCAGATAAAAATCATAGCAGAAAAAATAAAACAACAACAGATAATTTTTCACAAGTTATATGAAATAACTTGTGAATGTCTCATGTCAAAACTTATTCACTATTTGAATGTGAATTACAATGAGTCCTTTGAAACTAATGAAATTTAGCTTAAGGACATTAAAACAAACTGAGTTGTAAAAGAAGAACTAAGAACGAATTTCTCTAAATTATTATCAAAACTCAGTTAAATACAATTTTCTTTCGTTTACAATGTTGGATTCGATCTTTCTTCCCTTTTCTTCTGCCTTTCACTTGATTTTTCTTTCGTTTCTTCGGACTCCTCGAACGATACCGTACCGTGACTTTGGATTCTTGGATTGTGCTGAAAACCCTTTGGACTTCTCTGAGACAATGTCGACACACTCTTCGAGCAGGACCTTTTCGGACCGAAACCCCGAAAAACAACCAATAATTGAGGATGAGCCTCCTCCTCAGATTTCGTATGTGGAGATCGGCTCCAGCTCTTAGGCGACCTCGGCAGCTCGCCAGGTCTTCGGCGAGCTGCCCAGCGAGGTGCGTCCCGATTCGGAGGAAGGAGCCTCCAGCGCCGTGTACCGCGAGGTATGGGAGGAAGGCGACGAGGTCGCCCAAGAGGAAAGGGTTGCCAGTGGCAACGAAGGGTCTGAGGAGGTTGGTGAGGACATCGCCGAGGTCGGCGAGGAGGGTGGCGACCTAGAGGAAGTTATGCTCGAGTGGTTCTGTCTCATCGGTTTCTCGGAGCCCCAGGTGGTCGAATATCAGGTCCCTGCCCAGCTCGTTCATCCATTCGACTAGGGCGAGTATGTCGTCGAGTACACGGCGAGCTTCCCCTCCGGACCGGGTACTCCCCGCCGACCTAGAGAAAGTCGCCCCATCTGATTACAAGGCTGGCGAGGTGATGAGCCTCATCGATGAGTGCGACCTGCCCCTCATACGCAGGAAGTATCGCATCCCGCTCGACATCTTCGTGTATGCCCCACTGAAGAATGAGCGGGCCGACGCGCCTCCCAAGGTGTTGACTGCTTTGAACGTTGATGTTCTAAGGGCCGGGCTTACGTTGCCATTGCACCCGATCATCGGCCAATTCCTCGCCGACAATAATTTGGCCATTACTCAGCTCACCCCGAACGCATGGAGCAACCTTCTCGCCGCCTTGTCCGTCTTTGGGTTGGAGGGCTACGAGAACGCGACGACCTCAGCGGACCTGGGCGAGCTCTTCGCTGTGACCAAGCGGGCGCAGGATGGCGCGTGATACTATTATCTGAAAGCTCGCCCATGGGAAAAATTTCTCGGGGACTTGCCAAATAAAGTCTGTGACTGGAAAAAGCAGTTTTTCTTCATAGGTGGAGACTGACGAGCTTCCAGTACATACTATGGAAGAGGTGACTGTATTCCCACTCCGGAGGGATACGGGGAAGCCAGCAGTAGGTCGCCTATTTCGGTGTGTGTGGGTTGAATTAGATATACTAATTCTAATTTTCTTTCTTTTTGCAGTTCCGAAGCGCCACAAATCTAGCAGGGGCAAGCCCAAGGTATCGGTCGAATTCGACGTGGTGTGTGCCATCTGCTGTTTGAGAAGCGAGAAGGATAGACAGGTCGCCCACCTGTGCACGCACCATTGCTTGCGGCTCGCCGGGCTCCTCACACTGCCACACCACCTCGATATCAAAGGTCCCGAGCTCCCAGGTTTTTAACTCTTCGGAGCTCGCCTATGGGGGGTATAGTTCGCCCATCATGCTGACATTTTCAATTTTTGTGCAGGTGGTAGTTTCGTCGCTATTCCAATTGCTGAGGTCCCCGAGGCCTATCAACTTGTTAAAGAGCGCTTCGAAATGGGCCCACCTCGCCCCAACAAACTCGCTCAGCCGTATATTCTCGCGTTGGAGGCAGAGCTCGCCTCTAAGAAGGGCGAGGTAGGAGGGTCGGGGACCCAGAGGGAAAAGACCAAGGCCCCCGAGAAGCCTAGGTCTAAGGCTGCGGAGGTCGCCCGGACCAGCCAAGGTGGTGGGCGAGCTGTAGTCTCCTCCGAGCGAGGTCGCGGGAAAAAGGGGCCCCAAAGAGGTGAAGGATCCCGAGCAGGCAAGGAGGATCCCCCAGCTCGCAAGAGGACCAGGTACACTGGCCTGGTCGATGAGGATTCCGACCGAGCTGAGAGGGCCTCAGCGAGGTCTGGGCAGGGAGGTTCCGCTTAATCCACGGCCCCGTTGGCTGCCACGCCTATCCGGAGCTCGCCCCCTCACCATCTCCATTCGGGGTGCAAACTAATGATGACACGCTCCTTGGTTGGGACCCCGACCGAGCTCAGCGAGTAGCTCACCCAGTCGATCTTCATCGCTTATTATCTCTTGTTTTTCTAACATTTTTTATCTGTTTTGATCTCGCAGTTATGCCCCAATCGCCTTCCCTAATCGTCACGATGCCCTGCATGCCTTCGAGCGATCTCACTCCCTAACATCGATGCAGAGCCTCCATCCGGGCCTAGTCCGGAACACTGTGAGCGAGATGCCGAGGCATTGGACGACTCCGCTGGTGGTGACCATCAATAGTCAGGACCTGAAGGAGAACCTCCTCCTCTCGGCTCACCATGCGAGTAGATTGATGCTCGCCAACCAGAAGGCTTTCGAGCAGGTCACCGAGCTGGAGGCAGGTTGCTCCAACAGGAACAAAAGGATGCTGGCCTTGGCGGACACTGCTGACAAGGCGAAGAGGCAGGGGCAGCTCGCCGAGGAAAGGGCCGAGACATCATTGGCTGCCGAGCAAAGTGCCCTGCAGCAGCTCGAGGGCCTTCAACGCAAGCTCGCTAGGCTCGAGCAGGAGGCGGAGGCTAGAATGAAAGCCAAGGAAGATGAGTTCTCCGCCAAGCTCGCACGGGAGGTTGGCGAGCTTGAGGTTATCAAGAAGGAGAAGAGCTCCGACATCGAGTGTGCGAGGTTGAGAGCCGAGCTGGAGGCGAAGGCCAATGAAGTCGTCGAGCTACAGAATGTTGCGTCCTCTTCGCCTGATCTGGCGGCTGTGAGGGCCGAGGCCTCAGATAAAGGATGTGTCCAATGCTACGCCGAGGTCCTGCGGACCCTTTGGTGGGCCCGAGCCCACAAGGACGACGAGGTCGAGGCTGTGGTGGGCGACTTCAAGGCCTGCCTGGACCGGGTTCCCTTCCCTGATGGCGCCGAGCTGGACATCTGCGATCTCCCGGAGCTCGGTATCCCCCTCGACTTCGTGCCAGCCCGCTTCCAAATCATCAAGACAGTTGAGGTACCGGAGCTGAACCTTGGCGAGGAGGAGGAGGTCACTCGCGAGGAGGATCGTGTCCCCCTCACTGTCGAGCAACTGCAGGAGGCCTGTGGGGATGCCATGCTGAACTTGGGCGAGTTCGAAGCCAGCGGGCTTACTGGTAATATCACTTCCGAGGCCGAGCTCGCCATTCCCGCTACCCAGGTCGCCCCTGCCCCTACCGAGGTCGCTGCCGACGTGTCTGCTGCCCCCGCATCTCCCAACACTTAGGCTTTTACCCTTGCTTTCTAGAATAGCTTTCATTTTCCTGGTTGTAGTTTCTGATTTTTTGTTTAAGTAGATATAGCTCGTCGGGCACGTGCAGCTCGCCCAGAAGGAGCTTTTTGTAGTTCAAAGATGGCCAGCTGGTCGGCCTTTGTGGCCAGCACTGCTACTCATACTTAGGATTTTTTCAAGTATATTTTTGACTTGAAAATTTCTTAAGTATCTTTTGAATATAAGTCGAGCATTTTTTGTCCAACTCTTCGCACTTCATTTTCACGCTTTTACGTTATAATTTTCAAAATAGCTCGTTTTTATTTATTTTATGGGTACTTAACTGTTCGTCTTATTCTACTTTGAGAAGTGAAACGTTCGTTTTACGTCACTTACGACTACGAATTGTACCTCTATTTTGAGAGTGCGTATTCTTCGTCTTACACCACTTAGGGCCGCGAATTGCTCGTCTTAGACCACTTAGGGCAGCGAGCTGCACTTCGATTGATTCACGTTGGGCCGTTGGGTTTCATGAACCTTGCCTTAGACGTTTTTCATCTTTTTCGCGAATTTTTCTAACTTGTGGCAGTAGGTGCTTAGCAACCCTTTAAGGAGGGTACCTTCCCGACCTTGGGCACTTTGGCCTTTGCCTTCGAGCTATTTTATTACAACGTTTGGGACCTTGGTCCTCACGCATCACAGATTTTTGAGTGCTTGGGCGAGCTGGGGTTGGTGAGCTCTTCTGGGCAGTGGGCGACCTGAGGTAGCTCGCGCAGGGGGCGAGCTACGTAAGTCCGGACACTTGGCGAATTTTTGAGATTTCACAAATTTTCTCAACTTCTCGTTGCAACGTAATTTACATTGGTTGCCATCAGCATTCCTGATGCGAACCTTCAACTAGTCTATTACATAATTCTAGTCTATTGGTAGAACTTTTTAAGGTGGGCCGCACTCCAGGTGTATGACGAGGCGTTGCCTTCTGCGTCTTCGAGGTCATAAGTGCCATTCGGCCAGGCTGCGGTAACCCGGAACGGTCGTTTCCAATTTGAACCGAATACACCTGGTGGGGCCATCAACTTCTTTTTCAACACCAGGTCTCCAACGTTGAATTTTCGGTCTCGGACCTGGGAGTTGTAGTATTTTTCTGCTCTGCGTTTGTAGGTGGTGTTCTTCATTTCTGACGAAGCTCTGGTCTCCTCGATCAGATCCTTCTCTACTGCCAGGGCCTCGTCATTCTTTTCTTCATCATATCCTACCACCTTTCAAGTCTTGTTCTGAACTTCAACCGGGACCACGGCTTCAGTTCCGAACGCTAGGGTAAATGGGGTCTCTCCGGTGCTGGCCCTATAGGAAGTTCTATAAGACCATAGGACCTCCGGGAGTTCATCTGCCCAACTCCCTTTCTTCTCTTCGAGGCGGAGCTTTAATATGTATTTCAGGATTTTGTTCACCGCCTCTACCTGGCCGTTCGACTGTGGATGGTAAGGAGTTGAGTAGTGCTTCTTGATGTTCCATGAACTGCAGAAGTCCCTCAACTTCTGTCCGTCGAACTGCCTTCCATTATCAGTGATGACCGACTGCGGGAGTCCAAATCTGCAGATTAGGTTCTTCCATATGAAGCCGTTCATCCTTTCTTGAGTTATTGTTGTGAGAGCTTCGGCCTCAGCCCACTTAGTGTAGTAGTCTACTGCTACAACAACAAACTTTACACCGCCTCTACCAGGTGGAAATGGGCCGATCAAGTCGATTCCCCATTTCACGAAAGGCCATGGGCTAAAAACCGATTTCAGCTGGTTGGCTGGGGAGTGGATGTTAGGTGCGAAAAGTTGGCACTTTCGGCACCTTCGAGCGAAGCTGATGGCATCTTTGTGAAGAGTGGGCCAGTAGTAGCCCTGCCTGATCGTCTTATATGCCAATGCTTGCCCCCCAGCATGACTCCCACAAATTCCTTCATGGATTTCTTCTAACACTTTGGACCCCTGCTTCTTAGTCAAGCACTTGAGTAGGGGTAGAGAGAATCCACGTTTGTAGAGTTGGCCATCTAGCAGCGTATATCTGGCAGCTTATTTTATTAGCCGATTAGCTTCCCAGGTGTCCACGGGGGTCGTCCCGTCTGTCAAATATTTTTGGATTGGAGTGCACCAATCTTCACCATCTTCGTTGTCCTCCTGCCCCCCACTCGAGGATTGATTTATCTTGTAATCGAACGTCGAGGGGTTTTTTTCAGAGTGGTGATTACAACCTCCGTGAATTTGGCTTCGCCGTTGCTAGTAGCTAGCCGGGCTAGAGCATCTGCTTGTGTGTTTTCTAGCCGCGGTATCTGGTTGATGTAGACCTGTGTGAACATCGAGATCAGGTGTGCGGCTATCTTTTGGTAGGTCATCATCTGCTGGTCTTTTGCTTCATATTTCCCCCGGACTTGGGATATTATTAGCTGGAAATCTCCGAAAACTTAAAGATTGGTTGCCCCCACAGCTAATGATAGCCTAAGTCCCGCTATTAATGCTTCATACTTCGCCTCATTGTTGGTTGCTAGAAAGTCGAACCGGATTGCGGAGGTGAAAACTTGTCTGTCCGGGCTGATCAGGACCACGTCGGCGCCTGCTGCTACACTGGTTGATGATCCGTCAACGTATCGATGCCACGGAGCTACATGCCTCCTCGTCGGATCTTGTGGGAAAGTTAGCTCGACAATGAAGTCGGCAAGTGCTTGTCCTTTGATCGCTGTTCGGGGTGCGTAAGTTATATCGTATTGGCAGATCTCTAGTGACCATTTCAGTAGGCGTCCGGCGGTGTCTGGGCGCAGTAGTATTTGACGTAGTGGGAACGTTGTCAGCACCTCTACCGGGTGGTCAAAGAAGTAAGGCCTCAATTTTCTAACACTCATCACCAGTGCATAAGCCAGCTTCTCTGTTGGGGTGTACAGCAACTCAGCTTCGTGTAAGACTTGGCTCACGTAGTACACTGGTAGGTGTGTTTTTGCCTCTTCTCGGACCAGGACGGAGCTGATGGCTACCTCCGATGCGGCTAGGTATAGGTACAACTTCTCTCCAGGTATCGGCTTTGACAGGACCTGCGTATCTGCCAGGTATGTTTTGATGTCTTCGAAGGCTCATTGGCATTCACTTGTCCAGACGAAGTGGTTTTTGAGGTGGAGCTTGTTGGCTTTGGCCGCCTCTTTGTACCTTCGTGTGTTTGCCTTAATCGCCTCGAAGAACGTACGATTTCGGTCACCGGATCTGGAGATGAATCTGTTCAGGGCTGCCATGCACCCAGTCAGTCTTTGAATTTTCTGTACGGAATTGGGTACGCCCATCTCAATTATGCATTGGACCTGCGTGGGGTTGACCTTGATTCCTCGTTGGCTAACCAGGTGCCCCAAGAACTTTCCCGAATGCACACCGAAGCTGGTTTTCTTGGGGTTTAACTTCATGTTGTAGTGGCGCAGTATGTCGAAGGTCTGTTTTAGGTGGTCCATGTGGTCCTCCTTTCTCAGACTCTTGACAACTATGTCATCTACGTACACCTCCATGGATTCGCCAATGTGTTGGTCGAACATTTTATTCACCAACCTTTGGTAGGTGGCTCCGGGGTTGATGAGTCCGAACGTCATCCTTTCCCAGCAATACATGTTCTTGTTGGTGTAGAACGCCGTATGGTCCTGGTCATCTGGGTGCATAGCTATCTGGTGATAGCCCGCAAAAGCATCCATGAATGTCATCATCTCATGGCCTGCGGTGCTATCTACCAACTGATCGATGTGAGGCAGTGGGAAGTTGTTCTTCGGACATACTTTATTCAAGTCTATGAAGTCAATGCAGAGTCTCCACGTCCCATTGTGTTTTCTCACTAGGACGGGGTTCGCGACCCACTGCGGACACAAGGCTTCCTTGATGAGCTTGTTGTCCAACAACTTCTCCACCTCAACAATTAGAGCTGCGTATTTATCTGGTCCATACTTTCTTCGTTTTTGACGTACGGGTCTCCTCGTTGGGTCTATGTTGAGTCTGTGGCAAGCATGTTCCAACGGGATCCCCGTCATGTCTTCGTGGGACCAGGCAAACACGTCCAGGTTGGATATCAAGAACAGTTCCATCCTCGACCGGTATGGTTCAGGTAACTCAGAACCGATGAAAAGTTCTAAGTCCCTTTCTGGGTCCACTGGGAGTGCCGTCAATTCCTCCATGGGGATGGCTTTTATCTTTTGACTTTTCCACCTTGGGTCACTGATGAACTCGTCCCACTCCTCCTGTGACATCTGCGCAGGTTCGTGACCTATGCACGGTTCGAGGTCATCGGGTTGGCTTTCAGCTCAGGAGGGTCCATCAACTGTTAGTACCTCCGGTGTTTTGTCAACTTGGGATGGTGCGGTGACTTAGGGAGTTAGGTCAACGTCCATTGGTGTTGGTTCTTGACCTCCCGCAGGCCCCCATCTTGGGCTTCATCGACCACCTCCATGGGAGCAGATTGTTGTTCCTACGCAGGTCCCGACCTTTGCGCAGGTCCCAACACTTGGGTTTCTTCCAAATCCTCCATTGGTGCCGATTGTGCGTCTTGCGCAGGTCCTGACACTTGGTTAATCTCTGACAGATCGCCTACCTCCATCATCTCAGTTTTGATCGAGATGACGTCTAGGATGTTTGGCTCGTCTGCTGGAATCTGCACGTCCTCTTCAAGGACTTGGACCCGCGTTACCGCTTTTTTGACCTGGCCATCTTTCATTTGGAGTAAACACTCTCGGGCCTTTTTCTGGTCACCTTTTATAGTTCCGGCACCTTTTGGAGTTGGGAATTTCAAACAGTAGTAGTAGGTCGAACATACCACTTTGAATTCATTAATAAACGGGCGGCGAAGGAACCCGTTGTAGGAGGACTGCTAGTCGACAACTAGGAAATCTTTGAGCCTAGTCAGTCTCCTTTTGGGGTCCTCAGCCGATACAAGCTGGACACTCAACCTAACACTACCTAGGGGGACGGTTACAGCTTCTCCGAACCCCACTATCCTATCATTACTAGGCTCCAGATACGACTCAAAATCACCTAAGGCATCTAAGGTGGATTTGAAGAGAATATTGGTGAATGCGCTGTTGTCCACAAGTAATCTGTGAACTCGGACGTTCATGATGTTGGCGGTTATCACCAACGCGTCATTGTGGGGCATCAATACCCCTTCTAGGTCCACCGAGGAAAATGTCAGCTCGTCAGTAAGCTGTGAGACGGACCTGGGGCCAGAACTGCCTTCCTGGACTTGGTTTATGGCCCGGATCTCGGTCTTCCTTTTTCTCTTGGATACGGAGGATCCCCCGTCCTGGAGACCTCCGGCAGCTCCAATCTCCTCCTCGAGAACCAAGAGTTCCCGGGTGGGCTCCATGTTTTGCTGAGGCTAGGGAGGTGCCCTCCGTCTGTTCTGGGGACCAGGTTGGTCCGTTTTCTCATCCTCATCATCGGAGGTGGCCCTCCTCTCGAACCTTGGTCTCTTAGCTGGGGCCTTCTTCACGAACTCCGCCAGCTTACCATCCTCGTAGAATTTCCAGAGCTGTTTGAGGAGGTCTCGGCACTCGCTGGTGAAGTGGCCGATGGCTTGGTGGTAGGCGCAGAATTTATTAGGGTTGAGCTTCGTGCTGTCCTGGCAGATTCGCCTCGGCTCCTCCAGCATGGCCTTGCCTTTGACGGCAGTGAAGATGTGGTCAATGGAGACGGTGAGGACCTAATTGAGCTTTTCTTTGAGCTCGTCTCCCTCGCCAATGGCCTTTAAGTTCCGGGGAGCTTTGTAGGTGCCCCCGGACTTCTTCCCGTAGGGTTTTTTCTCTTTGTGGGCACCAACTTCTTTGAGCAGTGCCTCCTGCATGGTCACAAACACCCCCGCCTTATGGCGGAATTCGGTGTAAGTGTTGGGACATTCGAGGTGCATCTCCTTCCAAAGGTCAGTGCCATTCCTGAGTCCGGTCATCGCTGCGACGACCTTGGTGTCCTCGCTCACCGGCTCGCCTTCCAGCAGGATTTTGTCGAACCTCTCCAGGTACTGCTGGTCGGTCTCGCTCTCGCCTTGGTGGATGTTGGCGAGTCGGTGCTTCTGGGTAAGGTAGGATCCGAACCCAGAGAAGTGGGCCAAGAACTCCCGCAAGAGTTGGCCAAATGAGCAGATTGACCCCGGGGCGAGTGAAGAGAACCATCGGTGAGCTCGGTCCCCTAGGGTCAGCGGGAAGTTCCGGCATTGAGTAAAGTCGGTGGCGCCAACCGAAATCATAAAGTCTGCGTACTTGGCCAGGTGGACCTTCGGGTCGGATTCGCCCTCGTACGCAGACATCACCGGGAATTGAATTTTCTTTTGGACCGGTGCACGAAGGATGGCAGGTGCCAATGGAGATGCAGGGAGAGTGGTGGCGTCAGGTCCGCTAGACTTGACTGCTACTTGGGCTTGCAGCATTTCGACGACCTTTTTCAGCGAGGCCAGCTCGTTATCACGGGTCACCTCTGGCGGAGGCTGCTCAAAGGTCGTGCATCTCGTGGATGCACATCCCCGAGGTACCTCACTCTGGGGTGACCTCTCAGTGACAGGCTGGAATTGGCATCCGTTATGGGGGCCCAACCTGTCGGTGGCGGGCCTTCTCAATCGTTCATGGGCGGATCTGCGCGGCTGCTGGTCCGAGTCTTCGTGGGAGGTAGCTGGGGCTACCGTCCGTTCGTTCTCCCCATATCTCGGGCCCAGACGGCCTTGGAGGACTTCTCTCCTTTGTGATTGATGCGTGGCAGAGACCTCAGTGTAGGCCGAAGCTCGCCCAGTGTAAGGGGCGGGTTCCACCTCCACCATCTTGGCCTTGTCGGTCCGTTACCGATGCTGGCGAGCTTGGGCCGAGCTCACCTCTTGCTCGGTGGGGAGGGCGTTGTACTCCCCCCCCCCCCGAGTTTGGGTGCCCTGAGTGGGCTTGGTTTGCTCCCGGGCTTCGGCAGCTGGAGCTCGCCTGGGCACCAGGGCTAGCTCGTCCTGCTGCTTCTGCTACAACCTTTGCAAGGTTGCGATGGTGCACTGGAGCTCGTCGGGGTTGTTGGCCAGGTCCCTCAGGGCAGGGATCAGGTCTTCTTGTGCCACCACAGCTCGCGGAGGTCGCGGGGCTGCAGTGCTCTTCTGGGGAGGTGGTTATGAGGTCTCCACCTCGGCCTGGTTTTGGTCGCCCCCTTGGGACCTTCCGACAGCTGCCGAGGTATGTCCTTTGGCAGCTCGAGTGGTAGCCATTTTTGGTTTTTGGAGGGGGTAACTTGCTGCAGGTCGCCGAGGTGGAGGGAGGTCGCTGGGGTGATGATCGTCCAGCTTAGGTGGAGCTGTGTAAATTTTCGTCTAGCCTCGCGTGCGATGAATTATCCAGAATCCGGTTTATTCGTGTACACGCGTGCGTTTGAAAACTTCTTCCAGGCAGAATTTGAGAAATCTGGAAATTTAGGTTTTCGTCCGAAAATCTGGGTTTTCGTTCGAAGGGATGAATATGTGTGTGTATCTTCAAGTGTTCTTGAGTTTTATCAAGAACACCTTCAAATCTTCAAATCTTCAAACAAACCCTAACTTTTTGTTCTTGAAATTTTTTTATTTTTCAGATTCGGGCCCTCCTTCTAGCGCCAAATTGTTGATAGAATTTACTAATCGTGTTCGTTTATGTGGCTTTATATCATATTAATCCTATCAAACAATAATCCAAGAATTGTGTTCTTGGATGTTCTTAAGAGGGTGGGATAGAGAGAGAAAGTAGAGAGTTTAGAGAATGTATTAATTGAATCCCCTGAATAGTACAAGAGAGGTCTTATTTATAGGTGTGCGAGTGTGAGACGGCACCTTACGAGCCTATTTAGCTTCCGGTGTTGACGAAGGTCCGTAACCTTCGTCCTGGTCCCTTACACTGCTCCCTACATTGTGCCTCATCCTACTACAATGCCTTAGACTAGATGGGCCTCATTAAAAACTTCGCCGTAAACCACCCTTGTGGATAAACCGGACGGAGGGAAAAAGAGCGCAACCATCGGGGTCCTATTGACTAAGAGGCGAGCTCCTGCGCGAGCTCGGAGGCGAGCTCCAGTGCCTTGCGTGGCTTACGAGTGTCGTGCGATGATGGACCTCGGCGAGGTCTTCGTGGGGATAGGGGCGAGCTCCTTTAGGCGAGCTGCGCAGGTGAGCTGCCCCCATATGGGCGAGCTCCACACTTCCACGGATCTGGGTGAGCCCTGGCGACCTGCCAAACCTTGGTGATTATCCATAGGCTAATTGTATTAGTTCGCCAGGCCAACAATGAATAAAATAAAAAATTATTAGAATTTAAAATTTAAACTCTAACAGTGGAGACTCATTTTTTTAATATCTGTTATACACCTATATAAAATAGATCAAAATAAAACTAATATTGCAATTTAGTTTATTAGGTTTTTATTTAAACTAGTCGGATGACACGTGCTTCGCACGTTGGTAATAATAATCTGCTAAAAATATTGAGAATTTGCCTCTTCAAAAAAAAAATATTGACAATTTGCATTGTAAATACGTCTTGATTGCATGCTAAAGAAAATATTCATTGGGACATTCCATCATTCCCCTTTGAAAAAGTGAATAAATAATTAGTTGTCTTGTGTAACAGAAGTAGGTTGTGTGCGCATGAGAAAGTGAACAATCATAAATCCAGTATGATTATTCCCATGCGGGCAATGAAAAAAAAACCAACATTTTTGGTTGCTTCTGCCAAACCAAAAGGTGTAAAACATAATAAAACATAACTACATTTTATATTTTAGTAAACTATCTTCTAATGTGAAAGATGAATGATAATCACAAAACAAAGACACTGGCACAGGTACGCGCTTAGCATAAACAATTAATCATATAGATACATGAGTTAATAGTAAACAGAGTTCTGCAATATAGATTTTCCTCAAATCAACTAAAATTTGTCTTGATACAGGTAATGCTTAACAAAGTGACACCTACAAACACATAAATGGGTGTTGAATGAGTCCTATAGCCATCTCAGCTAAATACGAACCTCAAATCTAAAGTAAAGCAATATAGCTCCTGGCCAGTTATTTCATTCTTTGTAAAACTGAAAGAAATGTTCAATTTTCATGGGGCTTCAAGCATCAAACAGGATGTAAGTAACTGTTTTATCATCATCCATATTAGGACGTTCAACTCTTAGATCTCTTTCTCCATGTGGAACTATAATCGTATCCTTTCGGGGCCGCTGTTGGAAAAAAAAAATTGGATGCAATTTTCCAGTTTGAAAGCAAGAAAGCAGAGATATATGCACATATAATAATATACACCTCAGAGCTCCTCTCATCATAACAATGAAAAGAATGGCGGCCAAAAGAAGCAGGAGGAGGAGGAGCAGAAACAGTAGATGAATGATCTGGCAGAAATCTAGTGAACTCATCAGAAAGATCTGGAAGATCATCAAAAAGTGCTGCAACCTGCAATTGGATACATCAAGACTTAAATGTTTAAGAACACACAACTGAATAGTAATTTATTCCAGGACATGAGGAGAACGACTAACCTCTACATAGACCTCCATTATACCATTGTGTTCCTTGCGATACATATTTAAAATGTCCAGGAAAGATATATAAACATGATCGTCATTTTGAGAACATTTCTGTAGATTAAAAAAATCAGAGACATAATGTTACACTATTCAATTTTCTCGTGAAATAAACAGAAACCTTTTAATATCTAACAAAAATTTTACCTTTATCTTATTGACAAAACTAATAGCCTTCTTAAACTCAACTGTCCCTTGGGCAAGAATGTGTTAAACCCAAGTATTAGATTAGGATGCCCTTAAACAACTCCTTCATCCTAACTATGACACCTGGAATGTCAATTCTACCAAAAGAAATAATGTTAAGAGTTAAAACAATTTCTCAAGCACAAATACTATTTTACCAAGTAAACAACATTTACCTCTGAGCCTTGAAGTCCTTCATGACATCAAGAAATCTGTCATATTTTTTCTTTGATCCTGGAACATGTCCTTAACATCCTTAAAATAAGACAGTGCATAATTGGTGGTGAGCTTTGCTGCACCAGTACCACCACTTTTGCCACCACCACTACCACCACATTATGGATTTAAAGTCCATCATCAAGTCCTCTAATCAAAATACAACCCAGGGAATCATTGTTGATTGGATTTTCAAAATATAGTCGATTTTTCAGAATCCTGATGAATAGTAATGGTGTATATTTGTTTAGAAAAATAAGTAGGGTATAATTTAACTTTATATAAAAATAATGTGTAAGAGTGTATGATGGTGTATTATTGTATTAATTGTCGGGAAAAGAATTGATGACTAAAATAAGAGTGAAAGAATTATAAACCAATAATGAGAACGGAGAAAAAAAAAGTGTAATGTTATAGGTATTGTCAGATGCATTGGGTTTTTAAAAATTGGATTCTAAAATCTTAGTAAAACCAAATTTAGATTTCAAAATCTGAAGCCCAGTTTGTGATCTCAAATAAAAAATAACCCATGTGTCCAGAAGTTTGTGAGATCATGCTACATTTGGATTTGGCGATTGAAATGAATGGATTTCAAACCAAATTAAGTTTTAATTCCAACTCAAATCGATCCATACAACCAATATATATGTCATTATGAATTTAAATCCTTCAAAATAAGAAACAACCTTATATTCACAAATGTGCAGTACAAGTGTCTCCATGATTACATGTAAGTTATTGCTAACCTGAAGCATTGGGTGAACAAGGAGAGAGACTTGATGCCTGAAATCAGACTGCACAGATTCCTTCATCTCCTGAAATAGATGGAACTTTAGAAAATAGTTATACCGACAAATTAGGGTCTAAACAGTGTGCACCTTAATTGTTAACGTACCTGCAACTTTGGATATGGTTGACATTGCGTCTTTCAATCTAGTTACCTGTTAATGAGAAACCCAATTAGATTCATTATTGCCAAATGGTCTGAATGACACAAGAACTCAACCAAGGATATACAAACATTTGAATTGTAAGAAGCTACGACGTAATGAATGCAACTGAGGGAACCACATCTATAGTGCACAGAGATGATTGGTGACTATAGTTATTTATGCATTCTCTCATCATAAAGTGATTTAAATACTTGATTTATTGTTGAATATCTTTAGGAGTTCAAGATCTGATTAATCATACAAAGTTATAGGAAAATGTGCAATGTCTTTTTCAGATTAGTAGAAGCAACCAAATATTATCAACACATTATTTATCAACATGGCAACACTATACGAGCATTGATCAACAACTGCAGAAAGGAATTATGTGAAATTATAAATATTAAAAAATCAATGTTCCTAGAACAATGAACCAGATAATTACCTTGTTATAAAGGTATTTTGTTGCAATTGGGGATGGGGACCAAAAATGTTTCAACAGTTCTTGGACAGATGTCCAGTGCTGCAAAGGCATTCTTTTAGTTGATACCATAAATCTATACATCATAGATAGAAAACTGTGTTTAACACTGAAATCCAATATTTAGTGTAAACTCACTGCAAGAGTTCCTTTCTAGTAACTTTTGGCAACCTATCTAGAACACTCTCGTGTGGATTGTTACCAAGATAGCTTGGTGCTAGAGTTATTCTGGGTCAACCCGTTTATATTTCATGTATAAAGCTTCATAATGCAAAAAACACTCTTGCATAACCTTATCATCATGAGATAAAGGTTGAATACCTTAAAGGCAATCTCCTGGTTCATTATTGGTTCACTCAACCCCTTGACTCTAATATCAGATATGATATCCCTCAAGGAACCATAAGCTTCACTTGACCTGGCTTTTACAGGTTTTCCACTTGAAACTGCATCTCCCGAAGCTTTTAGTGCATTAGCCTGTCGAGAATCAAAGTAGTCCCTCAGATCCTTTATAGAGAATGAAACCACTAAAAAATTGCAGCTCTCAAGAGGCTGTGTCGTTTTTTAAAATTAATGACAACCCAAAACCTTGATACTGAGAGGTGCCACTGCAAGATCTCGAGGCCCCTGAAGATCATCAGTCTCAGCAGTTCGAGATATCCTATTAGAGAGTTCTTTCTCTGAATTACTGTTTGATGTTTCATTAGATAATTCATCTGCGAAGATACATAACCTTAATAACCCTACTCATATTGTTAGATCAAAGCAGTGTTCATATTGGTAAGAATGAGAAGAGCTTTTACCTTGTTTTCTCCTGGTAAGAGCTTCAGCAACAGGCCTTGGATCTCCTAGCTCAACATCTATTCTCAGATTAATGGCACACAAAGGAAAGTAAGGCTTTTATACATTTCACATTTGGCAATGAAATAAAATAATTTCCATCAAATCAAAATATTCTTTTAAATAACTTTCGCAGAGTTGCAATAGAAATTATGTAAAATGTACTTTTATACTGTCTACATACGAATAAACAAAGGAAGGATAGCTACATCTAAATGAAAAATTGAGGTGCTTAAGAGAACCTACCTACAACTCTTCCTTGAAGAACAACTGAAGCATGCTGGTTCAGATCTTGTGCAAAAGATCTTCGATATGGCTCATATTGGGACTTCAAGACATCCTTGACCTCTTCATGAGCTAACCTATGATCCTGCAAAAGATGAGAGCACGCATAATAAATAAAATAACTGTGCAACATAAAAACCGAGATACTGTAAACATACGCGTGCAGTTTTACAACATCACAAAATCAGTACTCTAGAAAAGATCCAAATTTATGACAAATAATAGGGGAAGATATCTTCTTGGAATTGATATAAGGGACAAAGCTCAAGAACCACAGTCAAGCAAAAAGCCAGCAGAATCTGAGATTGCAACCAAATTTACCCACATCTATAGTAGAGCATAGCAAATGCATCTCGTTGACCCCATTTCTATGTAATCCATATCCCAAAACATCATGTATTAAAGCAGTTAGGCCCAAAAGAAAACTTAAGGAAAAAAAAGGATGGATCATGAAGCATAGGGTGCGAACCATGTTGCTGTTAAGAGTCCCTGAAGAAGTAACGTAAATTGGAAAGTGGTAGGAGAGCTGGAGAAGATTCCAATGCACCGTCAAATTGGGAAGGTGTTGGTTGGGGTGGCGGAGTCACTAAGCTCCAGCCTTTAGAGCTTTCAATAAGGACTCGAGTCTGTGGCTTCTGATAAGGACCATTGTTAGAATCAACACTTTTACTCTGACCAGCAGGGTTCTGTCTAGAAGAAGAACCAAAACCTGATGCAGAAACGTGGGAAATGAAAGATAAGGGGTTTCGGCGCAGGAGATCAAAGAAGTGATAATGGACTATTCTTGCCTCTAATCTGTGTGTGAGCGTCGATTGGATAGAGGCCACTGAGCGGGGTCCGAATGCCGGTGCGACGAGTTGCTACGGGGGAGAGATGGACTTCAATAGAGGTAGGTTGTGCGAAGGACGGGTCTGTGCGATTTTTGGTGCTGTCGAGAGTGAAGCTACCATGAATTCCGGCGGGACGCGGTGGTGGTTGTTGTTGATTTTCAAAAAATAGAGACGACGGACAGCACGTCCTCGATTGAGGGTTGCAATAACAAAGCATGAGGCTTTGAACTTCCGGAGGGCTTCCAATGCGCCAATTCCAACAGCAACGCTAACCACGCCAACAACAATCGCCAATACCTAAACACAATTCAAATTCAATAAAAGAATGATTAATCTATTACTAAGGCAAAGAATATGTGATTTACTGTGATCTGGTCAAGACCAGCCCTTCAATCGAACGACCTTCTCCTCCACCATCGAGATTGAGAAAAACAAAACTCTAAAACCCTGTACGAAATTGATCGATAGATGTGCGATTGTGGGGGATCGATCGATTGATGATTTTGCAGATCCCCAATTCAAATTTAATTGCAGGTCCTCGATCGATCGGAGATTGAACTATTGGGGGAGAAGGAGAGGGAAGGCGAGAGTGAAACGTAATTGAATTGAAAAAATGAAAAAAGGGAGAGAACAAAGGACAGAAAGGGCAAAAAAAAAAAATACAACAGGGGCAATTACGTCTAAAAAAGATTAACAAGTCCAAGGCTCTTTTATATTAGTAATAGATACGTTCAGATTTTATAGATCTCAATTAACACAGTTTAAAAAGAATTAATTACTAATAAAGTTATAATTTTTCACAAATTGCAATTTAATCTAAAATTTTGAATAGTTGCAAATAAAACTTCAATTTAAAATTTGTTAGCATTTCTAAATAAAAGATCGATTTTAATCTGTCCTAAAATGATAATTAATAATACGTTGCAGTGTTCTAATAGTCGCTAGTCGCTAGTCGATAGTCGATCGGACTAATAGGGTCTAGCTACTAGTCGGAAACACCTAAACGATAAATAAATAATACACTATGCATCAAATAATAAAAAAAATAACATAACCACCTTTAAAATTAAAATTATAAATGATAACAACCATGAAACTCAAAATGAAATAAAATCATAATTTAAAATTCAAAAGATTACACATATTAATTTACATTTTAAACTTTAAAGTTCTACATAGTAAAAGATAAGCATATGGGAAAAAAACTGTGAATTCAAACTAATAATGGAGTAAGTAATTTCTAAAGGACAAAAAAAATCGAAAAAATATTATTTTACATAAGTCGGCCGTCTAGTACGATCTAGACGCCGATTACTGCTCCAGACGTTTTTTTTTCACCGATTTGGGGCAAAACGGGTCAGCCGACTTGACCGTTTTTTAGAACAATGATACGTTGTCATCCAAACCATTCTAAACATATTAATATAATTTATTATTCATTTTTATTAGGTGATGAAATATCATTTCGTACAATAAAAAAAATTAATTATATTGCAATCTGTGAATATATCATGATTTTTTTTTTTTGCAATCAATCCTTTAAAAAAATATAAATATATTTTTGAATTTTGTTTAGATTATCAAATTGAGTCAAGCTCGAATATTTCAAATTCTAATTGTTTTTTTATCAATGAATGTTAGTTGTTAGTAGTTAGTTATACCAAGTCATCAAACACTCCAAGAATAAACTCCTAGTCAATCTTATATCTCCCATCTCCAATTCGTTTTCAGAGGGAATCGAACATGGGTCACTCACTCAAGTAAGGAGCCCGATGGCCAGGTCGAATTCTAATTGTTTGAGCTTGATTGAATTTAAATCAAATTTAAAATTGTAAAATTCAAGTTCGAACTTCTCACTACTCAAGGCTCATTTACACACCAATAATTTATTGGTGAAATTGGTAAGAAAATACCTCGTATAGAATTGGAAAAATGGTCTTATGATTTTAATTAAAATAAAATACTGTGATTAATTTAGTAATATTAGAAATTTGGGGGCAATTTTGACATAATCAAACAGTAGAGGTACCTAATGCAAAATTTCACCTCCATATATAAAAACGCAAACCTGTTTCTTTCTCCCCTACCCCAAACCCTAACCAGCGAGACTCCCCTCCTTTCCGCGAAACCCTTCGCCGCCGCCGCCGCGCCGAACAACCACCTCGAAGATGGGTCGCGTCCGCACCAAGACCGTGAAGAAATCCTCCCGGCAAGTGATCGAGCGTTACTACTCTAAAATGACGCTGGATTTCCACACGAACAAGAAGATCCTGGAAGAGGTCGCTATCATTCCGTCGAAGCGCCTCCGCAATAAGATCGCCGGGTTCTCCACTCATCTGATGAAGCGTATCCAGAAAGGTCCAGTACGTGGAATCTCACTGAAGCTGCAGGAGGAGGAGCGGGAGCGCCGCATGGACTTCGTCCCTGATGAGTCCGCCATTAAGGTAGATCGCATCGAGGTTGATCAGGAGACGGTGGACTTATTGGAATCTCTTGGAATGAAGGATTTGCCTGGCGTTGTTCTCAGAGAAGATGAGGTGCAAATCAGCGCTGCCCCGCCCATGAACTACGGCCGTGGAGCCCCAAGGCGGTACTGAGAAATACTATTCTTACGTTGTGCTTTGTGATTTTGAAATGATGAATTATTGTTAGTTTTTATTGCTTTGACATTCTGAAGTTTCTGAGACACTCACTTCTCTCTACTGTTGAACTTTTGCCAAAGTATGAGTTTTTATTTATTTATACTTGAATATTCCATCTGTTGATAAAATTTTATGTTCTAGTTATTTAATTTTTTTATGATTTAGGTTCTGTTTGGTATAATAGCAAGTAATGGAAAGGATATAGGAATGGAGAAGGTACATAATGAAAGTCATAGTTCTCTTATAGTTGGACTATAATTGTTTTCTTAGTTTTTGGGTATAGTAAAGTCATTCCAAACAAATACTATGACTTTGATTACCCTCACCTCCAAAAGTCTCCAACCAAACACCCCCTTAGTTTTAATCTCATAGTTGAGTTTCTTTGTGTTATGCGTTGTGCCTCACTAGGAGTGAAGATAGCTTTGTGTTCTAATGCATTACTGATTCTACGATGATGTTTCATAGTCTCTCTTGGTTGAATTCTGTTTATACATAAGTTATGGCCCTTGAGTCTAAAGACCAGTGACTCGGTGTAAATTTACTTATATGAATCATTGTAATTGCATCCATGGATATGACTGTTGATGTCTGGTGTTGCATTAGGGTGTTTGATGCTAATTTGATGTTTGTATGACAGGAAGAAGTTATCTAGGTAACACATTTTGTTGTAAGTTGACATGTGAACGAAATTTTGCCGTTGTCGAATCTTTTTGTACGTTTATAATGCATTTTATCAAGCCTCTGCTTTTATGGTATGACCACATACATTTTGCATGAAAATTTGCAGCGTCTTTGGGAGGCATTTACTTTCGGCTTTGCTGGCCATTTGAACATTTGGATCAGTAGAGATAGAGATAGATTAGTGTCACTCTTGGCATATGTTAAAGGCTTAAGTAAAAATATAGTATGCCAAAGATAGAGTTGATGGTTGCTTTTTAAATTTTAACCTGCATGAGGATGTCCTTGGGATAGTCCACTGCAATTAAGTTGCATAGTGTTTATTTTTCTTTGATCAAGGGTTATTTTTCATGAGTTTGCCTTGGCGTTCTGTTCATATCGTTGTATTGAATGGTCCTGGCTCGTTGCTTTTCGTTTACATGATGCATACGGCTTTCTTTGCTGGTTGGGTGGAGTCGATGTCTCCAAATTGAATAGCAGTTTTTGATCCTTCCCACTCCGTTGTTGATTGGGTTACATTTATCAATAATTGAAGATTGGTGGTTTAGTTTGGAATTGTGTCTTGTGTTGTGTGGAAACGAGATATTGTCTTGATAGATAGATAGATATATATATTGGAGTTCATAGGATTAGGGGTGGCATACCGTACCGCCCATACCGTATACCGTACCGAAATTTTCGGTATACCGGATTTCGGTATACCGAAATTTCGGTACACCAAAAATGCATACCGCATACCGTACCGAAAATTTTGGTATACCGTACCGTACCGATATTTCGAAATATACCGATCTATACCGAAATACCGGTCCATACCGGAATACTGATTTTGTCGGTATATCGCCATACCGGTCCATACCGAAATAAATTAAGTATAATTTTAATTAAATAAAATTAAATTTAATATTAAATTTTAATATTAAATTACCAAAATGGTATATACCGGTATACCGAGATACCGAAATATTTTCGGTATATCGAAAATAATCGGTATACCGGTGTATCGAAAATTTTAAAATTCTATACCGATACCTTACCGAAAATATCGGTATGGTATCATACCGTATCGAAATTTTTGGTATACCGAAATTTTCGATAAATTCGGTATTTTTGGGTATGGTAAGTACGGTATTTTCGGTATTTGCTCCACCCCTACATAGGATCATCAGTAAACTGGCCTTAGCACTAAAAAAATATTATAGTGTGACCCTATCTGATAGCTCAGCTTAGCAGGCACATTTCAAATTTAAACCTAAGAAAAATTGAATTGTAAAATGTATATTCCAGTTTTGACTCAAAGTGTAAATATATGCATCACAATTAGGTGTAAGCAGAGCACTAACTAAAAAATACTGAATTTTGAAAACTGTTAACCATACCAAAACCGAACTGGTAGTGGAAACCGAATCCAATACCTAACCAAAATGAATTTTTGGCCATCAAAATTGATGGTACCTATTAATTAAAAAGTAATAATTTTAAAATTTTCAAAAAGATGATAATGTTCTTATAAAAAGTGACTCAATTTTTTTTTTAGAAATATTGTCATATTTTATTAAGAATCTAAAAGTTACTTAATTTATTTAAGAGAAAAGTACAAATTGGTACAACAAATTCGCACAAATTACAAAATGGTTTATGTGCAAAAAAAAAAACACTTCTGTGCAAACACAAAAAACACTTCTGTGCAAATTTTTATGAACCAATTTGTAAATATAGTGATTTTTTTGAACCAATATGTAAAGCACCCTTTATTTAAAAATATTATTATTACATTTTATTATGATTTTATCATTTATTTTTTTACTTATTTACCGGTTTCATGAGATGGATATTATATAATTATTTTTTTCAATTTTTGGTTTTCGCTTTAGCCGATCCTTTTAATCATAAAAATGGAACTTGATAATGGAAATTATGTAATACCAATTTTTTGGTATTTAAAATCAAAACCAAATTATTGGATCTATTACAAGAATAACTTTAAGATAGAATTTAAAAATTATTTATTTTACAAATAAGTTCACTAATCCCCTATTATCTATTTCTGAATCCATCAAATCTTACGTGGCTTGATACAATGCTGTTTTATGCGTATCTTTATAAATAACTGTTTAGTTACTTCTTTATCCATCACTTCATATTACTAAATATTTTTGTTTTCCATCTTAAAAAATAAATAAATCTTTTTTCCAACTGAATTTCACTCATTACTCTTTTTTTTTAAATTCAAATTAATTTAAAAAAAAAATCAAAATTAAATAATTTATTTTCAACGGTGAGAGGAAGGGGTGAATGGAAAGCGAAGACGATGGCGCACACAAAGGCGATGGGGGTGGTGGAGCGGTGACGAGATTTTAGGTCCATTTTATTTTCAGATCTCTCTCAAGTCGATTTGAGGAACGACACGATTTCACCGATTTTAGGTTTCGATTTTTTGGACTGAAATATAGTAAGGTTTCTATTTAGGGTGTTGGAGGTAGCGGTGAGTTATGGAAAACAACTATTTAATTTCAATTTGGGTATGGATTTTTCTGGGTGTTAGTTTATGGATCTAATTTCAATTTGGTTTCGAAATTGATTTTCAATTTTGAGATGTAAATGAATGTTAGCTTCATATATAGGGAAAAAATAGATATGGTGGAAAATTATGAGATACTAGAAGCAGCAAAGTGTATTTGTTTAACGCTGAGTTTGTTAAATGTTGTATCATTGTATTTTGAATGAAAATAGATTTTAGAAGGACTACTGAATTGCTGTTGTGTTTGGTTTTGTTGTGAAGGTGGATTTGATTTTTGTTTTATAATGATGTGCAAAATTTATATGTCGTGTGTGCAAAGTGTATTTTTACTTTTGTGTAAATTAATTTGAATTGAAAATGAATAGATTTGAAATTTGTAAAAGTAAATTGTGTGCAAATCGAAAACTGTAAATTAATAATTTGTGCAAACTAATATAACTCAGTGTAAACTAATTTGACTTGTTGTACAAATAATTGTGCAAATGATTTTTCTGCTTATTGTGCAAACGATTTTGTGTGTCTATATAATGTGAACCTATTTGAAGTTCAACTTTTTGGAGAACCTATTTATAAGTCATCCTTACAAAGTGAACCTATTTGTAAGTTCCCCTAAATTATTTAAGTAAAGACCAAACCAAATTTTACATCGTGGTTCGAATTCGAATTTGTAGATTGTCTCACCTTTAGTCATAATTGGTACTATATGACAAATTTTGTACTATTAATTAGATTCGATTTGGAATAGGAATGTAAACGAATAAGATGAATATTACAATGAGAAATTGCCTCTGCACTACAAAAAATTTCTACACTTTACCCTCCACTTTTTACTACTAACTCAACCCTAAAACCTATAGATTCCCCCACCTCACCCTCCCTAAGCCTACTCCCCTATCTCTTCTCTCTTGGTTCCCACATCACTCTCCTCTCTCCTTTATTTTGGTTCCTCCCTCTCTCTCCTCTCTCCTCTCTCCTCTTTTCGCTCTTTATTTTTATTTATTTTATGTTCTAATGTTATAATAGTGCAATAATTTGTTAATACTTGTGTCTAATTTTAATTTATAATAATTATAAATACTTTATTTAATCATACTAGTTTTAATTTTGTTATATTGTTAGTTTTAAAAATCGAAATATTGATCAGTTCCAAAACAAAAGTAAAAGTTCTAAACTTCTTAACTGTAGTTCAATTTCATTCTCTCTTAAAGTTCAATTATAATTTTTTTCCAAAAACTCTCATTTTTCTCTCCTCTCTCCTCTCTCCTCTCTCATTCACTCTCTCTCTCATTTGTCAATCAGTCAACAATCAATTCAACCCCCATGTCACCAATCAATTCAACCATCTTAATTATTTTTTCTTTTCTTTTTCTTATTTTATATACATTTTTTTATTATTTACAATTTCAATTAAAAAATAATATTCTTTATGAATTTATTTGAATTCATTTTTCCCTCCTTTTGTAACTTTTTTAATTTTAAATATATTAATACTTAATGTTTTTATGAATTTATTTGAATTCATTTTTCCCTCTTTTTATAACATTTTTTTATTTTAAATATATTAATAATTAATGTTATACTAATTTTTTTATGAATTCAAATGTTAGTTATTTTGTGGGGCCCATGTTTCTTTTTTTCTATAGCTTTTTTGATTCTTTAACTTTCCAGTTTTTCTTCTTCTTTTTTTTTTCTTTCCTTGATTTGATTCATGCAGGGGGCGACACTTTTCTGATAATCTTTCTTTCAAATTAATTTGACCCATTTCTTTTTAATTTTTTGTTTTATCTTTTAGTAATTTTTTTATTTTTAAAATTTTGAAATTTAAATTTGAAATTTATTTTTAAATTTAAATTTTATTTTTCTTAGGTTATTTTTAGATTACAATCACCTTATCCATTTGCATAACAATTTAAATAATTTATGGAATGTCACCTTATCAATTTGCGGATATTGTTTTTATGGAATATTCAGAAGTTCCAAAAATAAAATAAAAGTTTAATTTATTAAATGACAAGTTCAATTGCAAATTTCTTATATTTTCAAATTTATAGTACAAGTTGTCCACATCTACAAATTTATAATTTCA